>OX439035.1:6530426-7072926 GCA_949317995.1 Acholoe squamosa | reverse complement strand
ATTGTCAACGGACCGTTACAAGTGGTGAAGTGAATATACACGGAATCCAGAGAAGTTCATTTGATCCTTTTATTGCATAGCTGACATGAGTGTTTCATAAAGATGGTAACAATGATAACACTCGCCAATATCCAAGCTCTGCCCCTGATCCTATAGCTCAACCTGTCGTAGGTTCTAGGTATAAGTGTAAGGTGTAAGTTGGGAGAGATGATTGGGAGCTGCTCAAGCTGCCTTTTATATTAAGGGCTTGAGCAGCTCACAGTATTGCGAAATATTCTATACACGTGGTTCAATAAAATAGTGACACGTGTCATGAAGAGAGAGTGCCACCTGTGGGTAAAACATGTTAATGAGAATTGAGAGGAGATTGTGAAATATCCTCTTATTCCAAATATGGCACCACAGGTAGGTCGCACTTCCTCCAGTGGGGCTGTGTGGATGTAGATATGGTTGGAATGTTATTACATCTGTATACCTTATGTCACAGAGTCCCATGAGGGAAGTAGGGTTCATAATAGCTTATAGATCCTGGTTCCTGTTAGAGCTTAGGCTTTATATGGCGAAGAATTTAGTAAATATGAAAAATATTAATAATACCCAGAATGGTCCATTGACAAAATATAACTTAAAGACAAACGCTACCCGGTACACAGAAGCCACCTGGTGGCAGAAATCAATACTCATCAGTTATACTATTGTAATGATTTTTCTCACTCTAACTGGAACACTTTACCTGTACACATTTCTTTCAGTTCATTTCTGATCACTATAGATACATTTGAGACATTTATAAATATGACATTTGAATTCCCATAGGACCCTATAGTTAAGGGAAAATTTATATTTTTAAAAAAAAAATCACAACTTTTTCATTTCAACCATGACTCCCCCCCCTTTTTTTTTTCTTCTTTTAAAAATATTTGTAAAGATGTCCTTTATACATTCAGAGAGTCTCATAGATGGATCAATAGAAGGTCATTCACTATGATGTACAATATGAAAAAATTCCCATTCATTTCTATAGTTAAGGCATTTTCAATTAAATGGTCATAAAATGAAAATAAGCACCGTGACATAGGGATTTTTTTGCACTTTCCCATTATTTATATATCAAACTAATATTACCCAGAGTTGTTTGAGATTATCAACAGAAGATTGTCTTTAAGCATTAAAACTAGATCTCAGATATCTGCCTGTTTTGTATAAGGGCCGGGGGTAATGCCCCCTCCAAAAGCTATGGGCACCGGGGTGGTCATACATGAAAATACAGTATTCCATCCACCCCCAGCCTATCGATTGATTAAACTCCTTTTCCCCTTAATCATTTTTAGGTTAGTTGATAGCTAAAACATCCTGTCCAAACAAAACATTGGATGGTCTGAAATTGTGTAAATATTTGGCTGCTGGTTTGGAGAGCGTCCCCAATTGATTATTTTTGCCTTAAAAGAGAGTGAACCAATTAAATATCATGGCTTTTTGTTAAGGGTGTTTTAAAGAATTCAGCCAATGGGATGGTAGTGTTGAATTAGCGGTTGAGTGAAGTTGTTCATTTTGCTCTGCCTTCCAATGCAAATGGTAAACCTGGCCGTTTAAAGCTGCTATAAAACCTGGTATAGCCTTTTCTGATATGTATTTCATACAGTTGTATACCCCTCCCCATGTAATATGGTGCAATTTATTCTGGTAATAGCTGGTCCCTTATATTTACAATACAAGATATCAGTTTGGTCCTTGGGTTGGGAGGGAAACCACTTGGTTTATTAGTAATGGTCACAGCCTCCAGCTGGCAGCACTGAGTGGCCTGCTCCCCGGCACACATGCAAATCAAAGTCACCACCAGTAGGGAATACAACTTTGTTTTATGGCTTCAGATGGCACCACTGTGCTGGTGCAATCAAGACTGGATAAAATGCTGAAGCATTTTATTTTCGCACAGATATATGCTTAAATTTAACATGGTTAGAGCGTATGGAATTGATTTAGATTTGACCAGAATGCAGTAACAAGTACTTTGATGATAGCCATGTAGAAAGTGGAAGAACCATATATTTGAGATATTGTAGCAGCTTTAATTAACCCTTGATGCAATGGACTTGATACCTTTGGTCATCTTAATGCATAGATGCTGCCATCGTATGAAATGCTGCTATGACATGTTGCCATTTGCCAATTGCTAATTTCCAATTTCTATTTTCCAACTGCCAATTGTCACTTGTAACTTGCCCTTTGCCATTCATAGCTTGCCATTTGCCAATTACAGCTTTCCAATTGCCAATGGTATGTTGTCACTTTGCCTCTCATCTACTCATAGGTTGCCATTTGCTAATTGTGGGTTTGCCAATTGCCAGTGGATTGCTAGTCATGGGTTTCCAGTTTTCATTTGCCAATTCAAAGTTTTCGGCTACCACAGAGTACATTTCTATAATGTCAATTAAGTGACAAATGGTAACAGGGTCACCCATTAAGTATAGATAATTGGTAAAACACAATCAGGAAATTCTAAGTAGCAACTGGTAATTGGCATGACATTATAATTGGCAAATGACAACTAGAGATTAGTAACATGCAAATGGCAAATGGCAACCTGTGAGTGACAACTGGCAACATGCCGCGCATTTCTTCCATACCCTAGGGATTTAGTATATTCGCCAAGACTTTATAGACAGCATAAGAGAAGCTTGCACCATTTCCTTGTAACAGCAGATGTGAGCATAAGTATGTCAGAATCTTGTCATTATATATAAAGTCTACCAAATGAAGCCATCATTGATATAGGGTGGTCTTTTCTTTAAGACTGCTCGCCGTCACTTCATGATGTATTAATGCAGGCCTGGTGAGTTAATTGCCTATAGAGACTACATGCCGGATGGCCTTCGGTTACCCGTAGGTAACAGTAGAGGTGTGCTGAGCAGTCGTAGGACCACTACTGCTGAACTACTGTAGGAACTGCCCTTATATAGGGGAAAAGCCCGTGAAACTCAGACCCGTCACATGACATGTGACGGACGAGTCAGAGGCCCCCCTGGTGTAATGGATATGAACCCGGAGGCAGGTGCTGCCACCTGCCATCCGGACTCCCCCATCGCACCCGGAGACTTGGGTCTGAGTCCCACGGGTACATGAATGTTATGAGTGTAATATTATAATATAATTGGTATGATGCATTAATGCATTAATGGCCCTAAAAAAGTTAAGGAATGACAATCTTATCAGAACCCTGCTACTAATATTACTTATACAAAAACTCAGGGTGTGGCTTGGATTCAGGTGTGACTTACATGCCAGGTTTTTCGGTATCAGCTCTGCGGAGGCATCTTAGGGAGGTTAGGGAGTGATCGTTTTTAACAACAGGGGGGTGGGGGGGGCTGGTGGGCTTGAAGGGGGGTCAGAATTTTTCGAGACCTTATCTGGGGGCTCAGAACTTTTTCAGCTCCTCTGAGGGGGGTCAAAACAATTTCAGCGAATTTCAGTGAAAAACCCCACACAATACTATAGATTAAAAGGGTGAGTTCACGCACAATTTTTGTGCCGTATGGGGGTAAAAAAACATTTACCTTCGAGAGGGTTTTTTTTTTGCTCATCTGCGGGCAAACCCACCAACCCCTACCCTGTTAAAAAATATCACTCCCTTATACAACAGGGGCTAAATATAGAACTGGGTGTTGCCCTACTCAATATCAAGAAGATTCTTTACAATCCCCACAGGCTTTCTGTACACCACAGCTATACGCTAGACAAACTCAGAAAGTGGTGCTTGCAGATAATTGCTAGCACAGAGGCACAACCGACCAAATACCCTGACACAAACGTCAATGGCTGACCTCATTAGTACTTCTTTTTTCATTACTTTTCTTCCCAATTTGTCCATGGACATTATCATGGTAATAGAGGACTTGCTCAGACCTGAATCAAGAACTCTCCCTTCCTTACTTTCTCTGCATGCTACTTTACTCCAACAGATCCTTAATCCCTTTAGGGCGACTGATGCAGGAGTGCATCATGCCTATTAGTCAGCATGGTGCACCAATGAAGTGCTGGTGAATCTGCTCATCAGCACTTCATTGGTCCAGACATTATATTCTGGCGCAATTAAACTCTTGGAACTGATAGGGAATAGAATATGGTGAGATCCTCATTACCTGAGAATATTCTACCAAGCAACCAAGGCAAAACAATAATAATAATAACCACAACAGCAAAATGATGTAAACATAAAGAACTAGAAGAAGACATGCAAAAGGCAATAAAATGCATTTCACTTTGTCCGCAAATAATCAGCATTTGACATGAAAATATTGCTGTTGAACTGCCAATCTTTAAACACTGTGCAGTAAAGCGTGTTTTGTGGAGCATGAGAAATGGCAGCTCTACCTTGTGTTTTACTGTAAAGGGAGATGTATGGCAAGCGGTTTGAACAAGAAGACAGCTTGATTTTTCCCCATTGAATGAACATCAATTTTACTGTTGATTTCACATTGAAATCATGACATAGCAACTATGAATTAACAAAAAGTGCCTACTTTGAATCAGCACTGATGTGTAGATGTTAAAGTATGTAAGATTTGATTTTGTCTTCTCAACGTCCAATATTCAACTAGATTTCAACCTTGCATTAATTTGTCGAAAGCCACATTTTATCAAATCTTATTCATTAATGCAACCAAATCTGTCTATTGGTTTGTGAGGAGAGTAGTTTCCCCATGCTGTACCAAACCATAATATGAGGAATACATACCTCCTATATGGGCATTACCCAGTAAAGACAACACTTTATCGAACATAACAAATTGGTAGATATCAAATGATGAAAATAACTTGAAACGTCATGTCTTGGTTACTTTGGGTGAACGATTAGAATTTCCATGGCTTAACATGGTGCAATGTAGCAGAAATTTGCATGTATACCTCTCTCTAGACTTTCATATGTTGAGACACCAAAGGCCGCTGACTAGGTGTAATCACAGCATGGCTTCAAATCCTCAGTTTTTAAAATGGCAATTCATTTATTTAACTTCCAACATCTCTAATTTATTTAATTAAAGAAGTTCAAACCTAATATCATTGGCTTAAGAGGTTCTGGAACATATTCAGTGTGTAATGATTTTATATTATGATTATATATCTACATAGTTGATACTTAGACACTATGTTCATATAGGTTCATATACTTGTCTGTGTTCACTGGGTCCACTCCACTCCCATGTTCTTACTTATTCAGACCACCATAAACAAAACAAGATGTGGGGAGTTAGAATTTGTAGTTGATAGACAGTTGGAAGCAGAGTGGTGAGGAGGGCTGCCAGATTTCAGCTTTGGCACATCGTCCTTGGCATGTGTCCAATTATATTAGAGAACTTGAGCAGTCAGACAGGTCTGCAAATCACATGCTTCATACATACACTACTCTACTCTTTAAGGGCCGCTATTTCAGGAGTGCATCATGCCCATTGGTCAGCATGATGCATCAATGAGGTGCTTTTGAGAATGCTCGTCAGCACGCCAGCAGCAATTTCAGCAGGGTGATCATGATGCTTGAACGTAGCCATGATGAGTTACTCCAGGAGTCGCCAAAACAAATGCTTCATAGGTACTAGCATTTTAACTCTTGATGCACCAATGAAGTGCTGGCCTGTCTGCTCGCCAGAAATTCATTGGAGCATCATACCAACCCTGTGGATGTGCATTACGCAGGTAGGTTGATCATAATGCTTGAATAAAGTCCTGGCGAGGAATTCCAGGAGTGCATCATGCCCATTGGTCTTCATGATGCACTAATTGAGTACCGCTGTGTCAGCCTGCCAACCGGGGGCGACTTGAATTGTTTTTTGAAGTTGCAAGCCGCATCAGTAGGGACCGTAGCAATGTTTTCGGTTTTCTCCCTGTCACCTCTGATGTCATTGGTGATGTCATGCTGCCTCAGTGACATCACCCGCAGTGGCTAGCGATGGAACGGCAACTCCTATCCATGGTCCTTGCCACATTTTTCTTGTTACCCAGATGTGTGGTAATTGCCCTACGAAACTGACCCATAGTGGCGTAGGCCTGTGGGAAAATCAAACATGACTGTTGTAAGGCTGAACAATATGACCCATAATGGGATAGATTTGAACAGGTATGAAAAGGAAGTAATATGACGCATAATGGCATAGATCTTAAAAGAAAACTATGAAAAGGAATTTTGAACATAATGATATCCTATTTACCGTACTCACATGTAACGACAAATTAATTATCACATCCAACATCCAGCATACCATAATATATTTCTAATGTTCTATGTCATAGTCAACAATTAATACTAATCTGTACTCAAAGGGGGAAAGCCAATGTAATGTAAAACAATCTATTCTGTTTGCCGTTTACACCCCTGTATCATGTCTGTCATATATGTCTATACTCAGCAGCCTGGAATTTGAAACAAAATGGGTACTATAAACACAGTGTATAATCAGATTGTCTTATCTAACCAATAAGAAAGTGACACTTCTAAGGTTTCATCTGATTGATATAACCACTACTGTACCAATCAGAAGATGCATTTTATTGGTGTACAATTACCTTTTTGTATATACATACTGGCAGCAAGACATAGGTAAGAAAACTTGATCAAACCTTTTTCCAACCTCCATTACCATATCCTTCCCTGACTCCCTATTACTTTTTCTAATAGTTTCTAACGCACATAGATGTGTCTAGTATCTTATAGCCTGCTCTCCACTTTGGTAATATCTATTCGAGGTTATCTTACCTAGTTAAACGTCAGCGTACATTTACGCCGACGTTAATTTACTTCAGAACACAACTATTTGTAACCAAACCTAAAATAACGTATTAGAAACGTTTACTAGAGGTTTGGATCATTTATATCAATCCTTTACATAGATTGACCTATTACAAAAACGCTTATTTATGTTTAAAGTAATCCAAGACTGACCAGACCAAAATCTATGTTGTATCAACGTTAAGGAGAAGTTTGGTATGGAAGAAACCAAGAAACTACGTTAGAATTACTTAGTGTTTTTACAGGGTCCCTGAAAAAACAGACCCATATGGAAGTGCACCATCCCCGTTCTTAGAAGCTGAAATTGACCCATATCCCTCCAAATCATGACCACACATCCGGGTGATAATGGAAGGGAGCCGCCCCTCCCCCCCCCCAGGGCTCGCCAGCACTTCATTGAAGCATCTTACCAACCCTGTAAGAGTGTATCACCCCGGCAGGGTCATCATGGTTCTTGAATTTAGCAGCCCTGGTGAGCGACTTCATGAGGGTATCAAGCCCATGATGCACCAATAAAGTGCTGGCCGGTCTGCTCACCAGCAATTCATTGGTGCATCATGCCAACCCCCAGGAAGGGTGGCAGGAATCATACAAGAATGCATCACATGAAATAGTAACGGTGAACACTGATCGGTTTCCGCTGACAGTTTCTCCATCAGCAGGTCTGGGATTGGACCCACCAGTTCATTTTTACATTTATGTCAAGGTGTCTCAATTGATAATTAATCAAAATTTTAATCAATATCATTCAAAATCCACTCGTGATCAATCATAGTAGATGTGCTATTCCATCTTGGATGTTTACATTCTACCAGGGCCACGTGACCCACAGGCTGAGAACTATCAAGTCATCATGCAGAATTGATGCCAGTGTAAGGGGTTGTGGATAGTATAGAAGGGGCAGCTAATAATTATTAATGGTGTTCTACATTCTTCGGAGGCCAGAAGGGCCTCTGACGTAGCGGCTGAGCCCTGGGCTTTATATAAGAACCCAGGTGTTCGTCGTCAGATGTCCCCACAGACCCGGATCGGTGCTGCCACCTATCCGGAACCTGAGGAACGTCCGACGACTCGACTCACCAGCCACGTCAGACGGTACCCAACGCTATGGTTTATATGTTATGTACCTCTACACCACTCCCCCAGACATTTAGGAGTGTGTTATAGTTATAGTAATATTACTAGGATAACATTTCTATATGTCTAAACCATTAGTAATAGAGGTACAACCATAGATATAACATTAACACCAAGTTAAATATGATTCGAATGTCATATACATATATTTGATAGTGTATATAGTTACATAATAATAAATTGGATGTTGTAAAATGATACGAATTACTTGAATGAATAACAGTTGTATGTATCGAAACTGTTAATTAGCTTATTATACCTTTAGGATAACATATCATGTTTACGGTATAAGTAATAGGACAAGTATCATAATTTGTATACATGTGATAGTAACAGTTATGTGCAACGGAACTGTTAATATTAAATAAATCACATAATAACATCCGTATGCGTTTGTAGTTATTAATAACACATTTGATTATGTAGTCTTGAAAAAGACTCTAAAAGTAACTACACTATCTAATGACATATAATCATGTATCATCATAACATGATATAACCATATGAATCCGTTAAGGATTCCGTGAGTAGTACGAGTAGAACCATTTGTATTATACACTTGAAAAGAAAAAAAATCACGGTGTAGTAATGAATATAATAATATATATGATATCACCGTGTACCAAATAACCTCTATAACACCAGATTAATATATTTGTGATACAGTATGTCTCGCAGGACAATAATATGTGCATTCTGGTGTAGTTTACCGGATCTTATATTATTAATATGAACAGCAATTTGAGATCCGTACTAATAGATATGTATATACCCGTATCACAATATATAGTAAGTTATGACCACAGTGTGAATATGCACATACAAATAACATTATAGAAAAATAGATATGTGACATTATGTATAATATAAAAAATGGTAGATGCTGCTGGAGTCTTCTGCTGTAGTTTTCCGGATACTAGAAGGTAAGTGTGGTCAGCTAACCACGGGATAGACGTGCTAAAGTCTATGATTCCTGGTTATTAAAGTGAACACGGTAGATGAATTTGGGGCAGCTACCCACAATCCTCTGGAAGTGCTATAGTTCATAAGTATATCCGAATGGTGTAGAGTAGAAGTAGAGTGTAGATCCGGTTTTGTCAACAGTGTAGAATTGTAATCTATTTAATTATTGTTGACATAAGTAAAAAGTCCAATATAGGCTGGTCCGGAAGTAGTAGTAATATGTAGTATTAGTCCATTCGGGAGTATAGGTGAAATGTAGAGGTAGCACAGAATCGTAAAGTCCATCCTAGTATAGTGGTTAGCACAGATAGCAGCAGAAGTCTGGAACCGGCATCCGGATACGTCTGACAGCAGCAAGTCTACTATCGGATTGTTTGTAAGTGTAGTTCTGAATCCGAATAGGCTATTCAGGGTATAATAAGAATTATACGGCCTGAATCATACAATAATGCTGGTCATAAAAGGAACCCGGAACACAAAGAACAGGTGTTCATATACTAATAAAAGACATTCGCAGACCTGTAGGGTTCCGCAAAGACTATATCTGGTTATTTAGTGGAGAGAAAAAAATTTTAGAAAATAACCCGTAGCATGCTTAGGTGGATTTCTTCGCATGCTTCTTCTTAAGAAGAGCTAGAGCCGACTCGGGAGTGCCGTCCCACTCGTCGAGATCGACTCCGAATACCCTCATGAACTTGGTGTTCAAGTTGGTATTCCGGGTGATTTCTTCTTTAACACGTTTCTCCAAGACGTGTACGTCCATAGCTGCCTTTTCATGGGCAGCTGCGGCTGCTTCCTCCTGGGACTTTACATCATCCCGAATGAGGGTCTCGAGGCGCTGCTTTTCAGCATCCGCAACCTCCTTCATGCACAACAGGGTATCATTAAGAAGACCCTGATAGAACTCTGTCGCCTTCTCGCGGACACGTTTCTCCCAGTGGGTGTAGATGGCCTTCTGGACATCTGCTTCCCCCTGGCGAGACTTCTCAAACCAAACTTCCGCATTACCGGTTTTAATGGTAATGGCGTCTTTTGGTTTCTCTGGTGCAGCGACAGCCTTGGGGGGAGTCGATGCGGCCTGAGGACCACTTCCGGGTGTGGGACTCCCGGACACGCCTGCTGTTGGCATACAGTAGGTAGGAGGCTGGTTCTGCTTCAGCCCCATCTGCAGATAAAGGTTTAACTGCTCCGGGGTGAAGTTGGCTGGGAGGGTGGCTGGAGCGGATGCGGATCCGGCGGCAGCAGGTGCTGAGGTCTTCTTGGGAACAAGTCGACCACCCTTTCCAACGACCAAGGTCTGGCTCTCAGGTCCAGGTCCCTGGGTCAAGGACGGAAAGTTGCGAGGGTTAACTTTCCCAGGCTTTGATACGGCGCCAGCGTATCCGGCAGATTCGGGTTTCTTGAACACAGGAGTGCCCTGAACCTGCTCATGGGGGTGCCGAGCCAGAGGAGACCTGGAGCGGTCATCTGCTCTGACTTTAGTAGTGGTGGTCTGACCATTACCGTTACCACCACGGTTCTGGTCCCTTCTGCTCCTTTCACGAGCTCTCTTTCCCTCCTTGCCGGATTCTTCGCATTTCTGCCAGAGAGACTCGTGCATGTCCAGCTTACCCTTTCCAGGGGTCAGGACTATCTTTGCACGGAGTTTCGAATCCTTGGTCTTCGGAACCTCGCAGAGGACTTGGTCCCCTGGTCGGATCATAGACCAAGCATCCTCGCTCAGACTGTCGAACTCCTTCATGAGTTCCTGATGAAGCTCCATGATACGCTTCCGAGCCCCATCTAAACCTTCTGCGTGGCATTTCTTCTGGTGCCTCGCCAGATCGCTACATCGGCTATATTGAACCTTCGTAGTGCACTTCTTGCCCTTCTTACCATAACTCGGATCACAAATGTAAACCGGGTGATGGTGGAAGTGGGCCTCTACCAGATGCCTTTGGAACCGGGCTGGAGTACTCCAGGTCCGGACCGAGACATCACTCGCATCCTGGCAGATAGAGAAGGGACAGGACTTCTGGTCGTCACCGTACCACTTCTCAAGAGCCCAACGCAGCTTTCTCCTCTGGGTATAAGTGTAATACCCTTCGGTGTGGTTTAGCATGAGCCACATCTTTCGATAGGCTTTGCTCGGATCGGGGTCCTCGTCCGAAAGACGCATCCAATCTTCATCATCTGACTCATTATTTTTGTTAACTGAGTCCGGGCAGGCATATAGGGTGGAGCCGTCCTTCTTTACTCCGTAGGCACAGTCGGAGAAACACGTCGGAATCCGGGTTTTGAATCTGGATTTGGCGTTAGCCCATCGTTCGGCCTCGGTTTGAGTTGATGGAGTGGCCTTCTCATCATACTCAACCGAGGACTCGTGTACCGACTCCTCGTCTGACGACTCAACCTCCATGGCAGTACTACCAGTGGCTGAGGTGCTAGCTTTCGGCTCGGCTCTAGCAGAATCCGGTAGATTCTTGAGCTTCCGAGCAGCAGACCTCCTGTTCTTACTGACCTTCCAGTCTTCCTCCGGTTCCTGGGTTCCGGATGCGCTGGAGGTCGAGGCTTCTACCGGGGTGGTAGTACTGCCGGTGGCTGATGCAGAACCGGCTATGCTTCGGGTGGCAAGCTTCAGGTCGGGGATAGGAGGTGCGGGTACTTCCGCTGCCCTCTTAGCCTCTTCCTGGGCCTCCTGTTCTGCAGTCATTCGACGGACGAGAACCGTCCGAAGGGCTGCACCTCGGTCCATGCCGGTTAGCGAATTGTTTTGAACATCCACTAACTCCTGCTCGGTTATGTAATAACCGTCGTCCCACTGTTCAAAGTTGGCAGCGGCTTCCCGAAACTCCTTCGTGGTCCGGTACTGGGGCCGGGTGGCACAAGGACGTGGGTAAGTCTGCCCCTCGGGTTCCGAGACGCAGCCTACCCAATCGATGTTCGTCGCCTTGACGTTCCACAGGGTCTTATCCGGCTTCGGATACGCTCCGAGCTGGAAAGCTCTGTTGGCTTCATACACTGCTTCGCGGAAAGCAGCGTCCACCATGAGTCCCCATTGAAACCACGGCCAGTCTCGGACCCATTCGGGAGGCGTCCTGCCCAGCTGTTCGGGAACCATGACGCCCTCGACAGCTATCCTCACCTTCGGGTCCAACCTAACTGGTGTACCATCAGCATAGGTCACTTGTGCCTGTAGTTCCGGGTGGACGTACAGGTAGCGACCGTCGTATTATACCGGGAACGGGTCAGCCACTGCTGGCTTCCACTGGTCCTTCGGTCCGTCGACCTGTGCGGTCTCGGACCCAGTCGCTGCAGGTTCAGCACTCGTAGCCCCTCCAGATCCCTCGGGTGGGAGTGGAGACAACATTTTCTCTGGCTCATTCAGTGAGAATGAGGCCAGCTTCTCCTCGAACGAGCGAGCCGTGGGTTCCTCCACGTCCATCATCTCGCTCTCTTCCTGTGTAACAGGTGACAAAGCTTCCGGAAAAGCTTCTGCGGACGGAGTCAGCTTATCCGGGTCACCGGATAGCTTGGCTGCAGCTACGGATTCCTCAGCAATGACTGGGGAATCACCCACGGGAGTAAACTACTCCTTTTTCCAGCTTTTACGGCGCTGGGGCCGACACAGACGGAGTCTGCCTACTAAGAGACAGACTCTGGTGGAGCAGCGAGGGGTTTGCTAGCCGGTAAAATCCAAGAGGGGAGTGAGCTCGACCGTCTTAGACGTTACCGAAAAACAATATGGCGACAGGCCAGCTTTCGTGACGTCATTTCCCTGCGGGTTCGCGAGGTCACGAGGGGTCAGCCAAGACTGGACGCGGTGACGTCATGCGGAAACGCACGTGCTACAAGCAGAACATCAACAAACTGATTGTTTTTAGGTAATTATTGCTCACGCTGATGACTCGTCTGGGGATTTAAGTGGAGATTATGGAAAGCTTCAGCAAATCCACCGGATTATCCGTCCACTACCCATTGGTACATCATGCGGCGGCGACAAATAAGCCTTTCGGGTCAGTTGTCATCCGTTCCTCTAAATGTAAACATTACACCGGTTGTGTATACAGGTTAGGTCACTGCAGTCCTCTGGGCAATTCAAGGGCTGCGACGAACGTATCTCCCCTTCTCGGATAGTTCTTTATCGGACCTGACAGTCTGAAGAGCCTTTTCTAGGTATTTCTTAGCCTTCGAGACACCTTTCCTCTTCTTCTTGTCTTCACCTGCCGAGACTTTTTTAACTCCCCCACGCTTAATCGGTGTTGGCGCGGGTGCCACTGATTCGGAACACTTCTTAGGCCTTCCACGGCCTCGCTTCACTGTAGTGTTCTTTACCTGGTCTATTATACGATTCTGGTTCAGGATCTTTCCGGAACCTTCACCATACATTTCTGTGGAGGTCTCCCTCCCAGACCATTTCCTTAATCTAGCCACATTTGACATGTAAAGTCGACCAAGGTCAGATTTAATAATTACGGTACAATCACTGATAACTTGTGTTACCGTGAAGGGACCATCCCAATTAGACGCTTATTTTATGTGTCTAAGTGGTTCATGTAATCTTAGAACTCTGTCTCCGGATTGGAATTTCCGATGCTTTAGATCGGTATCATATCCAGCTTTTTGCCATTTGGCACTTTTCTCCAAATCAATTCGGACAGACTCATATGCTTTTTTAAATCTGTCTCTTAAACATTCCACAAAAACTACATGGCAAGGTAGTTCCGGGTCCATCCCTACGACTCCAAATACTAAGTCGGCAGGCATTATCAGATCCTCTCCGAATACTAGAAGGTTAGGGGTACAATTTGTACTTGAATGTACCGTACTGTTATAAGCATGTGTCACAAAATAGCATTGCTTATCCCAGTCGTCCATATGTTCATTGACGAGTGATTTTAGAACTTGGATAAGGGTTCTATTGAACCTTTCTACCAATCCGTCGCTTTGTGGCCTATACGGGTTGGTTCTAGTTTTACAAATAGCTAAGTATTCGCACATACCCTGCCAGAGATTTGATTCGAACTCTCTGCCTTGATCACTGTGTAGCATTAATGGTACACCGAAACTTAGTACCCAACCTTTTACAAAGGCTTCGGCACAAGTAACTGCTTTGTGGTCCGGTAGTGGAAATACTTTAGTGTATTTTGTGTAATAATCACACACTACCATCATACAGGTATTATCATTAGCGGTTGTATTCAATCCACTAATGATATCTACCCCGATTCTTGCGAATCTAACTCCGAAAAGTTCTTGGGATAGGGGAAGTTTGCCCATCCCGGGTCCGGGTTTGTTTTTACAACAATCCGGACAGGTGGTTACCCATCTTTGCAAGTCTCTTGTCATGCCAGGCCAGTAGTATTTCTTGGAAAGTCGTGACCACTGGTCCGATGTCCATGACAGTAGTACATAATGTCATGTCTCATGGCATGTGGTATCACCACTTGCATGATTTTCTCACCATTATTACATGGCTTCCAACGGTATAACACGCCTTTCCGGACTTCAAGCTCGGTCCATTGAGCAAGAAACCTTCTCATTTCTCGATTTTCCAGAGAGACCTCAGGTCTAACTGGACGTATACCCTTTGGTACTAATTGCAGTAGCTGCGCAGTTATCAAGTCAGCTTCCTGGAAACGTCGTATGTGATCCATAGACCAATCCAGTATACTGGCAACTAGGGGTTCGAATGGTCTTCGAATCCCTGCTAACACTGCCCTATGAGCTCCACAATCAGTACAATCCGGATTACCACATTTCCGGATTGGTATTCGAGATAAAGCATCAGAATTTAAATGCTTCACTCCAGGTCTATGCTGAATCTGGTGATGTTCAAGCCCATATTCTGATAGATTGGCTAACCATCAGCCTAACATTCCTTCAGCATCTCGGAAGTTCAGTAGCCATCTTAAAGAGGAGTGATCCGTACGTAATGTAAAGTTCGTTCCCCATAGAAAATGTTTGAACTTCTTGGTATATACGACTACTGCTAACAACTCTCTTTTGGTTATGCAGTAATTGCGCTGAGTTTTGCTCAGTGTATTGCTGGCAAAGGCAATAGGTACCTCTCTCCCATTTTGGACTTGCGAGAGAGCTGCACCAATGCTGTCATTACTAGCATCAGTATCCAGTATGAAATGATCCGTTTCATTCGGATATTGTAATACCGGAGTACTCGTGAACAGGTCTTTTAGCTTTTAAAAAGAAGATTCCTGTTCATGCGTCCAAGGAAATTTTTCCTTGGTACTTCCTGGAGTCCAGTTAGCTATTGCTTGTAATGGGTAACTGACTCTAGAATAATTCGGAATAAATTCCCTATAATAGGAACAGAATCCTAAAAAAGACCTCACCTCTTTGGGTGTTTTAGGTCTATTCCAATTCGTAACTGATTCGATTTTCTCCGGATCAGCCTTTATTCCTTCATCACTAATGATGCGGCCCAAATAATTTATGGACTTTCTAAACATGTGGCATTTCTTAGGTTTCAATTTGAGACCATTAGAAATAATACGTTCTAGTACCATTTTTAGGTTATTAGAACACTCTTCGAATGTTTTTCCGAAGACTATGACATCGTCAAGGTATACAAGACATCTTTTCCACAATAAATCACTTAGGATTGTTTCCATCATTGCTTCAAATGTTGCTGGTGCATTGCACAAACCAAACGGCATTACATTATATTGGAATAACCCAATATGACTCGAAAATGCAGTTTTCTCCATATCTGAAGGATTCATCCCCACTTGCCAGTAACCTGATTGCAAGTCTAGGGTACAAAACCAACTGTTTCCTCCTAAGGAGTCAATGGTTTCGTCTATTCTCGGTAATGGATACGAATTCTTTTTCGTTACTCCATTCAGCTTCCTGTAGTCTATGCAAAAGCGGATAGTACCGTCTTTCTTTGTTACCATACACACAGGACTACTCCATGGACTATTGGAAGGGACTATTACATCCTGTTCCAACACCTTGTTTATTTCCTCTTCAGCCACTTTTTTTTTCGCTAAAGGCAACCGTCTATACGGTATTTTAAAAGGTTCCGCATCTCCAGTATCTATTTTATGTACTACCTTATTTGTCGTACCTAGTTTCTCACCAAGTTTGGCAAAGGCAGTTCTATACTGACAGAGTTTATCATAGAACTCTTTCCGGTGTCCCGGATCTTCTAATGAACTTTCTTCATACAACTTGAGTAAGTCTTCCGAAATTTCATCATTTCCTGTTACCTTTTGTAAGTTTAACTTACTATCCGTTACAGTTTCCGAAAGGGTCACGTTTCCAAAAACTTGTCCCTTTTTTAAGTAGATAGTACTGTTTCCAGTATTAGAGACAGGTACTACCGACCAGGACGCATTTGCTACAATAGTGTCTACAGATATTAATCCGATACTTGACAGAGTAGCTACATCCGGTTCTATCACTGCAGGCTTATTGCGCATTGCAGGATCACTTCTTACTAGCACATCACAGGCTACTCCCGGAGGGATTCGCACAGTGTGTGCCACACTAGCCATACTGCTCACTTGCCTCAGTACACATCTAACCTTTACAGGATATGGGTATTTCACACTCAACACTCCTGATTGGGGTTCCAACACAACTCCATACAGGGATGCGAAATCCAACCCGAGTATCCCCTCATCTGCTATATCCGCAACGGTGGCGCTCATGACATAGTCATGTACTCCATCCAATTGTAGCTTCACACAAGTTCTACCATACGTCTGCAAGGTACTGCCATCGGCTGTCTGAGCACTTCCTCCCGATTTGAGAGTATCATGTTCATCCGATATAAGATCATAGAACCTCTTGGAGATACAGGAGTGGCTAGCTCCCGTATCCATGAGAAATTCAGCAGATCTTCCGTTAACAGTAAGGCAAACATACCACCGCCTTCCGTTTAGAACAGAGGGCATGTCCGTGATGATCGGAACGTCATTGTTCACACCTGGAGTCGATCCACATCCTTTCAGGTATTCCAGACAAGGATGACCCGGGGGCAGGTGGGCACTACCAACCCTGGCTAATTCATAGCCGCCTACCTCGTTACTGATATTGGGTTTCCCCTGTGCTCCCGTGGCACCGGTTATATCAGCTTCCCTAACCTTCCGGGTGTCTACAACCAGCTCGGTGCTAGGCGAGTTTGCTACTACATGCGAACTATCATCACGGATGGTGATATCATGGCAAGATTTGTCACTGGGATCCCCTTCTTTGCCCATCGGGAGACCCCTCCTTAGTTTTCCTCTGTACTTATTCCAGAGACACCCTCCTGTCTACGAGGGACAGGTTTCTCAGCCATACATTCAGGAGCGTAATGCCCAGTTTCTGGCATCTGAAACATCTCCTTTGAGATTTATCAATTCTCGGTCTCTTCAGAGCTTCTGTTAATCCGGCTATTAATGTTTCCATCATATTAGTCGGAGCAACAGCGGCTGCCACAGTTGGCTTCGCCGTAGAGGTTACATTGCGAGATTGAGTCGGTCCGGAAGCTGTTTTACCAGCAACGGATCCTCCCCTCCCTCTCGAATGTACCTTCCTATACCGCTTTTGTCGGTAATACTTTCCAGCTACCTGGACTGATCCAATATATTCTCCGTTTTCATCGGAGACATATTCATCCTCCTCATCAGCCTCATGTGAATCGACCGGGGCTAACTGGGAAGTTTCATATATCGGAGCAGGTGTACCTCCGTATTGAAATGGAGCTGCTCTTACCAGGTTAGGTCCTAGACCTACCAATCGTTTCTTCATATCATGTCCATCGATTGATATGAACAGGTCACTGAAGGAAGTGTCATCCTTCCAAGAATCCCAAACTACTTGTTTGTGATCTGGATCCTGCAATCCATTGTAGATTTGTATAAACAACTCCTGTAGATAGCAGTCATCGTCATGAGCCCAATTCGGACGTGCTTTTGATAGCAAGTCCTGTAGCTCCAAACCAAAGACCTTATGAGATTCTTTAGGTTTCCGTATGCCTTATGCAGTCCACTATACCTTATGCAGAACCATATCCCATGTTTACCAAACTAACAATACAACATGTCCACGTCATGATAGCATGTCACTAAGGTTATCAGCCATGGACAGTCTGTCTGCAACCCCACCCACCCACCCCCTCACACACACACACACACACACACACACACACACACACACACACACACACACACACACACCATCTAGTCTGGTCCCTGACCCTGAATTGAATATTTAGAGGTAGGGAATGCATTAATGCATCATGCCCATTGGTCATCATAATGCATGAATGCAGCCCTGGTGAGTAACTCACCAGCGGTGCATTCAGTCATGGTATAGCCATACATTGATGTGTTTATACCATGCGGTTATCCACTGGTAACAAACAGTGATCTTCCACACAACAAAAATTAAGGTATAAACAAAAGTATACAAAATGTCCTTTCAATATTACCTTGTGTAGAGTCAGTAATCCCTTTTTCTGCAAAGAAAAAAAAGAAAACATTTTCCACTCAACAAATGAAAAGGTTTCATGGGCATCCGCGTCAAACGCACATTTATCAAATGGTGCAAATTTGACTCCAGTAATACCCTGAGCCATACAAACCCAATGTACAAGCTAGTGATACAGGTCTAGGGGAATATGCGGATAGGAAAGGAGGAAAATAGCACAACTGTGGCCTTTTGAGTACTATGGGTAGTTGGTTTGGTACTGAGTCCTATGTCAAGGATCATTAGTGGTGTAAAGGTTACACAGCAAGCTGCAGATTCCCACCTCACATTAGTGAATTGGAGTATCCTTTCTAATTGCCTTGTTAATACCAAATGTAAAAAAAAGCACTGAGAATAAAGAATTTAAAAGGACATTGTGATCTGCCAGCGGTTATATTCAACCATCATATCAATTATCCAAGGGTCAAGAGCAGTCAATAGCTGTGTTTATACCACGATTTCTGGGTTACTCAGTGCTTTTTGGTGGCTATTCCCATCCACATATCTGTCGATATTGGACACCCTGTAGGCTGTAACATCAATTTTGTAAGGCGTGTGGTTATCCATGGATAACCCGCACCCAGTGCGATTATCCATGGATAACCAGCACACCTTACATGTCCTTCCATGTCATATGTTACATGATAAAACCCACGAAATCTTATGACCTGGGCAGGGCTTGAACCTCCAGTCTGAGATCCCTAATCCAACTCCCTATGCAGTGCGCCACAGGGACTGACGATAAACGGGCAGGCGACAACTGCGGGCTGACTGCTACCATAACCGGGGACGCATTCAAACATAGCCAAGCCGAGAAGGGAGGAGACGCCGTGGCCTAGCGGTTAGCGTGTTGTGCTCAGCCGTGAGAGGTCCGCGGATCGAGCCCCAGTCCGGGCGCATCTTTTTTCGCCGTGTGCGCTGTCGCTGTCCGCTGCCGGGCAACGAGGTGTATTATACACAAACATAACAGCGAGACGCATTCAAAGCTTTAGCTGTCCGCTGCCGGGCGACGAGGTGTATGTACACTATTTTTCGCCGTGTGCCGTTGCCAAGCCTAGCCGAGATGGGCGCTGTCGCTGTCCGCTGCCGGGCAAGGAGGTGTATTGTACACAAACATAACAGCGAGACGTATTCAAAGCTTTAGCTGTCTGCTGCCTGGCGACGAGGTGTATGTACACTATTTTTCGCCGTGTGCCACTGCCAAGCCTAGCCGAGACGGGCGCTGTCGCTGTCCGCTGCCGGGCGAGGAGGTGTATGTACCTGTACACACACTATGGCTGGCTTCAAGTCCTGGGGAGGGAGAATAATTTTTGTTTTCAACTTGAATTTATTGGTATTCTATTGACTCGTGTGTGTTAGCAAAGGCTAATAACACTCGGCCTACGGCCTCGTGTCATTATTCTTCACTAACACACACTCGTCATGAATTATCCATTGGTTACTTAGTCAGTAAGTGGTACAATTAAGGTATAGTAGCAGGCAGGGTATATGGCATATATAGTCCCATAGGTCTGCACCAACAAGGCATCTTTCCTATATACATAACTTATCCTTGTCTTGGGACCTCTGTGCAGTCTATAAGACAAGAGCATGGAATATGGCAATGAACCTTAGTGATCTATCTAACATGATAACAAATTGACCTAGATACAGTAAATATCTCAGGTGTTGGTAGTACCTCTTGGTTGTGATCAATTCTGGGTGGTTTGCCCCATCTAGTGGAATATCCTAGAACAATTATGTATGTCAAACCTGACTTATCGTCACATGTCAACATATTATCAACGTGAATGTGATGCTTGTTAACTCACAAAGTGAGGCTACATGAGTCATATCAATGTTTTTTTTCAGTGAATTGTTGCAACTGGAAATTGCACTGGGTCTGCAGTTGTATCAAACTCGTGTATGATAATCATGTGACACATACTAAGACCACTTTTCACAGATCGTGTCAAATTTTGCTATTCAAGCAATGCAGGAATGTCACTTCTAATAGTAGGGCCCACTATGCAATACACCATACTACCCCCTCCATGTGTACCTATTTCTATTTAACTAGCTCAAAATGGCACCCTATGTTGCAGAGTGGACCTGCAGCTTATAAAATCATAATCATATCTACTTTCATTTTCACAATTGATTGAATGTAAATGTTGAATGTCAACTCAACATCAACCATTGATAGCCAAACATCATTATTTTTATATTTATTACATATTTGTGCTGACTGGATAATGGTGTGTAGAGTTTTGCCTAAGGGTTGCAATTAAACTTTTGAAAGCCAGTGTTTCATTTTAACCTCGAGGTACCAATTACAATTAATAGGTCGCTTATGAATATGTGGATGCACCTCATATGTAAGGTACCATGGTTACCTTATTGTCATATCTAAGCACCAGTCTCCAATAAGCATCAGTTTTACAGGGGTCATGAAATATGTCGTAAGCATTAAAACTAGATCCCAGATAAGCGTATACATGTCTTATATAAGGGCCAGGCGTGATGCCTCATCTAAATCTGTGAGTGCCAGGGCGGTCATACACAACAATACCATATTTATTCCATCCACTCCGAGCCCATCGACTGATCAAACTCTTTTTCCCCGGACTCATTTTGAGGTTAGCTGATAGCTAAACATCTAGTCCAAACATAATATTGGATGGACTGGAATTTTGTAAATATTTGGCTGCTGGTTTGGAGAATGTCCCCCCAATTGATTATTTTTGACATAAAAGAGAGTTATCCAATTAAATATCATGGTTTTTTGTTAAGGGTGTCTTAAAGAATTTAGCCAATGGGATGGTAGTGTTGAACTATTGGTTGAGTGAATTTTGGTCATTTTGCCTTTTCTTCCATTGCAAATGGTCAACCTGACCATTTATTGAACTCTTGAAACAATGCACTCATAATGCATTAATGATGCCATAGTATGATAGGCCAGTATGATATGTTGCCATTTGCCAATTGACATTTGCCAGTTGCCACTTGTAGCTTGCCATGCCTTTCATAGCTTGTCATTTGCCAGTGTTGGCTTCCCAATTGCCATTTATAGTATAGATCATTGGTAAAATACAATCAGAAATTTCTAAGTGACAACTGGCAATTGGCAAATTGGTAAATGGTATGAGTGGCAATTGGTAACTGGCAACATGTTGCACAGTTCTTCCACACCCTAGGGAGTAAATATATTCACCAAGACTTCATAATCTGCATAAGAGAAGTTTGCACCATATTCTTGTAACAGCAGATGTGCGCATAAGTATGTCAGAATCTTGTCAGAATCTTGTCATTATCTTGTCTTTTCCTTTAAGTCTGCTCACAATTACTTCATTGGAGCATCATGCCAAATGAGCCCTGTCTGCAGTGGCCCTTAAGCGCAAGCAATACTATTTACTCAAATTTCACCACTATAAAAGGAAGGGCATCAGAATGATGATGTCATATTTGCACTTCATTGATGCATCATACCAACCCTCCAGGAGTATATGCATCAGTCCCATAGGGTTGGTATGATGCATGAATGCAGCCCTGGCAAAAAACTGTCCATTCATGCATCTTGATGATAAATGGGTATGCTGCATCCATGTATTAGTGGCACTTAATGGTTAAGGAAGGATAACCTTATCAGACCCCAGGTGCTTATTCACAAATTCAGGTTGTGGCTTAGATGCAGATGTGGCTTACATACCAGGCTTTTCTGTATCAGCTCTCCAGAGGCTTCTCAAGGAGGTTAGGGAGTGATCATTTCTAAAACAATTTGCAGGGGGGGCTGGTGGGTTTGAGGGGGGGCAGAATTTCTTTGACTTCTTGACTGGGGGTGATTTCACCTAATTTCAGTGAATGCGCGTTACTATAGATTAAAAGGGCACGTTTACACATGATTTCTGTGCCCTACTATGATGTCAAATTTTTTGTTGGCTCATCTGCAAGTGAACCCACTTGCCCCACCCCCTGTTGTTAAAAGATTATCACTCCCTTATAGAACAGGACCTAAATATAGAACTGGGTGTTGCCCTACTCAATATCAAGAAGATTCTTTACAATACCCATGGGCCTTCTGTGCATCACCGCTATACGCAAGACAAACTCAGAAAGTGGTGCTGGCAGATAATTGCCAGCACCAAGGCGCAACCAACCAAATACCCCAACACAAACATCAATGGCCCACATTGTTAGTACTTTTTTTCAAAGCTTTTCTTCCCAAATTGTCCATAGGCATTGTAAAAGAGGACTTGCTCAGACCTGAATCAAGAACTCTCCCTTCACAACAGCAAAATTATGTAAACATTAAGAACTAGATGATGACATGCAGAAGGCAGTAGAATGCATTTCCCTTTGTGTGCAAATGATCAGCATTTGGCTTTAAACTATTGCTGTCATGCTGCCAATCTTTACACATGCTGCCAACCTTTAAACATGCATGTTTTGTGGAGCGTGAGAAATGGCAGCTCTATCTTGTGTTTTACTGAAAGGGGAGGTGGGAGATGTATGGCAAGCTGTTAGAGCGATAACTAACCTGTGTTTTACTGTAGGATGAGGGGTAAGGTGTATGGCAACCGGTTTGAGCAAGATGGCATCAACAAGTAACATGGGCAGTTTATCATTTATAAAAACATAGAGAATACAATAATTTATTTAAAGGGTGGAGGTTATGCTTCTAGAAAACCCCATCCAAGAATTCCTTTCCCCACCTGAATTTTATGTCATGGCTGATACGAACGTCACTATAGATTAGTACTAGAACCGCCGTATTCAATGGGGGGCATTGAATACAATGTGTCCGTATTCAATGGGTGTCCGCCATCTTGGATTTTGAACAGATCTGAGCTGTTTTTCTTTATTTAAAAGCAAAATAACCCCCTAGGCCATGACATAAATGCAAATGTCCACTTCCATGGGATTTTTTACATCGTATTCCCCTCTGTGGGACTGGTCGCATCCCACTCAGCCATATAATGGCTTCGTGGGATACGCCAGTCCCACCTCGGGGAATACGATGTAAAAGTATCCCATGGTCGTGGACATTTGCTTATTTATCTTCATGAACATCTCTGCATGATGACCCTACACTGAACATGACATTCCCTTTACAGCAGACTGTGGTGTTCAAATTCTGACTATTCCTCGATTGAAGAATTCAAGGAAGTGAAGTGGTCTAATCGGCTTAAATCTAACTGACTGACCAATTCTAATGTGGCAAATGAATACAGGAAACTTGCTGGATCAGTGTCAATCAATCAAAAATTAGGCGGATGGAATGCCAACTTGAGAAGCGTATTAGACCATGCAGTTCCAGCAATAAGAGACAGCGGAAGTAAGCTATGAAAATATATGGAATACATAAGTAAATGTCCATGGCCATGGAATATTTCAGCATCGTATTCCTCAGGGTGGGACTGTATATGGCTTAGGGCTACATCAGGGGCGTAGGAAAAGGGGGGGCCAGGGGGGCCTGGGCCCCCCAATCATGAAGGAGGTGGGGCATGAGTATGTCTGGGCTCCCCCAATATTTTCCAAGAACTCATAAACACAATGGAAAAGAAGCTAAAACTCTACATCTACATCTCTACATCTCTAGATTATTATGGTGATGTCATAGGGAAAATGGGGGTCTGAGCCTAAAGTCAGATCCAAAATTTACCAAAAGTTACTTTTCTATATGAATTCTATATACGCATTATATAGACGCCATCACGCATCAGCCGACAATTCAAGGTGGTTGCGACGGTGCCCTCGCCGGGTCCCCCCAATGAAGATTTGCTTCCTATGCCTCTGTTACATTGATGGATTATGTTGGGTGAATGCATAGATAGAAATTATATGATTTGTGTCACATGTCAAGACACCAATGACTGTAAAAAAGGTAATACTGACTCATCAGACAAGTGCTTTCTATCATTATCAGCTTAGGATGGGTTCAAATCTTGGATTCAGTAGTTTTTTTTTGTTATTAGAGAAGGTAAGACCACCCTATCTTTATAATAACTCATTTTTGGTAGTATTTCCATTGAATAAAAAGAGTCAGGCATAATTTTCAAAACATCTGCTATTGTAAGGGCAGGAATGAGACATCTCTGGTGAATAGTATGACGTCACAATTGACTATATACAGCCTGTTATTGACAGCACAGTACTGTATGTCTATATATAATTGGTGCTTACAAGTGTAATTTTGGCCATGCTGCCATATTTTCATTCATCATTAGCCCCAAATAGTCCCATAAATTTAGATATTCTAATTCCCCTGAACCCCACGGGTTCCCTCGGAATAACTACAATTCTACTTCAACTTAGGAGAGAGGTAAGTCTTGTATAATTATAAAATTAAAATCATGACATAGCAACAATGAATTAACATAAAATGCCTACTTTGAATCAGCACTGATGTGTAGATGTTAAATTACATATGATTTGATTATGTCTTTTCAATGTCCAATATTCAACCATATTTCAACCTTGCATCAACTGTTGAAAGCCACATTTAATCAAATCTTATTCATTGTTGCAACCAAATCTGTCTATTGGTTTATGAGGAAAGTAATTTCCCCATGCTCTACCAAACCATAATATGAGGAATACATACCTCCTATATAGGTTCATATACTTGTCTGTGTTCACTGGGTCCACTCTACCCCCATGTTCTTACTCAATCAGCTTCCCATACATGAAACAAGATGTGGGGAGAATTTGTAGTTAATAGACAGTTGGAAGCAGAGTGGAGAGGGGCGCTGCCAGATTTCAGCTTTGGCACATCATCCTTGGCATGTGCCCAATGTGCTTTAGAGTACTTGAGCAGTTAGCAGGTCCCCACATCACATGCTTCATAGATACACTACTCAGTAAGGCATTTTAACTCTTTGAGAGCCGCTTTAGTATGCAAAATGTCGCTCCACGAGAAATGTTTCCATGGAAATTCAAGTTACACTTTGCATTAATCATAGTTCTACTGTGTAGGGGCAGTATCATTAGGGTTGTTGTTTCTCCAATTTCTATAAGAGGAGAGGGATATTATCATGGTTTCTTCCTTTCAAAGAAAAACTATTTGTTTCGAGATTAAGTAAAGTTTATCATTCTTCTAGCAGATGTTTTGATCAAGCGCGATACAATTTAGAGGCTGCAAAGTCTGTTGGAAGAACGCTGGAAACATTTTGCATTGTGGCGACATTCTGCATGCAACAGCGCTATTGCAGGAGGGCATGATGCACAAATGAAGTGCTGGCAAGAATGCTCACCAGAACTTCATTGGTGCATCATGCCCTGCGAGAGTGTATCACTACGGTAGGGTCATCATGATGCTTGAATGTAGCCCTGGCAAGTTACTCCAGCAGTCTCCAAATCATGCTACATGGATACACGTCTCAATAAGGGGTTCAAACCCTTTGAGGGCCGCTATCGCAGGAGTGCATTGTGCCCACTGGCCGTCATGATGCACAAATGTATGAAGCCTGTGTTGTAGAAATCACACATCCATGAACCACATTGTCCCCTTTGTGCAAAAATGTTATAACTTACCCTTATTTACCTTCTGTGAAATTTAAAGTACTGAAGCTCCATCTTTGATAATGCAATGTCGCTCTGCTCACTTTAAACTAAAATAATTGTAAAGGTATTTTTTGCCTCTCCTGCAAAACTTTAAAAAAATGCAGTTGCATGTTCATTCGTTTTGGGGGTGACTGAGGATTATCACAGTAGGCAAAGCTGAGTCAGATAACCTTCAGTCTTATCTAATATGAGTGAACCTTTGTATTTATTTTATGTTATCTAAGTCAGAAATGTTGAAAACTCTTTTAAAATGGCATGAAAATATAATCATTTACATGTTATATGGCCATTTGGGTTGCTGTTATTTGACATGAGATATGGGAGTGGGTTATCTCAAGGGGGTGTGAGCTATGGAGCTCCTAGGTTAAATCTTCCTAACATGGAATAAATGTCACTTTTGCCTGCTATACCTTATACAGCCCACTGTACCTTATAAATGCTGTATCATGTCCCATGTTTATCAAACTAACAATATAACATGTCCACATCAGGATAGCATGCCAGTAAGGTTATCAGCCATGGGCAGTCTGTTTGCAATGCCAGCTACCCCCTCCCTCTCCCCCCCCCACACACACACCCAACCCCCCCCCCCACACACACACACATCTAGTCTGGTCTCTGACCCTGATTTAAACATTAAGTTAGGGAATAGGCACGAAATATCGCCATGGGGGTGCTCTAGACTGTATTGAGATGTCTCAATACAGTCAAGAACATTACCATGGCTATGACCAAGTGCCTTATTCCTGTTATAACAAAGAAATATCACACATCCGTCACCCAGTCACACAGGAATATCCATTGTGAAGTCTAAAGGTGAGTATGGCGAGGACACAGGTTATGTGGTGCGCGAAAGTAGGTGCCGTCATGGGTTGAAATGAACATGCCAATCACCGTGATCAGCCAATGCGGTGCCAAAGTCTCGCTGAAATGTACAGACAATTACGTAATATGAAGCTGGCACCATTCTCACATGAAAATGCGAGATGGCTGTCCTATGGTTGGCATGATGCTAGCCAGCACTTCATTGGCGCATCATGACGACCAATGGTTGGCATGATGCTAGCCAGCACTTCATTGGCGCATCATGACGACCAAGGGTTGGCGTGATGCTAGCCAGCACTTCATTGGCGCATCATGACGACCAATGGTTGGCGTGATGCTAGCCAGCACTTCATTGGCGCATCATGACGACCAAGGGTTGCCGTGATGCTAGCCAGCACTTCATTGGCGCATCATGACGACCAAGGGTTGCCGTGATGCTAGCCAGCACTTCATTGGCGCATCATGACGACCAATGACCATCTGATGATTCACTGCTGCATCAGCAGCCCACAAATATTTAAGGAAGGGTCATGGAGATGGCATCTCTATATAGCCCAAGGGAAGTCCAATTAACTTTTACTCACCACATTAGACTGAAAAGCCAGCCAAAAATAGTGTCTATTGCTCAAGCAGATACCTTACTGTCTGACTCTTTTACTGCCCTTGTTTTGAGTAGCTATCATCTTCATTAGAAGGTAATTGTACCTGACTGACATGAGCCCTCATGTGCAAGACGAAAAAGAAAAGTCTGGACTGAAAAGAAAGTGATTGCTGCAGGTACTTAAGGCACTTCTCAGGCAAAACCACCTTTTCTCTTATTAGGGATGTCAATGACATCCTATTTTTGTCGATTCCGATTATCACGATTTTCTGTCTCAATATTCCGATTTTTTTCCGATTTTATGATGTAGTGCAGCCTTAGTTCAACTGGCCTCACAATGTTTAGTAAGGGGGGGGGGGTTAGAGAGATCGTTGGTTAGCCAGAGCCCGTTCAAATAGACTGAAGAAGTAAAGAAAAATATATGTACCGTAATCCAGATTTTAAGGGAAATCGTAGCTCGGGTTCCTAGTGGTAGGTCCAGTATTAAACTACTGTATACTGTGTTGGTCCATGTCAGGACTAAGAAAAATGTGTGGCCGAATGGAAACATGACTTTATTAGAGCTGTTTTATACTTTGATCTATGAAGAACTACATGTGTCACTTTACCCTCGCTTTACCATCTTGTATTGCAACACCCCCCTCCCCCACACACGGTAACAATAACACGATGACACTTTAGGGGCCTCTTGGGTTTGGAGTTAAAAATCTGTTAGGAAAAAAAAATGTTTAGTGATTAAGTGTTGATTGCCTTTGGGGACATTGTTGGAATATTAACAGTTTATATCCCAATAATATATATGTGATTCTGTAAGCTTTAATTTGATACCAATCATGCCTATACATGGCACTAGGTATCATGGGTATCAGAGAGAATTATTTACTTTTTTTTTCAAAAAGAGCACTTTTATGTATCGATAAAGCAATGATGTCAATGCGATATTCACTACTTTCATAATGACGATACTTCGATATTGTGGATATCGATGACATCCCTATCCCCTATGCACAACACCCTCCTAGTGGTCCTGTGAGTATTATGGGTAGTTGTAGCAACTTGGAGAAGGGTGGGGAGATTTGGAAGTGGGTTCTATGTCAAGGATCATTAGTGGTGTAAAGGCTGTTTATATGTGTACATAAACCTGTGAGGTTACACAGCAAGCTGCTGGTTCCCACCCCCCTTTAACCCCTTAAGGTCTGCATAGTGAATGAATGCATCATGCCATTTGGTCATCATGATACATGAATGCAGCCCTGGTGGGTATGAAAGCTGCATAGTGAATGAATGCATCATGCCATTTGGTCATCATGATACATGAATGCAGCCCTGGTGGGTATGAAAGCTGCATAATGGATGAGTGCATCATGCCATTTGGTCATCATGATGCATGGATGCAGCTCAAGCAAGTGTATACTGTATGACTATATTAATGCATAATTATGCTCCTCCAGAACATTAACCCTATAGGGATAACATGATGTATGAATGCAACCCTGGTGTGTTGAACTGCAAGAACTGTATGAATGCAACACACTAACTATATAGCATTAA
This sequence comes from Acholoe squamosa, assembly GCA_949317995.1. NCBI lineage: Eukaryota > Metazoa > Annelida > Polychaeta > Phyllodocida > Polynoidae > Acholoe > Acholoe squamosa. The sequence continues at coordinate 7,044,067 of OX439035.1, read as the reverse complement.
CTCCCTAAAAATGTTAGTATGATGCCAGCACTTCATTGTAGCATCATGCAAATTCACCAGGCATTTATCAACGCCATCGGGTCTGCATGAACATAGCCCAGGTGAGTTTTATATCATGCCAACCAATAAACATGATGCATTAATGCATCCGGAGGGTGTTGCTCCTATTATAAAAAGAGCTATGAGTATGTGCCCTCTTTTCTAAACAAGTCATGCACTGCTTCACCAAAGTACTTGCACTCACCACATTAGTCTGAAAAGTCACCTAACTTGTTTAAAATAGAGAGAGCTGCACTACCAGGTACCTACTCATGTCACACGCTCTATATTTTATTATACTGACTGACTTCTCCCAACTAGGTACCTACTCAAATCCCCATTTTTCAGCACCATACTTGAATGACCACTTGTGTGCAACAAAAGGTACAAGTTATAGCTACATGAAAAGAAAGGACTGGAAATGAGGGCATTTTTAGCCAGCGCTTCCTTTTACTATAGGAGCAACACCCTCCAGCAGCCCTTAAAGGGTCAAATGATCTAAAGCGTGCTTAATGCTTACATTCTGTAAGGCTCTCTGTGTCACCCATGGGGTACTACAAGTTATCCCCCATCATCGGTGTAAACACACTCTAGGCCTACTACATGCCTATAGCTCCTGGATGTTTACCCTCCCCAGGCTACAAGGGGTGTTAGATATTAGGTTTATTCCACACAAGCCCCTGTAAATGTAACAGTTATAATGTATACTGATGTATGTGTGTAGTTGCCTTCCTCATCTTGCACTGTGCCCTGCAGGCATAAACAAGGTCTGCATTCATGTATCATGATGACCAAGTGGCATGATGCATTAATGCATCGGTATCATTTAACCCTTTAAGGGCCGCTGATGCGTATCATTCCCATTGGTCGTCATGATGCATGAATGCAGCCCCGGCAAGTAACTGGCCATGGCTGCATTTATGCATCATGACGACCCTACCGGGTTCATATACAATCTCCCAGAGGGTCAGCATGATGCTCGAATGAAGTGCTGGCGAGCAGCCTCGCCAGCGCTACGTTGCTGCATCATGATGACCAAGTGGTATGATGCATTAATGCATCATGGCATGATGCATTATTGCTTCGGCTGCATTTAAATGGTTAAGCTACAAATATGGCCAGCTTTATGCATTGTGAAGTCAGCCTCTGTACCTTATAAGGTCATGACGTAGAGCTGCTGAATGCAGGCTCTAAATCACTGTCATCACAGACTTCAAGAAGGTGCCATTAAAGGGCCCGAGATAGGGGGGTCTTATGTCCTTTATCGATTAGAAGAAATGCTTCTTGTCCCTTGTCTCTCAACCCCTTGTCGATTTTAACTGTCTGGTGCCCTATTAAATGCTGTTTTGGGGACTTCTCTCATGAAGAGAGACTTGAAGGCTAGATTACTTGTAAGGCATTGCACCTACACTCAGTAAATGTATACCTCATATACAAATAAATATACCTTAATACCCAATGTAGCCTATAAGGCGCATCCTGCATATAAGACGCACTCAAGACTTTATGGATCGGTTAGAATCTTTTTTAATTAAATGACTTTTGTTCTACTCAATGGATTCTCAAAATTCGAAAAGCCATGGGTATCGAAGACATCCCGAAGGCCAGAAATCAGGGTCGGATCCATGGTTTTGAAAAAGGGGGGACGCCCCTCACTTAGCCCCTAATCTAGGCTTAACTCTAGGGTAAAAAAGTTGGGTAAAAGTACAGGGAAAAAAGGGGGGATCGGCGCCCCCTCTAAATCCGCCACTGGAAATCACTTCTGAATTTATGGAAGACCTTGGGAAGGTCTCACCCTCAGCTTTTCCTCATCCTATAAGGCGCACCAAAGGCCTATCCTCAGTAACAAAAACCCTTCCCTTCCTATCTTGTAATTGCATTGTTCAGCAAAATCCTGCCTGGATTATAACAATTTATTTGCAGATATCCTTTTTTCACCACCAACACCCACTCATCCTGTGCATGTGGCTTTTTTCTTCTGAGTGTAATTTATGGAGAAGGTTTGGTAGATTTACAACAGAAAACTCCAGGAAGAGTCTGAATAATTTTGCCACCCACTCAAAGAACCTGTAAACCCCAACTCAGACTCCCCAAAGCCACTCCCTCCAAGCTGACCTCTGTTTAGAGCTGGCCACTCCCTAAACCGCACTGATAAGCCCCTTGCCAATTTAGGCACTAAGTGGCTTAGGCCTGCCCTGTCAGTCTCAGAGAGAGCAGGAGGGTGTTGCTCCTGTAATAAAAGGAAGAGCTGGCTAAAAATGCCCTTGTTTCCAGTCCTTTCTTTTCATGTAGCTATAACTTGTCCTTTTTGTTGCTCACTAGTGGACATTCAAGTACAGTGCTCAAAAAGGGGTATTTGAGTAGGTACCTAGTTGGAAGAAGTCAGTCAGTACAATATACTATAGAGTGTGTGACATGAGTAGGTAGCTGGTACTCTCGCTATTTTAAACAAGGCAGGTGATTTTTCAGACTAATTTGGTGAGTGCTAGTTAAATGGTGAAGCAGAGCGTGACTTCTTTTGAAAAGAGGGTACCTACTGACAGCTCTTTTTACCATAGAGGCAACACGCTCCAGCAGTCGCAGCATCTGTGACTAGGTGTGCCACAAACTGTGTGTAGAGGCATATAAGGAGAAGGGTAAGAAGATCACTAATTTAAATCTTCATGTATTGGTGTAGCATTGGTGCAGCATTGGTGCATCATTGGCCTATGATGCACTAATGAAGTGCTGGGGAGACTTTTTTGGTGCATCATGCTGACCCTATGGGTCTGATATGTATACTCCCGGAGTTTCGGCATGATGCTCCGATGAAGTGCTGACGTGTCCATAGATTTACACCACATATAGGTTTATATGAATTGCTGAACTTGCATTAGCCCACCATCTGATCATTGACTGTTTTCATACCTCTACAAATATTGGGGAATAGGACAAAGTATTTAAACCTTAGGAGATACTTCACCATGACGCATGAATGCAGCCCTGGTGAGTAACTCAATTTTGACGTATGACACACACACACACACACACACACACACATATATATATATATATATATATATATATATATATATATATTTGTGGCCCTCCAAGTATTAAAAGCTTTCTTTGCTGCATTGCATGGAATAACTACACACAACCCTTTCAACTGAAAAACTCTATCAGTCCAAAACGGATGTCTGGCCATTTTCTCCATTTAGATTAGGATTATCACCATCTACTGATAATACTACATCTCCACTGAACTGACAAGCATGGCAGGGGTTATAAATGCTAACCTTTTAAGATGCGAATTTATTAATGTTAACCCTTTAAGAGTCGCATCTGTTAATTTTAACACTTTAAAGCACTCGCTCCATTGGTCGGGCGAATTCAGTGATTTATGATGCCAAAAGTTTTTTAAAATATTGATTGGATTAGCAAAAGTTTGTCTCACCGACAGCAGTGGGGTGAGCACTTAAGATCTAGATATATAGATATTAAGCTTTTACGAGCTGATATTGCATTTATGCATGACAACAGCCATCCTTCGACAATCTGTCGAGGAAGCTCAGCAGCACTGCATTCATGCATCATGATGCAATGGGAATGATGTACCATTGCATCATCAACCATCGATAAAACTGCAGCAGAAAATAGGGACTTTTTCTTTCTTTTGCATAATTTAAATAGCCAATTTCAATTTATTATATTGAGAAATGCCCTGCTGGCCTTGATAATGCCGTTTTCAATTAATACATGGGTTATAACCTGTCTAGAAGTTGTTCAGGAAAGGCTTTTTAATCTGGGTATTGCCATGCCAACACCTCAGGGACCATGTATACAGTATAGAATCTCCCCCTATTATACCTTATATAAAGTGCATGCAGTGATTCTATGCCTCACGCTACACAATAAAATCTTACACTTCTATTCAGCTGAGCGGTAGGGGTGACCCGTGCAGCCCTCTGTGGTGTATCCCTATTGTGTGGCAGTTTACACCTCAGCACAACAATCCCATCATGCCATTTTCCTGATGGCCCATTACACTTACTTTAACCCTTTAAGGGCCGCAAATACAGGAGTACATCATGCCCCCTTTGGTCGTCATGAAGTGCTGCAAGTCTGCCCGCCAGCACTTCATTGGAGCATCATGTCGGCCCATATATATATATATATATATATATATATATATATATATATATGTATATATATATATATATATATATATATATATACACATATATATATATGTGGATCAACATGGTAAAACGTACGTCCGTGCACCCCCTCGCGGGCGTACCTTTTACCGTGTTGATCCACATATATATATTATTTCATGTTGATATGCCCAAGATACTTACAGCCCATAAGCTTAACACTGCAGCTCCGTATCGCACACCCCCGTGCGATAACCCACCCCCATATCTCACGGCCACTAAAATTACCATAAAACATGTAATTTATATCTATCTTTTTATGTAATTTCAATTTTTTTTGACTGTTTCTGACTCAAAAAACATGAAATAAATACAAAGGTTCACTCGTAGTGGGTCTGAAAGTGGGTTATCTCACTCGGCTTCGCATGCAGCCCACAAAGGATTGGCCATTGTATGATACACTCCCGGAGGGTCGATATGATGCTCAGAGACTCATTGGTGCATCATGGTGACCAACTGATGCTTCCCTGTATCAGTGGCCTTTAAAGGGTGGGTTAATTGTCGGTAGCACCGGGCTTTCTACCTACACAAAACATTGCCAACAGCTGGAGCCGGACGGATCCCATTCAAAGCATATTCCCATCCATTGACTGGTCTTGCAGACATTGCCATGAAATGCCGATAGTGTTGAACGAAGGCAGCCATCTTGCCCCCCTCTGTGTAGGCAGCCGTCTTGTTCCCCTATGTAGGCAGACATCTTGTCCCCTTGTGTGTAGGTAGCCATCTTGTCCCCCTGTGTAGGCAGCCATCTTGCCCCCCTCTGTGTAGGCAGCCGTCTTGTTCCCCTATGTAGGCAGACATCTTATCCCCTTGTGTGTAGGTAGCCATCTTGTCCCCCTGTGTAGGCAGCCATCTTGCCCCCCTCTGTGTAGGCAGTCGTCTTGTTCCCCTTGTGTGTAGGCAGCCACCTTGTCCCCCTGTGTAGGCAGCCATATTGTCACCCTGTGTAGGCAGCCATCTTGCCCCCCTCTGTGTAGGCAGCCGTCTTGTTCCCCTATGTAGGCAGACATCTTGTCCCCCTGTGTAGGCAGCCATCTTGTCCCCCCTGTGTAGGCAGCCATCTTGTCCCCCCTGTATGTAGGCAGCCATCTTGTCCCCGTGTGTGTAGGCAGCCATATTGTCCCCCTGTGTAGGCAGCCATCTTGCCCCCCTCTGTGTAGGCAGCCATCTTGTTCCCCTATGTAGGCAGACATCTTGTCCCCCTGTGTAGGCAGCCATCTTGTCCCCCCTGTGTAGGCAGCCATCTTGTCCCCCCTGTATGTAGGCAGCTATCTTGTCCCCTTGTGTGTTGGCAGCCATATTGTCCCCCTGTGTAGGCAGCCATCCTCTTCCCCTGTGTAGGCAGCCATCTTGTCCCCCTGTGTAGGCAGCCATCTTGTCCCCCTCTGTAGGCAGACATCTTGTCCCCCTGTGTAGGCAGCCATCTTGTCCCCCCTGTGTAGGCAGCCATCTTGTCCCCCCTGTATGTAGGCAGCCATCTTGTCCCCTTGTGTGTTGGCAGCCATATTGTCCCCCTGTGTAGGCAGCCATCCTCTTCCCCTGTGTAGGCAGCCATCTTGTCCCCCTGTGTAGGCAGCCATCTTGTCCCCCTCTGTGTACACAGCCATCCTCTTCCCCTGTGTAGGCAGCCATCTTGTCCCCCTGTGTAGGCAGCCATCTTGTCCCCCTCTGTAGGCAGCCATCTTGTTCCCCTCTTTTGGCAGCCATCTTGTCCGCCTCTGTAGGCAGCCATCTTTTCCCCCTCTTTTGGCAGCCATCCTCTTCCCCTGTGTAGGCAGCCATATTGTCCCCCTGTGTAGGCAGCCATCCTCTTCCCCTGTGTAGGCAGCCATCTTGTCCCCCTGTGTAGGCAGCCATCTTGTCCCCCTGTGTAGGCAGCCATCTTGTCTCCCTCTGTGTACACAGCCATCCTCTTCCCCTGTGTAGGCAGCCATCTTTTCCCCCTGTGTAGGCAGCCATCTTGTCCCCCTCTGTAGGCAGCCATCTTGTCCCCATCTTTTGGCAGCCATCTTGTCCCCCTCTGTAGGCAGCCATCTTCTCCCCCTCTGTAGGCAGCCATCTTTTCCCCCTCTTTTGGCAGCCACCCTCTTCCCCTGTGTAGGCAGCCATCTTTCCCTCCTGTGTAGGCAGCCATCTTGTCCCCCTCTGTAGGCAGCCATCTTTTCCCCCTCTTTTGGCAGCCATCTTGTCACCCTGTGTAGGCAGCCATCTTGTCCCACTGTGTAGGCAGCCATCTTGTCCCGCTGCAAGGCTGTAGGAAGGAGATTTAAATAGTAACATCAATGACTCTTTTAAGCTCAGGGGGTCTGAATTAAGCGCCAGTGCTTGGGCCAAAGTACTGAAATCAGCTTTATTGCATTACTGCATTATGCCCATTGGCCGTCATGATGCATGAACGCAGCCCTGGACAGTAAGTCACCAGGGCTGCATTCATGCATCATGCCAATCCTACAGGGTTGATACAGTTGAGGAGGGTCATCATGATGCTCCAATGAAGTGGTGCTGAGCAGTATCATGACCACGTCATCCGTGCATCAGGACGACCAATGAGCATGATGTTCCAATGCATCAGCAGCTCTTAAAGGGTTAAGCACTAAAATAACGCAGTCAATTAAACCAGCAGTTCAGGAAATAAAGTGCCAGTGAGCAGACTTGCCTGGACTTCATTGGTGCATCATGCTCACCCTCAGGGCCTTATCAACCCTATACGGGACTAGCACATTGCTAGTGTTACGAAAATCAACCAGGTGGCTCAGGTAGTCGGGGGCTAAACCTACAATAAGCCTCTTTGTATAGTTCACTTTGATGGGCTCTTCCTCATTTACTCTGTATAGCTGTTATGTAAAATTTGTATACCTATGGATAGCAAATACCTTCAACAGTGTAAATCCTATACTTTAAATACAAGAGAAATTTAACTTCACTAAGAGACCACATATCACCCAGGCTATTGTCTCGTTATCAAGCTAATCCACTCTCCTAACACCTGAAACAATGGGGAGGTACTTAGGGTGATTAAGATAAAGGGCAGGGTGCAGCTTATCTCCCCTGTCAGTCTTTTCAACAGCCATTGTTCTGTGGTGGATGAGAGTGAAGATAAGAGATTACCCAGAATTCTCTGACAAAATCCAAGATGGTGTGGGGCTAAAGACATAGATGGCGACCTCCAGACAGTGATAGCTATGTGCCCTATAAGGTCGGCATGATGCATGAATGTAGCCCTGGCGAGTTACTCACCAAGCTGTATTCACACATCATACAGACTAATGGGTAAGATGCACTATAATTGCGCTTAAAAGGCTTAAGCCGCGGCTTATACACAGGGATTTAGGCCATGTATGTATAAATCAGAGAAGTAGGGTAGTAATATTTGGGGGTGATATGTTATATCTATAGTCATTATGGAGGTAATTAGAATAGGTGCCCACAGCTGTGTATGGTCACACGTACTATACTGTGTCTCTGACACTCTGTATGGAATTCTATAGTCTATACCTTAACACCGTAACCCTTGAAAGGCCGCTGATTTCTGAATGCATCATGCCCATTGGTTGTCATGATGCAGCATCATGCATTTTCCACAGATTGATACTCTCCCGGAGGGTCGGCATGATGCTCCAACAAAGTGCTTGCGAGCAGACTCGCCAGCACTTTGTTGGTGCATTATGACGACCAATGGGTATGATGCACTCCTGCATCAGCAGCCCTTAAAGCATTTTAAAGGGACCGCCAACAGCTCAGAAAAGCAATATAGCCTGTTTGACTGGCGTACATTCATGCTGTCACCAACAAAGAAAAATAACAATGGAACCCTTGTCCCAAAGTTGCCAGAGATCTGTCATTATTTTTACAGAGATGTTATTTTTTTCAGAGATTCCTTGTACCACGGTACTGCCACCTGGGGCTCCTTTTAAAAACGACACTGGCTCCCTGCTATGAAATCACGATGGTCGGCGCTCAGTTTTACGAGGATCCCTGGTAGATTCAACAGTTATTTTTTAGAGTGCACCATAATGCCTCTGTGTAAAAGGCACACCCTGAGTTAGGGCCTGTCTTATGGCACTGCTGTTCCAGTGAAAGGTCCTCGCCTATAAGGTACATCCCAATCTTTGGATGATCCTGTAAGGTTCACCTCTCAGTGAGGGTGGGGGGGGGGGGTAATTTTACTTGTTTCCAGCGTGAGCCCCATATTACTAGGGTCATATATAGTAAATCTATGCAATGCACCATGTGGATGACAAACGAGCATAGAGCCTGTGGTCATCATGATGGCCATGGGGGTTCACTACCAGATTGGCTCCACTCTCTGCAGCTGGTGCAGAATCCACCAGGAGGACAGTTCTCAACCCTTTAAAGGCCGCTGATGCAGGAGTGCAACATGCCCATTGGTCGTCATAATGCACCAATGAATTGCTGGCGAGCAGTTCATCGGAGCATCATGCTGACCTATGGGGTTGATACATATAATCCCGGAGGGTCGACATGATGCTCCAATGAAGTGCTGGTGAGCAGTCTTGCCAGCACTTCACTGGTGCATCATGACGACCAATGGGCATGATGCATTAATGCATCAACAGCCTTTAAAACGGTTAACACCATTAGTACTGCTGTCAAATCATGTGCATCAATTCACTACAAAACAAAGACGTTACTCCAGGTTAGCGAGCTCAAGTCACCCCTTTACAATGAAAAAAAAAACGGATGCAAATGGCCTCAAATTGGACAGGAAGTCATGGCACACTACGCTTCACATATGGGAGGTTTTGGGTAATGGCAATTTCTTTTTCTAAACATAGCAATCTGTAGAATAAAAGACCAGTTGCATATGTTTGATGGATTATCAATTGAAGAAAATCCCATAAGAAATGAACCGTTATGGAGAATCGATACTTTTTGACAGGGCCTAGCATGTTTAACTTCCTGTCCAATTTTTGGCTATTTGCATCCACTTTTTTTTGTTGCATCAGGACAACTTACACACGATACTCTAAATGTCTGTACAGCCATGCGACGGGTGGAGAGGCAGCGGGGGTTTTGTAAGGCAGAATGCTGAGATCAATGGTAAACATATTCAATACTGTTGAATGAGAGACTCAAAGGGCAATCCTTCTCCAAAATGCAGGAACACACTACATAAAGCCTCTGCTTTGGGTAATCCTGCAAACAGCAGATGGGATAAGGAGGGCATTTTCTAACATGGTAGGACTAGACACAACCACTAAGACTCACAACAGCTCAGCTGGCTGCCTGCCTGTATATTTGGGGGCATGTATACAGGCAGGCTATGCCTAAGAAGTTACCAGTCAATCATCCCCTGTTTTCACACTCACTCACAAGGGGGCAGCCTTTCACCCCAAAGGTCCACATGTCTCTCCTATACAGATGTTTGGATATGGACTGTGATTGGAGATCTAAACTCTCATCTAGTGGAGTTCAAGTGAACTATAAACTCCCCAGAATTTGGGGAGAAAGCCATCAGGCATGGCCTGCAGGTATATGCCCACAATACCTGCAGGGCACCAGTGTACATGACACCTTCAATGAATCATACAGAGCAGTTGCTCAGAATGGGCTCTGCTGTGTAAAGGGACTATGGGGAAAGGAGACCGAGCTCTCTTGAAATACAAGACAATACAAGTCTGTAGCATGTTTAGAAATGCAATCCAGACCCATATGGATCACCAGGGGACTTTTGCATAAGGAGCTTTCTGGATATCTAAATTCAATCTAGATGTAAATACGCAAAAAATTCAAAGCATCACCTGCGCAGTGGGTTCATTTTCAACAAGTAGCGACCAACCTTAAGTCATAACATTTTGAGAAATGCGACCTACCACAGCATTCCTCAACATTGTGAGACTAGACACAGCCACTACGAGGTAAGGGAGTGGTCATTATTTATCAACAGGGGGGGGGTGGTGGGTTTGAGGGGGGGCCTTAAAATTTTGACCCCTCTTGAGGGGGGGCCTTAAAGAATTCACCATCTTTTTAGCAAAAAACCCGTGAACTACTATAGATCAAAGAGGGGCGCGAAAACTCTCTGTGCCGGAGGCGTGGGGGGCACAAAAAATTTTGACTACCGTCAAGAGGGGGGCATAAAAAACCCACCACCCCCCTGTTGATAAATAATGACCACTCCCTAAGGCTTGACGGTCATAGCACATTGTGAAATGTAACCCAGCAGCTGCGGCGACACGATTGATATACTGCTCCATGTCCCTCGGGCTGTCAGGGATACCCGCCCCGACTAGCTTTTACACTTTCAGCCAAATGACATTAGGTGATGTGTTTTTGTCCACTGCATGGTGCCAGTGTCAGGGGGTCCTAACTGTGCCACTACAGCTACAGGCCCTAGCAGCAAACAAGAAATGCCGTTGTGACCGCGTAAAAAAAACGCCTCCCACTGTTATTTTGTATTGTGAGACCTCATCACATGGGGCAAATGAAATCATCATAGCGCACTCCCGTACCGCTTCGCGGTATCGCCGCTACGCGGCGTGGGAGGCGCTAAAAAATGATATACTTTCCATTAAAGAAATTTGCATCAATGCTGATTTTAGTGGGACGCTTGTAATATTGTCTAAATACAGTTATCCTTCAAAATATACTATGTATGGGGTACAAGGGTGACTGGGGCTAGGTTCATAGATTCTACCTTTTGCATTTCTTTTGTATATTTAAGAAATATCTTGGAAAAGTCGCCCTACTTCACTGCAATGATCCATAATGTTCCTGGGGCTACTGAGCACTTCTGTTGTTATTGCTGTTGTTCAAGCTGCTATTGTTGCTATTGGTGATGCAGTTGTTACTTTGTCTTTCTTTTCTGTCTCTGCCTTTTTGTGTTATCCAAAATAAGTCTGGAGGCAAGGCATTAGTAAAGTGTAAAATAAAGAATCATAGGTAATACAGTCAACTCAAAAAGATCTGGGTAGCTTTTCAGTCTTCTTAGGTGAGTGGAAATTGAAGGGTGTGTAGCACAGTGTGACTGCTTCAGCCTGCCAAAGCTGAGCATTTAGAGATTGGTGCACTTTAGGGCCCCTGTTAGTGCTGCTGTTGCTGCTGCTGTTACTGCTGTTACAGCAGCACTAACTACCTGTTAGTGCTGCTGTTACTGCTGCTGTTACTGCTGCTGTTACTGCTGCTGTTGCTACCTGTTAGTGCTGCTGTTGCTGCTGTTACTGCTCCTGTTGCTGCTGTAACTGCTGCTGTTACTGCTGCTGTTGTTACTGCTGCTACTTTTACTGCTGCTGCTGTTACTGCTGCTGTTGTTACTGCTGCTGTTGTTACTGCAACTGCTGTTACTGCTGCTGCTGTTACTGCTGTTACTGTTACTGCTGCTGTTGTTACTGCTGCTGTTGTTACTGCTGTTGCTGTTACTGCTGCTGTTACTGCTGCTGATGTTACTGTTGCTACTGTTACTGCTGCTGCAGTTACTGCTGCTGCTGTTACTGCTGCTGTTGTTACTGCTGCTGCTGTTACTGCTGCTGCTGTTACTGCTGCTGTTGTTACTGCTGCTGTTGTTACTGCTGCTCCTGTTACTGCTGCTGCTGTTACTGCTGTTGCTGTTACTGCTGCTGCTGTTACTGCTGCTGATGTTACTGTTGCTACTGTTACTGCTGCTGCAGTTACTGCTGCTGCTGTTACTGCTGCTGTTGTTACTGCTGCTGTTGTTACTGCTGCTGATGTTACTGTTGCTACTGTTACTGCTGCTGCAGTTGCTGCTGCTGTTACTGCAGATACTGTTACTGCTGCTTTTACTGCTGCTGTTACTGTTGCTGTTGCTGTTACTGTTACTTCTGCTGCTGTTACTGTCACTGCTGCTGTTACTGTTGCTGCTGTTACTGTTGTTGCTGTTACTGCTGCTGCTGCTGCTGTTACTGCTGTTGCTGCTACTGCTGCTGTTGTTACTGCTGCTGCTGTTACTGCTGCTGCTGTTACTGCTGCTGCTGTTACTGCTGCTGCTGTTACTGCTGCTGCTATTACTGCTGCTGCTGTTACTGCTGCTGCTGTTACTACTGATGCTGTTACTGCTGCTGCTGTTACTGCTGCTGCTGTTACTGCTGCTGCTGTTACTGCTGTTGCTGTTACTGCTGCTGCTGTTACTGCTGCTGCTGTTACTGCTGCTGCTGTTACTGCTGCTGCTATTACTGCTGCTGCTGTTACTGCTGCTGCTGTTACTACTGATGCTGTTACTGCTGCTGCTGTTACTGCTGCTGCTGTTACTGCTGCTGCTGTTACTGCTGTTGCTGTTACTGCTGCTGCTGCTGTTACTGCTTCTGTTGGTGCTACTACTGCCTGATGCATTAGCAACAATTGAAAGGTATATTGTTGTCAGCTGTATGCATACTGAAATAAGATTCTTGAAATTCTTTCAGAGCAAACAAATAAATTTGGTTGATTCATTGGTTGATATCAAAGCTGGAAATGAAGTCCTGCAGCTGCTCCAGTAATGTCTCACCAAACTGGCTCAGTGTAGTAAAAGCTACCCTCCACCTCCCCCCCCCCAGGTCTCCGCCTCATACTCCCAGGGGCCACTCTGCACCACCCCCATCAGGAAGTGACGTACTGACCTTCAGATGACCCGGATCCGGAAGTCCACTGGGGTCAAGGCCATGCCGATAGGGAGCTACTGTTCCCATCCATTCAGAGGAGGGTCCAGAGATGGTCAGATTTAGTGGAGGGAAAGGACCATCCTACACATCATTATCATTATCCTCTATGGGTTGGTGATATATGATTATTTTACCATTTAAAATGAAAACTGTTTTGGTTTGCTAAATTATAAGACCAGCCAAATATATGTTTTGTGTTTCTATTCTTTACCTTTATTTTGCCAGCTGTCCATGTCACTGAGGATGGCACGAGGCAGGTAGGTAGTGACACATTAGATTTCATCCTAATATAGTATATTTATTCATGAATTCCATGGTGAAAGGTGTCCTACCTAAGGTATATGTCCGTGTTAGGGTGAATCTACCCTACTCAGTTTTAACCACCCGTGCACGTTTTACTCCCTGAAGCGACGAGAATATTTTTAGGAATACGTGCACGCTTTATTTTTTGGCCCACGTCTCTTTTTTTTGGCAAGACCCTCCTGAATTCAGGTTAACAGAAGGAGGTACAGAAAGGGAGGATCCAGAAAGCCTTATATTGAATGTTAGTGCTGACACGAGGTATGGATGAATGGATATAGAGATGCCCCCACCCATGCCTTTAACCGCTGCCATGACTGGACACCCTGCCATGTGAAGATATACTGCCTCCTGAGACCCCAGCCCCGTCCTCCCTTCCCTTACCATCTCACCTTCACCCTCACCCCCTCTCCATCTATATCTTACTCAACCTCTCCCACTGGGATTCTCAAACCCATAATCCTTTAACCCTGAATTCCCCCACCAAGAAACTCTCCAATCCAGAAGTCGCACACCCGCAAGGGCACCAACTGAGGTCAGTCTTCATGCAAAGTATGTTGAGCGAAGGGTAGAAAAGTGTGCGTCACTGTAGTCCCCTGTCTGCTTTCAGCCTACTGGGTTTGGTACTGCCTGCAAAGTCCCCCCTGTGCTTTGAGCCTACAGTGAAACAATGGGTACCCATATGGTGCACTGTTAAAAAATTAAGTATGGAAACTCCTTCAAATTTTACAGTGATTCACCGCATTCTAAAAGAACGGTGATTTCCCCTATAATAACAGTGTTTCACCCTAAGGGTCATTGAACGGGGATTCTCCGCAGTTTTTTTTCTCAATGGGATTCACCTTATTTTTTATGGTGATTCACTGGCAAAGTGGGTGCCAGTGAATCTGTGAATTATTTTTTTACTGTGTGGCTCTAAGATTGACAGACCCTATCACTATACATAGATTCATTCTCCTACCTGATATCTAGATCCAGTTCTAGCCCTTGCCCACCGGTAATCACACCTCCCCCATCTAATCTAAAGGCTGGTTCCACTATGTCGGTCTGGTCCATTTTCTGCTAATCTGACCAATTTTGATATAGCAAATGTATGGAAAAAAGAAATCAGCAGATAAGCAGACAATGCCCCTGACGGACACAGTGGAACCAGCCTTAAGCACAGGTTTCACTGCTGTCATTAGGGCATATTTTCGTTAATCCGACCGATTTTCTCCTATCACTGTCATACTGCGCCACACTATTTACAGGACATTCTACTGTATTTTTAGAAAACAGTAAGAGCTGCTGTTAGTACAAATCTATTGACTCTACAGTAGATTGCCTCGTACCCGGTACAGGGCAATCTACTGCATATTTACAATTGGGGCTGAGAGTGTACTTGGTGTATTAATATCAAAAGTATAGAAAAGAATTGGTCAGATTACTGCTAATTCGACCGATTCATGCCTGTGGAACCAGCACAGGCATGAATATATGTAATATATGACGATTATGGATGCACAAGTTAACTTTAGTGCCAGATCAAAGAGCGAGGCTAAGCTGAGTGCTTTTATCTGGCCCTAAAGTCAACTAGTCTCCATCATCAAAATGCATCAAAATGCATTCTGCATTTGCTGACACACAAATAGGGACCCAAATATAAGCCTCATCTAACCCAACACATTCATACATAGCCTCATGCTTAGGGTGTAGCACTTTAGATTAGAAGATTGCTGGTTCTATTCCCACCTATGCTGAACGTTTTTGGTACCTAGCTCTGTCAAATCTTTGGTATACCTGGCCTGCTGTCACATATAAGAATAGTACATAGAAAAAGAACACTGTCAATGTTCAGGTGGCAACTCAGTGTCTTTATCATGTGATAAAAGCACTCAGAGTATCCAGTTTGGGCACCCAAAATCGTTCTGCAATATGATATCCATGGTATAACGTGTGATGGATCCATATATCTAGGCTGTGGTCTCAGTGAGACTGAGAGGTCTGGATGTCAGGCCTGTGGACGGGGGATAAGATATCTGGGATGTGGTGGAGGAGGCTATATGGGCGAGAATCAATGAACAGCCCTACCCTACTGAGGGGAAGGACGCTGAAGATGGGTGGGGGATGAGTGGGTGAGTGAGTAAGTGTGTATGTGAGTGAGTGAGTAAGTAAGTGAGTGAGTGAGTGGGTGAGTGAGTGAATGAGTGAATAAGAGGGTGAAGGAGTGAAGAAGTGAAGGAGTGAAGAAGTGAAGGAGTTAGTGAGGGAGGGAGTGCAGGAGTGAGAGAGTGCAGGAGTGAGTGAGAGAGTGCAGGAGTGAGGGAGTAAAGGATTGAGTGTGAAGGATTGAGTGTGAAGGAGTGAACGAGTGGGTGAAGGAGTGAGTG
This sequence comes from Acholoe squamosa, assembly GCA_949317995.1. Lineage (NCBI taxonomy): Eukaryota > Metazoa > Annelida > Polychaeta > Phyllodocida > Polynoidae > Acholoe > Acholoe squamosa. The sequence goes on along the minus strand of OX439035.1, from coordinate 7,028,548 downwards.
AAGGAGTGAGTGAAGGAGTGAAGGAGTGAGTGAACGAGTGAGTGAACAAGTGAGTGAACGAGTGAAGGAGTGCACTGGTTCCAGAGCCGTGGGGCCAGTGCTTTAGCTTCACCCAACAGCAGAATCCAGTGTAGTGGCTCTAGGGCTAGGTCAGTACCTGTCTTGGGTTGAAGATGTGGCCATTTTTCCAAAGGTGTAAATGGAAATGTAAAGCTGGACTAGTCCCCCTAAAGAACCAGCTGCCCCCCCCCCCCCCCCGGAGACCCACAACCAACCCGCCACACGCTCTTTCCTGAGCCACACTAACAGCCTTACTGGGGGCCATCAACCCTGAACCCAAAACCTAGCCCCTGCATGGCACCAAAGGAGCACACTGTAAAAAGGATATTGTAGAAATAACGACGCATTCCTCGTCCAAACATTCCGAGCAGGGTGATTCATAAAACCTCACGATGTCGTCAAGGTAAAACGACCAGAGAATTATGTAATTCGTCAATACTGATACTTCATGGAAACAATAGAATTACAGCCTATGGAACAGACTTTTTCATTCACAATAATCATTAATTCAATCAATATTCTTTTAGGGCATGAAAGATTGTAAACGATAAGATTTGCCTTTTTGGCAAATAATTCCAGAAATACTTTTCTAGAAGGATTGTTTGTAAATTCATCGTTTAATTCTAGATGGGTCGTCACTTTTTATGAATCAACTTGCAGAGATCCTTTGTTATTTTCACAGAGATTCCTTGCATATAATTTGTGTACCACCCTACTGCCACATGGGGCTTTTTGTATAAATTACACTGTTGCAATTGTAGTGGTCAGCGGAAAATGTCATGGAGAAACCGGGACTCGAACCCGGGACCCTCCAACTTCGAAGCGGAAGCTCTACCCCTGAGCTACTTCCCCTGGCCTGACATTCTCTACCTTCCAACTACACCTGGATCGGTATGATACACACACTAGGGGGCAGTGATTACCTGGTACCGAGCTCTCTAGAGATCTCCCTCACAAGGTGGGACCACTCGGTATCTCCACCAAGTACGGGGAATTACTGCCCCTACACTCCTCCCCATCAGCTTCAACCACCATCCACTAGCACCCGGCATTCCCCCTAAATCCAGTTACCTGAGAGTTGAGGCTTTATCAAGCAGTGTTGGGGCACTCCTGACTTCCCAGTGGGTGTACTGGTACAAGTACCGGATTGGTCGAAGCGTCATCTGTATCATATCGGCCCAGTTCCCGAGTCCTCAATCCATTATTGCGTTAAGATACGGGGTTCCCGTACCTTCAATCCGTGATTGCGTTAGGATGCTCGGTTTCTCCACCAATGTAGTGGTCAGCGGAAAATGTCATGGAGAAACCGGGACTCGAACCCGGGACCCTCCAACTTCGAAGCGGAAGCTCTACCCCTGAGCTACTTCCCCTGGCCTGACATTCTCTACCTTCCAACTACACCTGGATAAGTATGATACACACACTAGGGGGCAGTGATTACCTGGTACCGAGCTCTCTAGAGATCCCCCTCACAAGGTGGGACCACTCGGTATCTCCACCAAGTACGGGGGATCTCTAGAGAGCTTGGTACCAGGTAATCACTGCCCCCTAGTGTGTGTATCAATGTAGTGGTCAGCGGAAAATGTCATGGAGTGGGTGTACTCTAGAGATCCCCCTCACAAGGTGGGACCACTCGGTATCTCCACCAAGTACGGGGAATTACTGCCCCTACACAATGCTTTTCAATTGCGGTGGTCCACTGTTAGGTTTTATAAGGATCCCTGGTAGATTTAGCAGTTATTTTTTACAGTGCACCTGGGGATGCCCAGGTTGGGGCAGGAGGGGAGGAACAGTGTGAAATACTATTACTCAGGGTAGGGTGTGGTAACTAGGATATGTCCCTAAAGGATTAGCGAGGCTGTCTATGGTGTATGGGTGTAGTGAGGGCTTCCAGTCTATTCACTCTAGTAAAACATGCTGCAGTTAGAGCTATACTGTAAAATAATTTCGTTGAAAAGTTGCCAGAGATCTATTGTTATTTTCACAGAGATTTGTTGTACCACCATACTGCCACCTCGGGCTTCTGGTTCACTGCAGCTTAATTAGAGTGGTTCACTTTTCAGTGCCGCTGTAAGATTCAACAGTTATTTTTTAAAGTGTAGGATAGAATAACCTTAAGATGTCCACACACCTTGAGACGTCCACCCCACAAAATGACCATGTATAAAAATGTCTTTGCTACCTCATCCAGGTAGCAATGTAGCAGGTGTTCTAAGTGTACTCTGGTGTCCTGAGGTATAAACCCTCAGGACACCACCGTACAGGAAGCAGCAAAGCATAGTGGGATTTAACTATATTTATCTCCCACTATGCCTCACTCCTTAGTATGCAGGAACTGGAAACACAACTCACTCTTCAAGCATAGGTGCCATTTTTTCTAGTCTTAAACATATGCTTGAAAAGTGTCAAGTCCAGGGTGGTCACTAGTGCTATTACAGTCATGTCTCTATAAACCGGCCACCTCTGTTTGAGATAAGATTTGGCTGGTTCCTGAATCGGCTGGTTCTCTGAATCATGATTACAATAGAATTCAATGGCTATAATTAAATCTGTTTCATGGTATAGATGGCTGGTAAGTGAATCAACCGACCTATTGAAGACCGGTTTATAGAGACGTGACTGTATTCTAAGTGGTGCCTGTTATGTTTAGCTATACCATGTTGACAAATGCCCTCCTGTGTAGATAGGAGAACCAGGCACCCAGCAAGATACCAACTCAGTCCCTTTATGGGGCCCATTTTGCTTTAATGCATTAACCCTCTAGAGGCTGCTAGTGCATCAATGCATTATGCTTATTGGGCGACATGATGCACCTAAAAAGTGCTTCATTAGTGCATCATGCCACGTCTCCAGGACTGTATCAACCCAAACATACACTGTCAGCCCGCCCATGTAAATAAACAGTGCAACCCCAGGAGTGCAACGCTTTTTTATTGTGCCCTACGGTATTACCTTGTATAGGCATGGAGGCCCATACCGGATGTACAAAGTACTGTAGCTACAAGTGGTTCCCCTGCCTAATTACAGGGCTATTTGTAGTCGATTTACAATGCGGGCCGAGAGTGTAGGGATGGCATGATGCAAGAATGTAGCCCTGCTTAGTTTCTCGTCAAGCCTGCATTCATGCATCATGTCAACATTGCTGCATCATGATGACCATTGGGCATGATGCATAAATGCATTAGTGGCCCTTCATTCTGCCCATTTACCGTCATGATGCATGAATGCAGTGCTTGTATGTATGCATCATGCCATCTTTGCAGGGTTGATGCACTCCCATTAGGGTCGGCATGATGCACTAATGCAGTGCTGGTGTGTAGACTCAGCAGTACTGCATTAGTGCACTGCATTAGTGCATCATGAATGCTGTCTGAGGACCATGAACCCCGGCCATGACCCTAGAGACAATTAGAGAGGTTAAGATGTTGAACGTGTACCTGTACCTGAACGTCAAGGACTACAAGTACAGGTTCCAGTACACGCAGAGGTTATGTAGTTAAGATGCATAGTCCTCTGTGTAGCAATCAACACCTCAGATATATGGTTCCAGCTGAGTAGAGCTTATAGACCACAAACAGTAGGTAATTACATAGCTATATAAGTGACCAAACTGCAATTCACTGCTCCAATGGCTAGGGACAGACCTAAGTATCAACTGTGTTGACTGTTATAATTCTTTATCAATTTATTTCTTTTATCTATCTTACCTCCCTACACGAACGTGACTCTACACGTCCAAAACGTCAAACCTACAGGTTGTACACTTCTAGCCTGGGATTCCCCCCACGTGACCTATGACGTCACATGTAGGTGTTGCAGTACACGTTCAGATCTTAACCTCACTATTATGCCACTTAAACCTCTAGACACCAATGATGCATTTATGCATCATGTCAATCGGTCACCATGATGCATAAATGCGACCCTTGGGAGTCCCCGTATATGGTTCACACACTCTTGTAGGGTCAGCATGATGCACCAATGAAGTGCTGTCGAGCAGGCTCGCTGGCACTTCATTGGTGCATCATGCCGATTTCCATACATGGTGCACTCCTGCATCAGCAGCCCTTAAAGGGTTACTGGCAGTCAGAAGGCCCATTCTGATCATGATAGAATACAATAATTGATTTGTGTCTGTAAAACTAAAACAAAACCATACTCAATCAGGACATAACTAAATCCATATTAGGAATAATCTGTTTACCCAAGCGTTCCACCATTGGGGTTTTGAACAATCAGGGTTGGTAAAAAAATGAAGTGATATCAAAACTTTTTTTCAGGCTGCTTGCCGGTTGCCTCCCAATCATTCTCAATCATTTGCGATTGTTGTATCAGATGCAATGGAACTTTAACCCTTTAAGGGCCGCTGATGCGGGAGTGCATCATGCCCATTAGTCGTCAATCCTGTATGATGCATCAATGAACTGAGTTACCTACCATGGCTGTATTCAGAACAACTCGCCAGTGCTGCATCCATGTATCGTGACCAGCAGTGAGAATGGTGCATCAACAACATTGGCAGAGCAGCTGAAAAAAGGGAGGAGGGAGATGAGATATATAAATTTAGGTATTTTTCACTATAATCTAGAGGTCTGACCTCTGCACCCTCCACATCCCACTGCCACTGCTGCATTCGGGCTTTCCTAGCCCACGTAAAAGGGTCTATATCTCCTCTTTCCTCTCTCCTCGGATGTGTGTGGTTCACACATATGCGCTGGCACTCCGGCAAACACCAACACAGTCCTCTTTGAAATTGTGTCCGGTAGTTCTCGCCATGAATATGGCCTTGGCTGTCAAAATGGCGTTAAACATCTAATACTCACTCACTCACTCACTGCTGCAATCATGCAATTAACAACGGGCAGGGGAGGTGGATTTTGGTAAAGAGGCATAATATTTTAGACCATTCTTAGTGAGAAAATCTTAGTAAAAAAAAAAAAGGGGGAGGGAACAAAATATCAGACCCCTCCAAGAGGGGGGGGGGGACCGACTGTTCTTAAAGAAATGGCCACTCAGTGGCCCTTCAATGGTTAGGCTGATCTGGGAAGCATTGGAATAATTTCATTTCAATAGCTGTTGTATGTACCCACGACAGACTATTCTAACTATTCAAAAATTAACAAAGATAACACCTTTTGTTATAGGCTATAAAAACCTTAATAATGGTTCGATTTTCAATCCACAAGAGCCAAAATGTACACTGAAAAAAGTCTTCCTGACAAAGTGACATGTATACCCATGTCAACTTGATTTGACACAGAGAGCATACGTCATTGGGACATGTGCACATATGTCACCGTGACAACTGTAGCACACAGTAATCCTCATATGATTTGACATGCCTTAAAATGCCACGTCATCTGTGAGTCGACTAGGGTCACGGCCATGTCGAAGGCACTTGACATGTGATGGTTTGACATACATAATTATTCTAGGATATTCCACTAGATGGGGCAAACAACCATTTTGGTACCAGGATTAATCACTACCAAGAGGTACTACCAACACTTGAGACATTTGATGTATCTGTGTCATTTTGTTTTCATGAAGAATAGATCACTAAGGTCTGTAAATACTATCAATGAATGGTAGTGAATTCTACTTCATTGTTAAATTTGCATTTGTTATTGAATATCAAAATAGACAACCACAATCCTGAATTCTTCAACTGGAGAGGTAAGACATGTTGTGTGTGGGTCAGTGAAAATACAAAAGGATTGTATGCTAACCCACAGTCTATAATCTCAGTATCTTCATTACATGGAGACAGATAGCATTGCCATGCACCTCCATGCCCTTGTCTTCTGGACTGCATAGAGGTCCTCAGTCAAGTAGAAGTTCTGTTGATAGGAAAAGGTGCCTTAGTGTTGCAGGCCTGTGGGACTATGATATCCCCTGCCTTCTATTATAGGCCTGCCTTGATTGAACCATTGGTACATAGCTATTGACTGCTCTTGACCCTTACATAATTGTCTCATAGTATTAACCTAGCACTCAGGTGAATGGATCAGAAATATGTGATGTGTCTTCATTACACATGTCAAGTAAAGTTGACAAACCGAATATGAGAGCGTCAACCTCATTCGACATGCCTTCATACATGTCATGTGGGAGACAAATTGTGACCTGTGCAGTATGCGTCAAAGCGATCAGTGTTCTTCTCTCTGTGTAGCCAAAGGTCCATAGATTACAGTCAAACATTCGGTATGATGTAATGATGCATGGATTCTGTCTGGTGAGTAACTCACCAAGGCTACACTCAAGCATTATAGGCCTACCAACCATACAGGCTTGATACATTCCTGAAGGGTCAGCATGATGCACCAATGAAGGGCTAGCGAACCAGCACTTCATTGGTGCATCATGCTGACCAATGGACATGATGCACTCCTGCATCAGCAGCCCTTAAAGGGTTAACAAGGGTTGGCCTCCTCCTCTAGGTTCTATCCTCCATCCCCATCAAACCCCCTGGCACTATAATCCTGTACGCTCTCATCTCCTGGCCATGCCGTTTTTATCTCTTGGGTGTTTGTGGGGGTGAAGGGGGGGGGGGAAGAGACAGGTCATTTATATCAACTTTGGAGGGTAAGAGCTCTGTGGCAAGGGTGGACTGGGAAGTGGGAGATGCTGACTATGATTGGAGAGGAGGACAGAGGATGCTATGATAAAATAGAAACTGGATGTTCCCCATTTGGTTATTGAAAGAACCCTGGAAGCAACTTGGTCTTGGGTGAGAAGTGTGGAGTTGAGGGAGAAGGGGGGCGGAGGGGGGGGGGCAGAATCCCTACGTTTGAAGATCTTGGCATTGCAGATCATCTTAAATGTAACATTTAAAATCGCTGTTCTGAAAGTAGGCCCTACATAAAGTTCAGTCACCCCCCCCCCTCATATGATAGCTAAATGCCCAGTCCCTCAAGATGGGAGTAGAACTAGAAGAGCTGAAATTGATGGGCATGCAAGGACGTCGCTGGGTTTCTATGGTGATTTAACGGCGCGGAAACACGTCCAAACGTGAGGTGTGAAGCTAGGGACGCCGGGAACGTGACGGGTGACGTCACAGGAAATATTGACCGGATGTAGTATCCAGTAAATCCCCCTATAGGGCGCTGCGGGTGATGTGTGAGGATTTAGGTGGGGTAGCATATTCAATGCCTGACGATCACGTGACCTGCTGCAGCGAACAGAGCTAGCCATTCTCACCATTATTAGAGATTTTACGGTAAATACACATTAAAAAAAAAGTTGATAATGTTATCTTATAAATTGTTTTTATCTAAATTGAAGAAGAATATCCGTTTTGAAAAATTCCCGTGCATAATGAATCCGAAACTAACCATGCTTGGCACCAACGATGTAGTATGCAAAATGTCGCTCCGTGAAAAATGTTTCCGCGGAAAATCAAGTTAGACTTTGCATTAATCATACTTCTACGGCGTAGGGGCAGTATCATTAGAGTTGTTTTTTCAATTTCTATAAGAGGAGAGGGATATTTTCATGGTTTCTTCCTTTCAAAGGAAAAACTATTTGTTTCGAGATTAAGCAAAGTTTATCACTCTCCAAGCAGATGTTTTGATCTTGCATGATACGATTTAGAGGGTGCAAAGTCTGTTGGAAGAACGCTGGAAACATTTTGCATGGTAGCGACATTCTGCATGCGACAACGGCTCGCTCTGCAAAGTTCACGATGTCAATGGTGGTTGTAAAAGTGGAGGCTCCACTGGCACTATGCAATTCTTTGGTACATTCTCACCTAATGTTATTCCTATGATGACTAAGGTATAGGGTGTTGGCATTCCTATATTGTAAACATGAGATTTCAGGAGTCATTTCATGCATGATCTCTATCCTTGTGTGCCGTATTTACAAACTAAACTGCACCTGCATAGACTCTGTGATTGGGCAGGAGTCCAATATATAAACATCAACACAGCAAAATATAAATGACAACACAGCAGTTACACAGATTGCAGGGTCTTGTACTGTAAAAATAAAACCTGTCTGATAGTAGTATAATAGATGGTCTTTTCTGAATATTATCCAGAAAAGACCATCATATTTGGATTATCCAGAGAAGACCTCCTATTTTTAGATTATTTATAAAAGAGGTCGTTTATAGATATATTTAATTTATCTATAAGGGAGCGTTCATTATTTATGGCAGGGGGGGGGTGAGCAAATGAGGGGGGGGGTCAAAATTTTTAGGGGTATTCAGAGGGGGGGGGTCATTTTTTTTCAGCCTATTGTGAGAGGGGGGGTCATTTTTTTTCAACCTATTCCTGAGGGGCGGTGCAATTACTTTTTTTGTGGTATTCGCCAACACAATGTAAAATTTCACAACACAACACGATTTTTTTTCGCGACACGTCGCGAAGTTCACAATTCTCCACCAAGTAATAGTACTTGTTAATGATTGCAGCCACAATTTTGCCCAACATTTTCTTATTACCTATCATTCATATCCATTTAATCATGTTGGTGCAAACTATAAAAACAGATTAATTGGTCATAATAACAAAGGGCGACGGTGCGTCTATGTCCGGAGACCCAAGGTCCGAGGGCTGGGCCAGTAGTACAGGAGAGAAAGAATCGAGCCAATGAAAGGGACTGAGTTCCCCGACCGTCCTTGGTCTCGAATTGCTGCTGACTTCTGTTATCATGTTGGAACAAACTACCTAGTAGTTGTTGACTACTACTTAAGGGATATTGAGACAAGCAAAGTCACTAAAGGAGCTGACGCCGCAGAGACTGTCGCCAAACTTAAGAAAATATTTGTTCATCAGGGCATCCCCGATATACTTGTCACAGACAATGGACCTCAGTTCAGTGCAAGAGACTTTCCAAACTTTGTAAATGAGTGGAAATTTGTGCATGTAACATCTTCGCTGAGATATCCACAGTCAAATGGTGAGGCCGAGCGAGCCGTACAGACAGTCAGAGGTATTCTCAACAAAGCTACTGATGTGGACTTAGCATTATTAATGTACCGAAACACACCATTCCATAATGGCTTCTCACCAGTGCAACTAAATATGGGCAGGAAATTAAAGACCAGAGTCCCCTGCTATCCATCTGAACTCTTACCAAGCACACCAGACCCGGTTGTTGTACGAAAAAAGGAGAGGATGTACAGAGCCAGTATGAAACTGAACTATGACCAACGACACCGCGTGAAAGAAGCCGGAGAGTTATCAGCAGGTGACAAAGTGTGGCTCCCTGATCTCAAGACTCATGGCACAATTGTAGGCAAAGCCAATGGACCGAGATCATATGTCATCTCAACCCCAACAGGCCTCCTGAGGCGAAACTGCCGTATGACTAGAAATGTTGGACTACCACCTGCTACACTACCAATACCAGGTCCACCTAATACAGGACCTATTCCAGCAGTTCATCCTCCTACACCAAGACGTGACATACCATCACATGCAGTCACCCCTAGGGTTGACTCACCTGACAAACCAACACTGAGGATTGATCAGCCGGGTACCCCTTCATATGTGAATGAACCTGATGACCCGCCAGGGGCTGATATTACTGAGCCTCGTAGGTCTGGGTGAGCCAGATCTGCACCTAAGTGTCTGATTGAAAACATGTGAAAGACTCAATGAGATATCAGTTTAGTTTAACTTGAGAGATATTTTCATAGCAAGATACTAGCTATAATCATGTTCTTATTTGGTTGATAAGTATTATTCATTCATGAACATTTCAAGACAAAGAGACTGATAAGTGAACTTCTCATTTTCCAAAAAAAAGGGAGATGTGGTATGACCGGTATGCCTATATGGTGCTGCCACCAGTGACTGTGTGGGGAACTAAAAAGTAAAGTGAGTGGGTTAAGTGGGACACAACTTTGGGGGTTTAGGAAGCGGAGATCAGCATGTCAACATGTGGCTGAAACTGAATTTGTAACACTACAAGTCTACCCTACATTAAAGAACTTCAAGAACTAATCTTCTAAATGTTTGCTCAATAGAGTATCCAACAATTGACGAAGGCGATCAGCCCAGCCTGAGGACTGAGGGCCTTGGGTTTCCGGAACAGAGACAAACCGGAGCCCTTTGTTTACGTTCTGACACGAGAAAAAGCTTTGATTTTCCTTAAAATAATTCACAAATAAGACAGAAAAGCCACAAACAGGAAGTGAGACCGGAAGTGCTTTTATGGGTCCCCTGACCCAACATGCGCTCTCAACCAATCAGATTGCAGGAAAGGCGACCCAACTGCACTCGAGTGTTAGAACAACTTGCTTACATCACTAGACCTGGTGCTCCTTTAGACGTTGCTTAAAGGTGCTCATGATTATATTTTTAAAATTCAATAGTACCTCCCATATATAAAGTGTGATTTGTGGATAAGGCACACTGTAGGAGCAAATTCAAAAGATCAAATGAGAATATGAAGTTGGCTCCAGAAATTCCAAAAACATTCTTGGGAGATACTCTCATACTCCATTATTATTGCTCCCATGCTGTACTACTTAACAATGTGGTACAGTAATAAAAATGTATTCTCTTGCATGAAGTTTGTATTTAGGAATGTTTTAGTCCTGACTACCATAATGACTGTCTTGCATATAAGGCGTGTCTTAGGCCTATGTGCGAATCAGAGCCCAGGTGCGCCTTATAGGATCAGCCTGAGTTAAGGGTGCATCTTATACGTGGGGTTTATTCAAATATCATTTGATACATAAAATGATTTACCCTGAAAAACATGTAAATAGCCCCCCACCTCCATCACACCTATGGGTAAAGCTAATGAATGCTGTAAAGGTGTTGGGCAGTATCAGCTCCCCTCCAACCCTACCAGTACTCTATGGTGGCCATAGCTTTTCACACCTTCCCATGTGACACTCACACCATCCAATGCCACCCTCACTCCATCCCATGCCGCCCTCACACCCTCCAATGTCGCGGTAACACCTTAGTAAGGCTTTCCCTACAACTTAGGCCTATTCAATGTACATGTATGTTGGCTTTTACCAAGGGAGGCTATGTCTTGCAGCATATGTCAAAAGGTTGGGGTGCACCTTATACAAGGGTTTTTAAAAATATTAATCCAGAAGCAGTAGGTGTGCCTTATATGCAAAACACACATCCCTGAGTTAGGGGTGCACCTTATACATGAGCTCCGCCTTATATATGCGGGAGATTATGGTAAACTTCATTTTCAATAATCTTGGTGGCCAAAAGAGATCGCAAAGCACATTTTTCTGTAATTCCAATTACCATTTTCTTATTCCATGTACCGGGTAATTAGTTCAGGGTGTCAGGAGCAGTGAACCATTATCAAATCACCTTATCATCTTATATCTGGCACAAGGGTCTTCTGTCAAGAAAGAGAGAATGGTAAACATTCTCCAATCTGTTGTGGACCATCAGAGTAGATGACAGCAGTGGCTTTCTAGAAGTATACATAGAAAAGCATGTCTCTTGAGCTGAGAGGTGCCAGCAAAGTTCTCGGTTGTAAAAAAGTCACCTACTATAATCACAGCAACTACTGATCAGAACCTCCAGTTTCTAACCCTTAGTTTCACTTTTGAAATCAATGCTTTTGCGATTGATATCCATCACACCTACTAAATTAATGTTAAAAAATGAGATCAGAATGAAATTGAAACACTAGAAAAATCTCAAAACGTTTGTCTTTGTATGCGCAAATTTTGAAAAAGACAGCTGCAAGTGCTTCAATCACTACAGTTAGTCAGGAATAGGTTGCATGATATAGCTGGCTAAGACATCCTGTATTTCCCTGTGTATTACTAAAAGCCCGTATGGGCTTGTAAACACACTTAAGTGGCAAATTTACCAGGATTATAAACAGGGCAGGCTTATACACAGGGCAGGCTTATATTTCTCTACATGAAATAATAAGGGAGTGGCAAACAGTTTGCTCAAGACTTATCTATGGTTTGTACATCATTCTTTAGACATTTTCTATAATCCTTTATCTTTCTTTGTATGAAATATAAGGGTAGCGGAAATTGATATAGCTGAAAAAATATATAAATACCATATGTTGAAGTATGGTAATGGTCCAAAATGCTTTTTCATTGAGCACAGAGGCCATACACAGGGAAATATAGTACCCACTTAAACTGCATCAGTAGTGGCCCATGCTAGTGCCCCCTATGGAGGAGCCTTCAAAATAGGTACTTTTTATACAGATGTCAATCAATCAATGGCAGGGTATTCACATTTCAATTTTTCAAAAGATCGGAACCATTTTGAAAAAGGCTTTGCATTTATACAAAATGAAAGCTGGCCAACAGCTGATAGCTTTTACGACATTCTACAACGGCCACCCCATTTTTAACATATAATTGGAATGGTTTAAATTCAGGTAGAATACACTTTAGCTGGCGCACATCTTGCTGCACATTAGGATTAGCATAGGGTTAGCATTAGGGTAGCTAAAGGGTTCACTTCAGCACCGGCTAAAGTGCATGAGTCCCTCAATTTCTCCTAATATGACAGGAATGAAGAGACCTGATGTACACAGACTTTGTTGAACATGGTTAAATGTATAAGGTAATGTGATTGGACTCATTTTCTTTCAATCAGTTCTAAGGGGGGGGGGTCATTTTTTTTCAACCCATTCCTAAGGGGGGGGTCACTTTTTTTCAACCTATTCCCAAGGGGGGGGTAATTTTTTTTTGACCTATTCGTTCTGCCAGATTGGCACCCCCCCCTGCCATAAATAATGAACGCTCCCTAAAAGAGGTCGTTTATAGATATATTTAGATTATGTATAAAAGAGGTTGTTTATAGATATATTTAGATTATTTATAAAAGAGGTCATCTATAAATATATCTATAAAAGAGATCGTTTATAGATATATATATATTTATACATATATATATATATATATATATATATATATATAATTTAGATTAACATCTCCTTGTGCTTTTAATTAGTTCTTTTAAATGCCTCCAGATGGGAGAGCTATCTATGTAGTTATAGTTCTTATAGATCCCTCCAGATGGGAGGACGTGTAGCAGCAGTGTCATCATGATGCTTTGCTCTTAAATGATAGGCAAAAGGGATTTAAGATAGTTCTTATATGTCCCTCCAGATGGGATGACATGCAGTACCAGTATCATCATGATGCTCTGCTCTAAAATGAAGTGCAATCACAATCCCATCACAGTGAGCAGCTTATAATAAAGTTATGAGCAGAAGGGATTTAAGCTGCTCACTATGTAATTATAGTGTTATCACAATGCTCTGTTTTAAAATGAAGTGTTTAGAGCAACTATAGCGAGCAGCTTATAATAAAGCCATGGGCAAAAGGGAAAAGTACATGTTACAATCTAAAATGTGAATTATATTAAATATTGATACACACTGAGGAGGCTGTTTCCCCTAAGGGCAAAGCTTGAGAGGGAGACCTGCGAAGACTAAGAGAGTCAGGTAAAGCCTAAGAGAGAGATGGGTAGAGCTTTTACTCAAGGTTGATCGGTTTATATAACATTGAGAACCTTTTCACCCAGACCTATGCATGGAACAGGCTTACATACAGAGCCTGACCTATACATGAGTATTTGACATAACGGTCCCATTTATGTTTCTCATCTAGCTTTCTATGTTGGCTGTGTAGGGGTGTTAGTATGTTTGTGTGAGAAGGAGAGGAGCGGCATGAGTTACTCTCTTGACTTTTTAGATATGGGTTGTGGCCATACACATATCAAAATGAAGTGCTCGCTATATAGTTGCAGTGAGCAGCTTATACAGAATTTTAGCTGCTCACTGTAAAAGGCTAGCTATAGTTTGCTGTTTATGTATTAGCATTCAAATATGATTTGCTAGTCCGTTTGATTTGATACATTGTAACCGTCATTGTTTAGCCTGCAACCATAAGGGATAGACTATCCAGTTTTTACTGTGTAGAGCTAAAAACGAGCTAGCTGTGTTTTTACTAGACCACTTGTTATCTGGATGAAACCAGTTAGCTTTTACGTCTTAAGTAAAATGTCCATCTACTACGCAAAGACAATACATGTATTATGTTAATATAGCTTATAAAAATAGGAACTACGCAGTGTAAATACATGTATTATGTTAATATGCCTGACAAAAACAGGAACTACGCAGTAAGAATGCATGTATTATGCTAATATACCTGACAAAAACAGGAAATACGCAGTGTAAATACATGTATTATGTTAATATGCCTTACAAAAACAGGAACTACGCAGTAAGAATGCATGTATTATGCTAATATACTTGACAAAAACAGGGTGGGAAAATCTTATTCTTATTGCGCAGTTAGGTTAGAATAAGGCACTGCGTAGTTAGTTTTTAACCTGACTTTTTATCTGTGGTAAAAAGGTGCACTGTAAATAGTAGCTCCATGGTGGCTATGTCACTGAGTCACACGGTTCCAAGCCTGCTGTGTATGTGTGTTAGTATGTTTGTGTGAGAAGGAGAGGAGCAGCATGAGTTACGTTCTGCATATGTTATGCCGTATATGGTTTTCTACGTCTTACTTTTTACGCCTTATAAGGAAGAGAATATATTATGTTGATATGTTATGCCGTATATGGTTTTCTACATCTTACTTTTTACGCCTTATAAGGAAGAGAATATATTATGTTGATATGTTATGCCGTATATGGTTTTCTACGTCTTAGTTTTTACGCCTTATAAGGAAGAGAATATATTATGTTGATATATGTCATATATGGCTACACACTAGCTAGGGTACTGAGGAGTCCCGCCTCTTCTGCATAGCTTACATGGCTCCTCCTCTTTTAGGTCTATATAAGGTACATGGACACCGCCTCTTCTGCATAGCTTATATGGCTCCTCCTCTTTTGGACCTATAAAAGGTACATGGACACTGAGCACTTGGGCACTAGGCACTTGGGAGCAGCATTTGCAAGGTGAGTCTGTTTCTATGTTCTGATAGATAAAAGCTTTTGGTACTTTAGATCTCAGAGGAGTTTTCTCTGTTAGACTTAGCTGTAGGTTTGAGGCATAGGTATTAAGTTAGGTAAAAGCAAACTGTTAGACTTAGCTGTAGGCTTGGGGCTTGGAGGTAAATGCAGAGCTGGACTTAGAAAGTTTTAGAAAGGCTTCTGTTTGGATACTTTGGATCTCAGAGAGGTTTTCTCTCTGCTTTGGAAAGTTTCTTTTTCTTTTATGATACTTAATTACTTTGAATTTGCTGAGACAAATTTTAGATTATAAATTTTTGGACTGAAATTTACTTCAATCTATTAATGCAGTGCATTTTGATACTTGTATTTTGCCGTTTTAGTCATTTTAACATACAAGGACTAGAGATAGATGCTGGATATATAAAATAAAATGTAGCCCCCGAGTTGTCCTTTAAGAAGAAAAAATCAGCTTGAAAATCGGTTGGTAAACAAACTCAGAATCATGCAAAACGTGAATGGAGCTAAACTCAACTTTTCTCCTAGAAAAGCTTGATATAGACACACAATTACATTAAACGAATTGTGTGTCTAATACCCTTAAACATGTACAAGAAGAAATTGCATTGATTGGTCCATAGACAAAGTGAGAAGCAGTCCAAGACTGCATTTTGTTTACACTCGTTTTTCTCACTATAAGCTGCATTGCAACTCATGAGTAACTCATAACAGTTTTTTAATAATGCCTACAAAGAGGGCAGTATCATAGATAGGACAGAGGTTTCATGGTAGGTCCCTCCTCCTCCTGTATGGATACTCCTGGTACTAATGGGAAACACAGACAGCTGCAGCCAGAGGACTCACTTTGTTACTGTAAACACTAGCTCTGCCACTCGTGTGTAACTAGGTTACTGGTGTGAGCAGGGCTATGTAGTAGTAGTAATACACAGGACTAGCAGAGATACATAGACACACATACAGGTTTGTATATCTCTAACAATGCTGTCTTGCACATAGGATAACACAGAGGTAGAGATACTTTAAAAGACTCTAACAATACATACATGCACACATTATTACAGATTGGAGATGGTAGCCATCTATAGCTTATATAGCAGGGATGATGGGTGGAGTAGGAACCCTTCAGCAATGATCCAGCACAGAGAGCTATAGGGACTATTCTACTGTGATGCATGGAATAAAGGTCTAAAGTGAAAATTTTGGAACAAAAACAATGTTTCCTATCCCTCTATGAGCTAGCTGAAAAGAAATTGCGCAGTTTGTAATTGAAAATTCCATTGCTGAAAGGAACTGCGTAGTTATAATATAGTAATAAAAAATTACTATACAGTATTATAGCATACACTGTATGCTTTGTTTTCATGAGTAACTCACATGAGTTTTTTATTATGATACTTATAGAGACAAGTATCATGGAAAGATGCAGAGAGCTGCAGGATTGTTCCTATGAATCCCTGCAGATGGAAGATGAGTAGCATAATGGTACACTGTATGCTTTGGTTTCATGAGTTGCTCACACGAGTTTTTTATTATAGCATTCACAGAGACAAGCTACATTGAAAGGTGCAGAGAGCTGCAGGATGGTTCCTATGAATCTCACCAGATGGAAGTGTGCTTCAGGAAAATTCCATGATGTAATGCATATATTATGTTAAGGGTACTAAGGAGTCCCGCCTATTCTGCATAGCTTACATGGCTCCTCCTCTTTTGGGTCTATATAAGGTACATGGACACCGCCTCTTCTGCATAGATTATATGGCTCCTCCTCTTTTGGACCTATAAAAGGTACATGGACACTGAGCACTTGGGCATTAGGCACTTGGGAGCAGCATTTGCAAGGTGAGTCTGTTTCTATGTTCTGATAGATAAAAGCTTTTGGTGCTTTAGATCTCAGAGGAGTTTTCTCTGTTAGACTTAGCTGTAGGTTTGAGGCATAGGTATTAAGTTAGGTAAAAGCAAACTGTTAGACTTAGCTGTAGGCTTGGGGCTTGGAGGTAAATGCAGAGCTGGACTTAGAAAGTTTTCTGTCTGGATACTTTGGATTTTAAACTGTTGGACTCCATGAACATTTATGAAAGCTTAGGCTAGGTATTTATTGCTTAAGTTTTTCATGGATTTGATGGTCTAAGAAAATGTTTCTGTCACCTTTGTAGACATTTCTCTCGCCTTAGAGAAGTTTTCATGGCATATTGTTTTATTTTAATTTAAGTGCCCTGAGAGATTTTGAGAGTAAATAATCAGTTGGACATTTTTGTAAGCTTAGGCTGGGTATTTATTGTATGACTTTCTTCAGATTTAATAGTTTCAGAAAATGTTTGCTACTTTGAATTTAATAGTTTGAAAGTTTCCGATAGTAAATGCTCACTTGGAAATTTTTCTCAACATAGGCTAGGTTTCTGCCACCTTTACAAAAATGCCTCTGGGTGTAGAAAAGTGTAAATGCAGAGCTGGACTTAGAAAGTTTTAGAAAGGCTTTTGTTTGGATACTTTGAATCTCAGAGAGGTTTTCTCTCTGCTTTGAAAAGTTTCTATTTATTTTATGATACTTATTTACTTTGAATATGCTGAGAAAGATTTTAGATTATAAATTTTTGGACTGAAATTTGATTGGTCTTTCTTGGTAGGAGTCCCACCTCTTCTGCTCAGCCATTGGTCCTCCACAGCATATTATGTTTATTTCATGAAAATTCATTTTTAGAACTTTGAGTAGAGCTATATAAGGCGCAGGCTCTCAGTCTCACCCTGACCACTAGAGGGAAACTTCAGCAAGGTAAAGTTGTTTCTATATTTTGACTTAGGAAGTTTTAGAAGTGTTTCTGTTTGGACAATTTATATCTTAGAAAGGTTTTCTCAGTTAGACTTAACTGTAGGCTTGAGGCTTGGAGTTAAATGCAAAGCTGGACTTAGAAAGTTTTCTGTCTGGATACTTTGGATTTTAAACTGTTGGACTCCATGAACATTTATGAAAGCTTAGGCTAGGTATTTATTGCTTAAGTTTTTCATGGATTTGATGATCTAAGAAAATGTTTCTGTCACCTTTGTAGAAATTTCTCTCGCCTTAGAGAAGTTTTCATGCCATATTGTTTTATTTTAATTTAAGTGCCCTGAGAGGTTTTGAGAGTAAATAATCAGTTGGGCATTTTTGTAAGCTTAGGCTGGATATTTATTGTATGACTTTCTTCAGATTTGATAGTTTCAGAAAATGTTTGCTACTTTGAATTTAACAGTTTGAAAGTTTCCGATACTAAATGCTCAATTGGGCATTTTTCTCAGCATAGGCTAGGTTTCTGCCACATTTACAGAAATGCCTCTGAGAATAGAAAGGTGTTCATTGGATACTGTGCTATCATGTCAAAGTTTCTAAGGGTAAGTACTCAGTGGGACTTTGTTACATCTATAAGCTTAGACTAGGTTGGCTCTTAATATTATTAAATATTTTTGTGTTAGTTTAGGATTTAGCAGTCTAAGAAAGGCCTTCTGAAGCAAAGGTCTCAACTAAGTTATTTTGAATTTAGAACTTTCAAAAATGTTTCTAAGATTGAATACAGAGTTGCAATTAAATGTTTTTCCTAGCTGAGGCTGGGAGGCTCTGAAATATGGGAAAGTTGAATAGCTTATGAGTTTGATATGATTAGTCATTGAGGGATTGGATTAAAACAGGAATAGTGTATAATAATGAATGAGAGCATTGTGTGATAATACATAAAGTCTTTTGTCAGCAGGATAACGCCATTGAAGCTGAAGTTACTTTTCTGGAAAGTGCTTTGCTTGGGCTACCAGAGGTACCCTCCTGTACTGTGCTGAGCAGATGGACTGTAGCCACTCATGGCTATTTTGGTTGAAGGCAGAACAGGTAAAACTAACTCTCTAGTTTCTCCACTGCTTTGGCTTTCATGGTGACAGCCACTGTACTGGAGGAGGTAGACTATTCTGGACAGTGCACTGCTTGGGCTACCAGAGGTACGCCCCTGTACTGTGCTGAGCAGATTGGCTGTAGCCAGCCCATGGCTATTTTGGTCGAAGGCGGAACAGGTAAAACTAACTCTCTAGTTTCTCCACTGCTTTGGCTTTCATGGTGATACGCCACTGTACTGGAGGAGGTAGACTATTCTGGACAGTGCACTGCTTGGGCTACCAGAGGTACGCCCCTGTACTGTGCTGAGCAGATTGGCTGTAGCCAGCCCATGGCTATTTTGGTCGAAGGCGGAACAAGTAAAACTAACTCTCTAGTTTCTCCACTGCTTTGGCTTTCATGGTGATATGCCACTGTACTGGAGGAGGTAGACTATTCTGGACAGTGCACTGCTTGGGCTACCAGAGGTACGCCCCTGTACTGTGCTGAGCAGATTGGCTGTAGCCAGCCTATGGCTATTTTGGTCGAAGGCGGAACAGGTAAAACTAACTCTCTAGTTTCTCCACTGCTTTGGCTTTCATGGTGATACGCCACTGTACTGGAGGAGGTAGACTATTCTGGACAGTGCACTGCTTGGGCTACCAGAGGTACGCCCCTGTACTGTGCTGAGCAGATTGGCTGTAGCCAGCCCATGGCTATTTTGGTCGAAGGCAGAACAAGTAAAACTAACTCTCTAGTTTCTCCACTGCTTTGGCTTTCATGGTGATACGCCACTGTACTGGAGGAGGTAGACTATTCTGGACAGTGCACTGCTTGGGCTACCAGAGGTACGCCCCTGTACTGTGCTGAGCAGATTGGCTGTAGCCAGCCTATGGCTATTTTGGTCGAAGGCGGAACAGGTAAAACTAACTCTCTAGTTTCTCCACTGCTTTGGCTTTCATGGTGATACGCCACTGTACTGGAGGAGGTAGACTATTCTGGACAGTGCACTGCTTGGGCTACCAGAGGTACGCCCCTGTACTGTGCTGAGCAGATTGGCTGTAGCCAGCCTATGGCTATTTTGGTCGAAGGCGGAACAAGTAAAACTAACTCTCTAGTTTCTCCACTGCTTTGGCTTTCATGGTGATACGCCACTGTACTGGAGGAGGTAGACTATTCTGGACAGTGCACTGCTTGGGCTACCAGAGGTACGCCCCTGTACTGTGCTGAGCAGATTGGCTGTAGCCAGCCCATGGCTATTTTGGTTGAAGGCGGAACAAGTAAAACTAACTCTCTAGTTTCTCCACTGCTTTGGCTTTCATGGTGATACGCCACTGTACTGGAGGAGGTAGACTATTCTGGACAGTGCACTGCTTGGGCTACCAGAGGTACGCCCCTGTACTGTGCTGAGCAGATTGGCTGTAGCCAGCCCATGGCTATTTTGGTCGAAGGCGGAACAAGTAAAACTAACTCTCTAGTTTCTCCACTGCTTTGGCTTTCATGGTGATACGCCACTGTACTGGAGGAGGTAGACTATTCTGGACAGTGCACTGCTTGGGCTACCAGAGGTACGCCCCTGTACTGTGCTGAGCAGATTGGCTGTAGCCAGCCTATGGCTATTTTGGTCGAAGGCGGAACAGGTAAAACTAACACTCTAGTTTCTCCACTGCTTTGGCTTTCATGGTGATACGCCACTGTACTGGAGGAGGTAGACTATTCTGGACAGTGCACTGCTTGGGCTACCAGAGGTACGCCCCTGTACTGTGCTGAGCAGATTGGCTGTAGCCAGCCCATGGCTATTTTGGTCGAAGGCAGAACAAGTAAAACTAACTCTCTAGTTTCTCCACTGCTTTGGCTTTCATGGTGATACGCCACTGTACTGGAGGAGGTAGACTATTCTGGACAGTGCACTGCTTGGGCTACCAGAGGTACGCCCCTGTACTGTGCTGAGCAGATTGGCTGTAGCCAGCCTATGGCTATTTTGGTCGAAGGCGGAACAGGTAAAACTAACTCTCTAGTTTCTCCACTGCTTTGGCTTTCATGGTGATACGCCACTGTACTGGAGGAGGTAGACTATTCTGGACAGTGCACTGCTTGGGCTACCAGAGGTACGCCCCTGTACTGTGCTGAGCAGATTGGCTGTAGCCAGCCCATGGCTATTTTGGTCGAAGGCGGAACAAGTAAAACTAACTCTCTAGTTTCTCCACTGCTTTGGCTTTCATGGTGATACGCCACTGTACTGGAGGAGGTAGACTATTCTGGACAGTGCACTGCTTGGGCTACCAGAGGTACGCCCCTGTACTGTGCTGAGCAGATTGGCTGTAGCCAGCCTATGGCTATTTTGGTCGAAGGCGGAACAGGTAAAACTAACTCTCTAGTTTCTCCACTGCTTTGGCTTTCATGGTGATACGCCACTGTACTGGAGGAGGTAGACTATTCTGGACAGTGCACTGCTTGGGCTACCAGAGGTACGCCCCTGTACTGTGCTGAGCAGATTGGCTGTAGCCAGCCTATGGCTATTTTTGGTTGAAGGCAGAACAGGTAAAACTCTCGTTTATCCTCTGCTTTGGCTTTGAATTTACACGTCTGAGAGTTTCTTAGTTATTCTGAATTAAAAACTCTCTGAGAACAAATACAGCGTTAGACTTAGCTATTTTCTCAAGCTGAGGCTAGGGATGGTTTGTATGGAATTAAATTTTGCTGTGTTAGTTTTAATTCAGCAGTTTCAGAAAAGAATTTTCATGCGTTCATTGAAGTTTCTTTACTTTTAAAATTGATTTGTCCTAGCTTCAGAAAGATTTCTGCACACCGAATTTTGACAGCCAATCACAGCCCTTGAAGGTAACTGGGTTCGATTCCTAGCATAACCAACACAAAACATAATGCTGGTGCAAAGGGACAGATTGGTTATGGTCCCACCTGCAATTGCTGTGATGAGCTATCAGTTTCCCCCTGACTTTAGAGAGGTTTTCATAACATATTGCATTATTTTGAATTTACTAGTCTGAGAGTAAATTCTCAGTCGGACATTTCTGTCAGCTTAGGCTAGGTATTTATTGCTTGAGTTTCTTTGACATCAATGGTCTCAGAAAACTTTTCTCTCACCTTTGTAAAAAAAGGCTCTGCCTGCAGAAACATTTTCATTGGATATTGTGTTATTTTGGATTTAATAGTGAGAGTCTCTAAGAACTAATACTCATTCAGACTTTAATATTTATATCAGTTTAGGCTAGGTAGGCTTTCATAGCATCTTGCCAGTTTTATTTACTAGTTTGAGAGTTTCTAAAAGTAAATACTCAGTCAAACATTTTTGTTAACTTAGGATAGGTATTTATTGTTTAAGTTTCTTAAGCTTTATTGGTCTCAGAAAACATTTCTCCCACCTTTGTAGAAAAGGCTCTGCCTATGGAAACATTTTTATTGGATATTGCGTTATTTTGGATTTAATAGTGTGATAGTCTCTAAGGGTAAGTACTCAGTCAGATTTTGATATTTATATCAGTTTAGGCTAGGTAGGCTTTCAATATTACTGAAAATTGTTGTGTCAGTTGGGATTTAGTGGTCTTAGAATAGCTTTCTTATAACTTTATGAAAGTTTCAATTGTCTAAAGTTTTCTGTTAGCTTTAGAAACTTGACTGTGACCTCTACTGAGTTATTCTGAATTTAGAACTCTCAGAAATGTTTTTGAGATTAAACACAAAGTTGGATTTAGAAGGGACTAATATTTAAGTTGTCCTGATATTACATATGTGTTAGTTGTGGTTTGTCTACAAAATAATTACAACAAAGGGACTAATATCAAATTATTTTGATTGTTTGGTTTGTCAACAGAAATAATCACAACAAGGGACTCATATATCTAAGATGTCCTAATGTTGCATTTGTGTTGGTTGTGATTTGTTAACGAAAATAATCGCAACAAGGGATCCATAACAAAAATAATCGCACAAGGGATCCATATCTAAGTTGTGGTTTGTTGACATAATAATCACAATAAAAGATCAATTTTCAAGATGTCCTAAGGTTTGGGTTGTTGACAAAAAACAACCACAAAGGACAAAGATATTGTCCGAATATTACATTTTGCTCTATTTACGAGTTAAGAGAGGATAACCTGAGTTTGTAAAAGTAAATTATTTGAATTTTAGATAAAAGATTTGGAAAAAAATGATCATAAAAATTAATTATGAACTATTAAAAACTAGAATTTCTTATTTCGAAGGTAGAATACATTTCAAAGACAACGAAAAGGATATAATAGATGTCAGTTTTCCTTCCCAGCCTTATATGTCAGTCAAGGAAGCTGAACAAATTATTTCGGCTTTGTCTTATTTTGATTCTTTGCCACGTTTAAAAAAAATCAAAGTAGAGGCGCTTGTATATTTCGCTGATTATTTCCTGTCTTTTTATTTGCAGGATGAAATAGGCAATTTAGTTTTATCAAATATTATGCTTTTACCGCGAGTCCTTAAAATGTATTGCATATTAATGCCTTATCAACATTTTTATTTTACTATGATGGATTTTGCTTGTGACTTACTCGAAATCCCATATATTTATCATGTAGAAACATTAATGAAACCTAAAAAAAGAAAACATGATGACACTTTAGATCCTAGCGAATATGTTTTATCAGAAATAACAAAAGAATTGAGAAATAAAACAAGACAAAGATTGCATAAAATGTCACTAGAATACATGCTTTGTAAATTATGCAACACTGAAATGATTATTTCTACAAAAACTAGAAACATTGCTTATATGATTTGTTGCAATAAGCCAGTACATCAAAAATGTTTTGATGATTTTATTCAAAAATCAAATTTGTATCATAGGACTGAAACAATAAAATGTCCTTACTGTTCCATTGAATGGGTACATGAAAAACCACGGGTTGGTCATGAATGTTTGTTATGGTTAATGAGAAAATCATCTGACACTTCCTTGTTAAATCAAAAAAAAAAAAAAAGTTTGTTTATTTGATAAGAAATAAAAAGTTTGAAACAAATATTTTTGTCTTATGTTACATTTTAAAAATGAAATATTTTATAACATATACAGCAGTAGCTTACAAAAAGTCTCTGAGAATAAAGAAACAAAACTACAATAACTTAAGGTAATACAGTATAACGAATAAGGCAACGAAGTTAACCAATAAGGCAGCAAAGTTATATGACAACGAATAAGGTAACAAAGTAAATGAAGGAGGCAGCGAAATCAGATGAACTTTTCTGACGCAGACTACAGGGAATTCTTTGCAGGAAAAGCATTGCGATTAATGCTTTAAAGGTAAAGCTAAAGATTTGCTTTTGTGAGTTCATTAAAAATTGCTGTTGAGTCAACTGTTCACTGAGAGCTAAAAATTAAATTTGTTTCATTTTCACATAATTAATTCCTGTTACATACATACAATTTGTGGTAAAATTAATTGTAACAATGCTTGTATGGGAACGATTCGCAACAAACTCACAAAAGTAGCTTTTCGCTAATCTAGTAAAGAAATATTAGTCATAGCCTCTAGAGGTCTTCAGTGTGCTAAGTATCGTATAGTTTAAGATAGTTTTAGAAATGCTCACTAGAGGTCTTCAGTAAGCAGAAAATGCCTTGTTTATATTAGTCACCAGAGGTCTTCAGTGTAAAACCATGCACATAGTTTTAGTGACTCACACTAGAGGTCTCCGCTGATTTAGTAAAGTAATGTCAGTCCTAGCCTCTAGAGGTCTATAGAGTGCTAAATATGGTATAGTTTAAGATAGTTTTAGGAATGCTCACTAGAGGTCTTCAGTAAGCAGAAAATGCCTTCTATAAGCCACCAGAGGTCTTCAGTGTAAAACCATGCACATAATTTATATCAGCCACCAGAGGTCTTCAGTGTAAAACCATGCACATAGTTTTAGTGACTCACACTAGAGGTCTCCGCTGATCTAGTAAAGTAATGTCAGTCCTAGCCTCTAGAGGTCTATAGAGTGCTAAATATGGTATAGTTTAAGATAGTTTTAGGAATGCTCACTAGAGATCTTCAGTAAGTAGAAAATGCCTTCTATAAGCCACCAGAGGTCTTCAGTGTAAAACCATGCACATAATTTATATCAGCCACCAGAGGTCTTCAGTGTAAAACCATGCACATAATTTATATCAGCCACCAGAAGTCTTCAGTGTAAAACCATGCACATAGTTTTAGTGACTCTCACTAGAGGTCTTCGCTGATCTAGTAAAGTAATGTCGTCCTAGCCTCTACAGGTCTATAGAGTGCTAAATATGGTATAGTTTAAGATAATTTTAGGAATGCTCACTAGAGGTCTTCAGTTAACAGAAAATATCCTGTTAATATGAGCCACCAGTGGTTTTTTTTCCCTGAGATAAGAAATACTTTTAAAGTTATTAAAAAAAGATTTTATTGTTTAAAAATAAGATATATTTTTAAAATGAATGTTTCTTCTCCTTTTTACATTAATTTACCTTCTAATACTATTCATCCCTCTCGAGAAAACAAAACAAGCAAATTTTGGGTTAAATTACCTTCTATTTTAATTTTACAAGGAGAATGGGAAGTGGGATTAGTAGAAGTAAACATACCAGTTTCCTGGTATAATTTCCCAGAAATTCCAGAAAAAAATAGGACTTTGGTAGTAGAAAGAAAAGATTTCAGGTTGAAGCAAGACGTGAATAAAATAACTTCATTAGATGAAATAGAAATAAAAAAAAGATATGTCGTGCAAAAAATTCCATATGGAAATTATACTTCTTTAGATAGTTTAATAAAAAGCATAAATGCAGCCTTGAAAAAAATAGACGCATACCCTGACGATGAATTTTTTCGAAAAAGTAGAGAACCATATGTGAAAACTGAGCTGCAAAATTTAAAACCCATTTTAAAGGTAGGGAGAGGAGACAAAGTTGTTATGTCTAAATATTTAAGTAATGTACTGAGATTGGATATATCTGAAGAAATAGACAACGAAGCTGAGATCGAAAACAGTGACGTTATAACTTTTTCAGGGCTTCCATTGAATAGTTTATTAGATTTTCAGATTTTAATGAGCACTACTTTAAGATACAAACATTATAAATATTTTCATGCGGGAGGTGTTCCTAATTTGCATCACGTTTCTTCTAATATTTATATTTATACTGATATAGTTGCAAATGAAATTGTAGGCGATCTTCAAATTCCTTTATTGAGAACTATTCGTTGCAGTGAAAAATTCGGAGACGATATAAAGGAAGTTTTTGTCTCTCCGTACTATAAAAAGGTAAAAAAAAGTGAAATACAAGAAATCGAAATAACTATATGTGACGATGTGGGAAAGTTGGTTCAATTTGAATATGGAACAGTTTTTTTAGTTCTTCATTTTAGACCTATAAGAAATGAAAAAAAGTAAAGCTTTCAGAAATTTAATCGTAGAATATGATTTAACTCCTGCTCTTCACAAATATGATCCTGATTTATTTTTACTTAATCAGACCAAAAAAATTAAAAAATTAATTTTGAAGAAAAAAAAAAAGAAGGGGGGGTTAAATTTCAATTATCGTTATGCACAGTGTTAGGAAAATATAATCTAGAAAACAATGAATATTTTGAAATTCAACCATGGTTCCAAAGTCCTGTTCAAGTAAACTTTGATTCTCATAACGTAGAGGAATTAATAAGAAATTCCTTTTCTGTGATATTAGGTTTTTTCGATGCTTTTTTGCACATGGGGTCAGGATGGTTTTTAAGAGAAATAAAAGTGTTACGCCTCTCTGTTTTCAAATATAATCCTTTTGGAGGGGAGAAAAAAGGGAAAGAAAGCATTATTCAAAGAAAAAAATCAGTTCTTAACATAAAAGGAAGCGGCAAAAAATGCTTCGTGTACTCTGTTTTAGCAGGATTACATAAAATTCCTCACAATGCAAACTTGGCTAAGTCGTACGATATTTTTTTAGAAAAATTAAACCTTTCTTTTCTTTCTTTTCCTGTGAAATTGAGTGAAATTCCAAAGTTCGAAAAGAAAAATAATCTTACTGTAAATGTCTTTGGCCTTTTAGTATCTGAAAAAAAAGAATTTCAGCCTTTCCCTATGTATATTTCAGTCCTTTCTTCTCCCCTTACTGAAGGAAGACATATTGATTTATTGTTATTTAATGATCACTATTATCTTATCAGAAATTTACATAAATTTATCAGACCATTCTTTTGGAAAAAAACTAGGTACTTTTGTTACAAATGTTTGATATCATTTTGCTCAAAAAAAAAATATGAAATGCACGTTAACAACAATTGCAAAACTAACGTATACAGTGGTCAGGGTTATTCTACTCCACCGAAAGGGACTTTCTTGAAATTCGTTGACCATAAATTTAAAGTTAAAAGTCCTTTTGTGATATATGCAGATTTTGAATGTTATAATCGCACTATAAGCAAAATATACAAAGGGAAATCGTGTTGCTCCAAAGAACACAAATTAAATGCCTTTGGAGCTATATTAATTTCTAAATATGAAAAATACAGTCAAGATCCTGTTATATACGTAGGAAAAAATGTTATAGAAAAATTTGTTTCTTACTTATATAAAAAAAGAGCTGAAATTTCGTATATTTTAGATCATAAGAGAAAACCTTTGTCTTTGTCTTCTGACGATATTTCACATATAGTGAAGCAAAAAAATTGTTACATATGCGGGATATCTTTCACCGAAAAAGGTATAAGAAAAGTTTTAGATCATGCTCACATAGGACAAGAAGGAAAAGGAAGAGATTTAAATTATGCTTGCAATAGATGTAATCTTACTTACACTAGTCTTAGGATGGACAATTTAAAGATACCAATTATAATTCACAACAGCATGAATTATGACACTCATTTTCTCATCCAAAAATTATATAAATATATAAACCAGAGCACCATATCTGTGATTGCTAAATCATCTGAAAAATTTCTTACTTTAAGTTTCGAAAATTTTAGAATTATAGATTCCTTCCAATTTTTACCTACGTCCCTTTCAAAATTAGCTGAACTTTTGCAAGAGAAAGGTTTAAAAGATTTCGTTCAAACAAAAAAACATACTTCAAACAAAAAAATGATTCCTTATATGATAAGAAAAGGTGTCATGTGCTATGATTACATTGATTCTTGGTCTGTTTTGAAAGAAAAAAAATTGCCGCCTATAGACAAATTTTATTCTACTTTAACCAAAAAAAATATAACTGAGGACGATTATTGTCATGCTATTCATATGTTTAAAGCATTAAAATGTAGAAACATAAAAGATTATTTGAAAGCCTACTTGAAAATAGACGTTTTGCTTTTATGTGATGTTTTTGAATCTTTCAGAGAAAAGGCCTTAAGTTATTACGGTTTAGACCCTGCTCATTTTCTAACGGCACCTAGTTTGAGTTATTAAGCTATGTTGAAACATACAGAAGTTGAACTAGAGTTGCTTTCTGACATCGAAATATATAATTTTATAGAAGGCGGTATAAGGGGTGGCATTACTAATGTTTCTCATAGGTATGTGAAAGCTAATTTTTCCGACGAAATCATCTTTTACATAGACTGCAATAACCTTTACGGCAAATGTTTAGCAGATTTTTTGCCTCACTCAAATTTCAAATGGCTAACCCAAAATCAAATTCAAAAACTAAACATAGAAAGCATTTCAGATCATAATGAAACAGGATACATACTGGAGGTAAGTTTAACTTACCCTGACTGTCTTCATGACATGCACAACGATTTTCCTCTAGCTCCACAAAAAATAGAAATAGAAGAACAAGAATTATCTCCGTATGCAAAAGAAATATTGAAAAAAACTGAAACGTCCTATAAAAAAGGAGGAAAAAAGCTTATATGCAATTTAAAAGACAAAAAAAATTATGTAGTGCATTATCGTAATTTAAAATTATACCTTGCATTAGGTTTAAAGATAAATAAAATTCATCGTGTTTTAAGCTTTCATCAGAAAGATTGGATGAAATCTTACATTTTGTTCAATAACAGAGAACGAACTTTGGCTACCTCTGCTTTCGAAAAAGAATTCTTTAAGTTATTAAATAATGCAGCATTTGGTAAAACAATGGAAAATGTCAAGAAAAGAACTAACATGAAATTAACTTCAGACCCTAAAGAAAGTGAAAATCTTATAAAAAAACCTACTTTTAAATCTCTTCATATATTTCAAAAGGACTTTGTAGGAATACAAAGCAGCAAAGAAAAACTTTTACTAGACAAACCGATCTACATTGGGTTTTCTGTTTTAGAGTTATCTAAACTATGGATGTTTAATTTCCATTATAATATCATGTTGCCTAAATTCAAAGACGTACATATTCAACTGTTATATACAGACACAGATTCTTTAGTGTATTACATAAAAGATACAAATTATCTTAAAAAAATAAAAGATCTAAATAATTTTTTTGATTTTTCTAATTTACCTAAAGATCATTTTTTGTATGATGAAACGAACAAAAAGGTCTTAGGTAAATTTAAAGATGAAGCAGGGGGGAAAAAAATAAAAGAATTTATTGCTCTCAGGCCAAAAATGTATTCAATTTTGTTTGAGAAGGGGGAAGAAGAGAAAAAAATAAAGGGAGTCAAAAAAAGTAGCATAGAAACTATAAGGCACAATGACTTTAAGCTTACTTTAGTCCAAAATAGAATAAAAGAAGCAGAATTCGATAACATAAGAAGCATAAAACACAAAGTGTACACTATGTCTCAAAGAAAGATATCTCTTTCTCCTTTTGAAGATAAAAGATATTTGAGAAGAGGAGGAATTAAATCTTACGCATATGGTCATTATAAGATTCCCCCTTTAAAAAGAAAAATGAAAGAAATTCCTTTTGAAGATATTCATTCAAAAAGAAGAAAAGTTTGTGAGATAAAGACAAAAATACAATAGCAAACTATCTGCAAACAAACAAAATGAGTAAATCATCTAAATATCCTACTTTAGCTTTTGGCAAAAGGAAAAGAATAGACATAAATAAATTCAAAGGAAAAATATACTTACATTTTCATGATATGGTAAAAGACAAAAGTATTTCTCTCCTTAAAGAAGAATATGATTTACTCTTTGAACTAAGGAATAAAATTGATAAAAAAATAGATAAAATTAAAAAAAATGAGTGAAGAAGAAAAGCCTGGAAAGACTAAGAACACTAAGAAAAAGAAAGAAAAATCAAAGTCTCATAGCGACAGCAGCAGCGACGATAACATAGCCTCTAGTGACAGTGACAGCGATTGAAAACCTTAGTGAGATAAGAGCTACAGCAAAAAAGATTACAAGATATCTACGGTCAAAGTATCTTTGTTTTGAATTAGATAAAAATATACATAGAATGCCTGTTAAGTGTGAATATTGTGGAAGAAAAGGGAGAATAGTTCAAGATAAAAAATATTGTGAAAAATGTCAAAAAAGCATGGTTCAAGAATGCATAAGGTGTCATAAACCTTTTCATTCTCTCCATTATTTTTCTGCTGACGAAAATCATTTGAGATGTAATTCATGCCATACACAATATCTCAAAGAAAAAATGAGGAACAAAGCTAAGTCTGCTCAAAATAAATTGAAGCTAATTATCGACGAAAAAATCAGCGACACAGAAAACTCTAGCTCCGAAGAATCAGAAGGAAAAGACAACCTGACAGCCTCTCCTTTGCCTGAAGACGAAAATGAAAATCGAAGCAAAAAAAGAAATAAAAGAAAAGCAGGGACTAGCATGACAGAAGATGAAGAAAGTGAGAAAGAAGAAAAAGAAGTCAAGAAAGGAAAAAAACAGAAAACTATTTGTTCCACTAAAGGTAAAACTGTGTTGAAGAAAACCGGAAACGTAAGAAAACATGCACAAAAAACTATAGGAACTAACACAAACCAAACTAGAATACCTGATGGGTTTATTCCTATATACACTAATATCTATGCTATAGAATAATATTTCTTTTATAAGGCAAAAAGATTTTTTTGTTTCATTTTTTCACGGAAATCCGGAAACTTGCATTGCATTTAATGACTTTTTTCACGCGTAAAAATGGGTTAAAATCTGTGCTAATATGCCCCATTCTGTGAATTTATGCATTGGCAGAAAGTACACCTCAATGGAGGAACTTGCGCTAATGCCAAGTTTTTTATGGTACATATATTTTAAAACCTATGTGTCAGCAAAAAGTACATCTCGAAAGAGAAATTTGTGCTCTTGCTCAACTCATAAGGGGATAAAATATGTCTCTACCTTTTTTTTCTTGGAATGGACGCGTATCGGATTTCCATTTTGTTTCGCGTGCACGAAAAAAGTTGTGTCATTCATTTATTTAAAAATGTTGTGAAAAATGTTTTGTCTGAATGCTGTTGCAAAAGATGTCGTTCATTCATCAAAAATTATATCACCTACTACTCTGAGATGGTTCTATTTTCATGTTCATAAGCAAATATTTTTCAAACATGGACAAAGAAAATATTTTGAAAAAAATTTATTTCACTCCTTCTCATCCTTCATCTTTTTCTTCTGTGAAAAAATTATATGAAGCAGCTAAAAAAATAGATGAAAATATAACGAGAAAGGACGTGCTAAATTTTCTCCGTAACACTAGAACTTATACTTCACATAAGAAAATAATATATAAATTTCTTCGAAGAAAAACAATAGTGAAAGGCATAAACGATCAATGGCAAATTGATTTAATAAGTATTTTTAACCTTAAAGATCAAAACAATGGAATAAAATATTTATTAGCCTGTATAGATTGTTTTTCACGTTATGCTTATGTTGAACCTTTAGTGAACAAAACTGCATATGTCACTCTAGACGGCTTCAAAAAAATTTTGTTAAAAAGCAATGTTAAGCCCAACTTAATACAATTAGATGAAGGAAGCGAATTTAAAGGTGTTTTTCAAAATTTTTTAAAAGAAAATGAAATAAAATTTTTCAGTACTTCTCAAGACACTAAATGTGCTATAGTAGAAAGATTCAATCGTACCATACAAGACAAAATATATAAATATCTTTCTTTCAAAAAGAGTCTGAGATATATAGACGTTCTACAGGATTTAGTTAAAAGTTATAATCATAGTAAACTTAGAACATTAGGGATAAGTCCTTCTGAAGTAACCAAATCAAACGAAAAAAAAATATGGTTAAAGCAATACGGAAAATATTTGTACAGCAAAAGAATTAAACTGCCTTTTAAAGTAGGAGATAAAGTACGAATAAGTAAATATAAGACTGCTTTCAGAAGAGGGTATTCTTCTCATTGGAAAGAAGAAATTTTTCAAATAGCATATGTTCTTAGAACATGGCCTGCTACTTATGTGTTAACAGACAAAAATAATGAAATATTGAGTGGTAGTTTTTATAAAGAAGAATTAAACAAAATAAAAGGAAAATAAAAAATGGAAGACATAGAATTCCCTGTTTTCAATGCATGTATTAGAATTCCATTTTCTATGATCATAGCAGGACCAAGCAACAGTGGAAAAACTACTTTTGTGTATGATCTTTTAAAAAATAATGAGCGAATAATAGAAAAAAAAATAGACTATGTCATATGGTGTTATGGTCAAACCCCTCCTGCTAAAAAAGACTTTATGGAGGGGAAAAGCATAACATTTTTGAACGGTATTCCTTCTTCTTTTGATAAATATATAAAACCTGACCTTAATGGACTTGTTATTTTAGATGATTTAATGAAAGAATGTGGAAATAATCCTGAAATAGGAAAACTTTTCACTCAAACATGTCATCATGAATCGATAAATGTTATATATATTTCACAAAATTATTATTCTGAAGGAAAAGAAAGGCAAACTGTTAATAGAAATGCGACGTATTTAGTTATTTTTAATTCACCTTTAGATCAAACTGTCCCTCTAACATTAGGGAGAAAACTGTTGCCTAAAAATTATAAAACTTTCGTTAATATTTTTAATGAAGCAACTAGGAAACCACATTCCTATCTTTTAATAGATGGTCATCAAAAAACTCCTCAAGAATACAGATTTAGGAGCAACATATTTGACATAGGACAAGAGGTGTATATACCTAACAAAACATAAAACAGAAAACAACTATACATGTATGAACCAACATAAAGTTCGTGAGATTGAATAAAATATATGAAAAAAATAAAAGTTTTTGTGTAATAGTTGATTTATAAGAATGCCACCGTTAAAGAAAAAAATGCCTGTTTCTAAAAGAAAAGGAAAAAAACAATAAAAAAGAAATCAGTTGTAGCAAAAAGAAAAAAAAGAACTAGCTGCAAACGACCAAAAAGAAAAATCAAGAAGAAAGCAGCAAACATCAGATCAGTCAAAAGATTAGCTTTTTTGACAATGTTAGGAAACACAAAAAACAAAAGAAAAAGAGATTTGTTAATAGAATATGCAGATAAAGAAGATTTAGATTCTATATGTCAGTGCATTTTTAATGTTCTTACAGGAAACATTAAATTAAATTCAGTGTCTTATTCAAAGTTAAAAAAATACAAGAACACTTTAAGATATCTTATTAATAGACGTGTGAATAACAAAAAAAGGAAAGCAGTTTTAAAACAAAAAGGTGGATTTCTCTCTCTTCTCCTCCCTTTAGCAGTGTCCTTAATAGGAGGATTGGCAGGTGCAAAAAATTAATATTATGGCTAGCTTCAAAAAAAGTATAGTTATACCTTTAGCAACTTACAAAAAATTATCTTCAGCAAAAAATCATGCTAATGAAAAAAACACTGACCAAGAAAAAAATCCTGCTCTCGAAAGGCAACAAGAATTATTAGCGCAAAGAATGTATAACGTGAAACCGTATAAGATATTAAGCACAAATCAAAATATAGCTAAAGACTCAGCTTTCATGTATTCTGCTCCTACAGAAAAAAAACAAGAAATAATACCAGGTATATCAATACTTGAGATCTTATCCAACATAAGACAAGCACAAATTCCTTACATAAAAGAAATTCTCAAAAAAATGATAGAACTGAACTATCTATGGAATGAACATGGTGAAATTATCATCAGAATTAAACTAATCAGAAATTCTAATGTGATAAGCATCATGAAATTCTTTTCAAATGCAAGCATAAAAACAGAACCTATAGGAACAGAAGAACTTTGGGTTAATATATCTAATCATATTCCTAAATCGTGGTTTTTAAATAAGCCAAAAATAACTAAAAAAAACAATCGTCCTTATATCATAAAAAAATATCCTTTAGAAGATCAAAACATGGAAGACAAACAAAGAAATGAAAGCAATTATTCTACAGATGCTACAGACGATGAATTTTCTGAAGACGGCAATTTGGATGAAACTCTTCTTCAAGAAAAAGAAAAGCCCCTTCTGAAAAAAACAACTACAGAAGATACTGAAGATAAAAATAACGACACCGACTATCTTTCTGCAAATGAAGAAGACAAAATAGGAGAAGCCAGCGGAGGCATAGTGAAAACTCCAATAAAAAATATCCCTCCTCTCCCTTTCGAAGAAAAGCAACCCAGCAAAGAAAGAGACGTAAAAATATCTTACCCAAGCCCACAAGAAGACGTCTTCGGGAAAATTAAAACAAACAAAAATTTGTCAGGAAAGCCGTCACCTTATTCTACTCGATCTGGAAGAAGAACCAAAAAAACCCCAAGATATTCTTCTAAGGAATGGGCATCTGACTGGTAGAGATAAATTGTTTTGAGATAAATCAAAAAAAATAAATAAAAATACATCAAAATGTATTCTAACGATTCACCTGAAGATATATATTATAAACATTTTTTAACTAAGCGATCTTATCCTTATGATGTACAGTATGGAAAAGGATACTATTCTTTAACCCCCTTCGTAGGAAGCAGAAATCAAAAAGGTTATGGGCTAGGTGGTATTTTAAAAGGATTGTTTAAGACAGTTATTCCTTTGGTGAAACCTGTTGTGGCATCAGCCGCAAAAGGAATAGGAAAAAGAGCCTTAACAGGAGGAATTAAAGTAGCAAAAAATGTCATGAAAGGTGAAAACTTTAAACGAGCTTTAAAAAGAGAAGCTCAAGAAACTTTGTCTGATTTAGGCAAAGAAGTTATTTCACATGTAACCAAGAAAAGAAAAGTTAATAAAACGATCACAAATAAAAAAAGAAATAGATTTAGAAGAAATTTCAAAAAAGATATCTTTGGTTAACATAAAATAACCTGAGATTACTGAAAAGAAGAGAAAAACAAACAAATATTTGTGAAGTTTGTTCATCACCTTAAAAAAATGTCATTGTTAGACGAAGATCCTTGTTTTTGTGTAGCCTCGGAATTTGATTTTACTCATGTTCCTCCAACAGATATAAGTAGAGTTAAAACTTATTATGAAAAAGTTGAGCCCACTGCTTCTCCTAACAGCACTACAGTTCAATTCACTTTAAAATCTAAACATACAGATTTCATTTCTTTGCACGACAGTTTTATTCGAGTGTCTGGCAAAATATTAAAAGCTGACAAACAAAATCCAGATGCTCCAGCTAACGATGGGACAATAAACGATAAAGCTAAAGTTTTTCCAGTGAATTATTTTGCTTCTACTATGTTTAAAAATGTGAAACTTTCTATAGCAGGAATACGAATATCAGACAGCAATGATTTGCACGGATATAGATCTATTCTGGAATATATTTTAAGTTATGATCCAACCACTGCTAAACACTTGGGAGCTTTGGCTATGTATTACAAAGACGATAAAGATTTCAACGAAGTAACAAATGTTAACAGCGACGATCATAATTCTGGAGTGAAAGCACGTTATAACAAAACTAAAAACGGGAAATTATTTGAAGTCATAGGACGAATTCATAATGACCTTTTTGCTCAGGTCAAAGTGTTACCTGGAGATCTGCCTCTTACTATAGAATTTGATAGAGCAGACGAAGACTTTTGTTTGATGTCTAAATTAGGAACACAAAAATACATAATAGACATACAGGGCATACATTTATTCATAAAAAGAATAAGAGTGTCTGAAAAATTCCATAAAAAAATAATGGATGCTAGAATGGTTACTCCGTATTGGGATTATCCTGTGAACAAAATAGACATGAAATACGTCACTTTTGGTCCTCAGAAATCTATTTTGCAAGCCTCTCATATAGTGAACAACACTCCTCTTCCAAAAAGAGTCATCATAGGGTTAGTTCATTTAGATGCCTTTACAGGAAGTCATAATCGTAATCCGTTTCAATTTGAGCACTTCAAAGCTAAGGAAATAGAACTGAAAGTGAACGACGGTGGAACTCCTTTTTATCACTATGAATTAGATTACCCTAATGATTTATACAATATGGCCTACCTAGCTCTTATACGGTCTACAGGTTCAATTTTCAGAGACGATACGATAGATATTTCTTTCGACGAATTCAAAAAAGGACATTGTCTTTACTGTTTTGACATATCTAAAAACGGAATAACGTCAGGCACATTCGAATATTCAGAAAATGGTTCTTTAGGATTTGTCATAAAACTAGAAGAAGAATTAACCCATGGAGTAGCAGCTATCGTATATTTAGAACATCATGAACTCCTGAGATTAGATTCTAGCAATATATTAAGAGCAAAATCTGAAACAGCATAATTCCTAAAAATGAATGGAGCGGAAATAAATTTTTTCTTGCAGAAAATTAAAAGAAAAAAAGAAGGAAATTATGGTGTTTATTCAGCTGACACTATACCTGCAGTGAAATCATTTCCTACAGGTTATGTAGTCAACACCGACAACAGTAACTTACCCGGAGAACATTGGGTAGCTTTTTATTATGAAAAAACCACGTAAACTAGCTGAATATTTCGATTCATATGGCTTCAGTCCTATGCGAAAAAGTTTTCTGAAAGCTTTGCCAAAAAAATATAAATATTCCTCTCATTCTATTCAAGGACTTTTTTCTATGACTTGTGGTTTATATTGCTTGTTCTTTTTAGAAAAACGAGCTGAGAATAAGACAATGCAACAAGTTATATCTAGCTTCACTTCAGATCCTGATTGGAATGACAGTAAAGTAAAACAATACTTTTTAAAGAAAAAACAAAATAATCGAAGCAAAAAGAAATCCTTGTTTTGTAACAAACAAATTTGTTCTACAAAAAATAATTTTGTAAGAACAACACAAAAAAGAAAAAAAGATTAATGTATTATTTCTTTTTCATCTTGTCTTGGAAATTATTTGCCGATTTGTTGGAACTGATCATCATAAAAAGATATTTTTTTTTAAAAAAATGAGCGAACATGAAACAAAAGAACGAAGCATGAAAAGTTTAACCAAAATAAATAATTTGATTTCAAACGGGAAAGTAGGAGCAGGAGGAATAGTTTTTACTCTTATTTTAAGCATCGTAGTCATTATCTTAGAAACGCGTAAACAATCTATCTCCCCTTCTTTACAGAAAGGAGATGAAATATTTTTGTCTTGTACAGAAAGCGGAAATATTTATCATAACAATGAAAAAACTCAAACTTTCCTGTCTTGTTTTGTAACTAATGTAAATCACAGAAAAAAATGGACATATCCTGTCATAGGATCTTCTGTTTCTAACCATGACTTAAAATCTACTCAAATAAATGAAAACCGAGATATTAATAACATAATGTACGAAAAAAATAATCAATTACTAACTACCATTGCAAATCAAGAACATTTGCCCGACTCAAATGTATTCACTGAAGAAACAAAAGATCCTGAGATACTCAAATAATTATAAGAATGAACATCT
The DNA here is from genome assembly GCA_949317995.1 of Acholoe squamosa. Classification (NCBI taxonomy): domain Eukaryota; kingdom Metazoa; phylum Annelida; class Polychaeta; order Phyllodocida; family Polynoidae; genus Acholoe; species Acholoe squamosa. Next base: position 6,991,057 of record OX439035.1, on the reverse strand, counting down.
TTCTCGTGTGAGACCTAAAAAAAATATATAAATTAAGATTATTTCTCAAGTCTTAATCATGGATACAAAAGGGAACAATATGATTTTTGAAGTAAAGCGCAATGAAATACTTGAAAAAATATGCTTACATCAAGGCACTTATATATCTCTGTTAGAAGAAGAAAGACGTGAACACATTAATATCATAAAAGAGGAAGAAAAAAATAATCTCCATCTTACTTTACAATTAAGAGAAGCACGAAATGAAAATATGAATTTAATGGCTCACAGGAAGGCATACAACTTAGCTAAAGCAGAGAGAATATATAACATCAGGAGAGGTTCTTATCCGTATGGTCGTACAGTAGCCGACGGTGATGACTCAGAAGAAGGCAGTAAAATTGTAGCAGACGGCGAAACTTGTGATGTGCCAGATTCTATGCCTTCTGATGTTTTAATGGAGACTTATGGGAATAAGCCAAACGAAGCTTTTCATTTAAATTCAGAAAAAAAACATGAAAGTGATTAAGAAATAAAAACATAGATGAGATAAGTGAACAAACATACTTTATGTGAACATTGATCTGCGTCAAAGTAACATGAACAGTTATTCTGATTGGAAGCCTTCGCTAGAAGACGGGGTGTGTCCTGATTGCATACATAAGATAGAAACCCTTGAAGAAACAAGAAAAAGGCAACAAAACCAATTTCGCATTCTTAGAGCAGAGAGAAAAAAGAATCAAGAAATAATAAAATCTTTAGGAAAGAAAAATAATATTCTTGTGCAACGAATCACAGAAAAACAAGAGAAACTTTTGTCTGGCTTCATGAGCAGAACACTACGCTGATATGGGAAAGTACACTTTTAAAATAAAAAAACTGTTGAAACATACAAACTGGGAAGACGATATAGCCATTAAATACATAAAATCTAAAAAATAAAAAATAACTTGCAACAATTCTTTCTTGAAACTTCTCTTGCAACATTTCGAACAGGTTTTAAGGCATAGACAAATGATATGTTTCACTTTTTACCTTTTAGAAAACGTATTTGACAAAAAAGATAAAATGTGTTTAACAGAACGAATAATGGTGCATGACTTATCTAAGTTTTCAATGAGAGAAGCCATAGGTTACACCTTTAAGTTCCATACTAAAAATGGACCAAAAAATTCTCAAGAAAAAACAACTTGGGAAAATGCTTTATTTCATCACTATGAAAACAATGATCATCATCCTGAATATTACAGAGAAGGAAATATGAGAAAATATGCTTTAATTGAAAGTGTGATAGACATGTTAGCTTGTCATGCAGAACGAGATCTGAAGCCAGAAGAAATAAATGTTCATGGTATTTTAGACGGAGATCTTTCTATCACCAATTTTTTGGACATAAATCCAATATACTTAGAAAGATATACTGAAGAAGATAAAGAAAAAGTGAAAGAATATCTGTCTTCGTGGAAAGATATTTTGTCTTGCAACTTATCTAAATAAAAAAAAATGATTAAAAAGAAAAATATTGATAGTCTTAAAATATATAAATTTTTTTTGTTTTTGTTTCTTTTGTTTTGTACTACATATGGATTCATGAGCGTTATATACTATTTCATATATGGATTAATAACTACTATAATCTTTTATCCTGTTTTCTTTTCTTCTATGTCATTATGTCTATTTATGCTTAGTATACATTTACCCGATATACCTTTTTTGTAACAGTCTGGAACTTAATTTTACTTCCTTGAGATAAAATATAAGCCTCATGTTAAGAGCATCTAAAGTTCTTCATAAGTACATATTGTTGAGGAAGTACATGTGTTATTTAAATCATTGGTCTATGTATTTTTGATTTATTTCTTTTCCTACTTTTGATTGTCACTCTAATCCTTTGAAGGTAAAAAATGCCTTTACCTACTTATTACTTTCAAGATGATTTAGGATATTCAGATATCTTTCTTCAAAAAATCTCTGTATCGTTAGCACGTCAATGGATGACCTTAGGAGTATATCTTGGCATCCCTCATGCTAAACTTGAAAGCATGAACAAGACGAAAACTCCAACTGCTATGGGCATAGAGATGCTGAATAAATGGTGGAGAGAAGTTCCTTACTACTTACGAACAGAAGAACTGATGAAAAGTTTAAAGGAAAACCACAGAATAGACTTGGTGGAATTAACTGAAAATTTCTTCAAAGAAAAAAAACTAGAAGAGTATGACGTGGAATCGACCTCCGTGCAAATGTATTTCAGCTTATTGAGTGAAAAAATGTCAAGAGACTGGAAGGACATAGCTACATATCTACATATCACGTCTGACGAAAGAAGAACAATATCGTCCCAGCCCGAACAAGACATAGCTCAATTAACCTTCAATGTCTTAAAAATGTGGCAAAGATCTAAGTACAGTGCTACTCATCAACTGATGAAAGCAGTATACGACATGAAAAGAAATGATGTGCTAAACATGATATTCCTTGAATTCGATAAAAGAACAGGAACAAACTGAAAATGAAAAACTGTCTTTACACATGTGACAATCAAAATAAAATCATATAAAAAATTATTTCATTTTGTTTGTTTGGTTATTTACTTACTTGAGAATCATAATAATAGGCATCACATCATGTCATATAAAACTGAACGAAAATGTCTGTTCTAAAATACAGTAAAATAGCAGGTTCCTTCTCTCCTACTGAAGAGGAAAATAACATAGGGATTCAAATGTACAGTTCATATGACCATACTGTTCCTAATAATACAGCATGTACAATTACAACAGAAGTTAAACTTGCTATCCCTAAAGGTTATTATGGTATAATTTTACCTCTATGCAAATCAAGAAAACATAACTTTGTGTTAATCAACCAAAAAATAATAGACGAAGATTACAGAGGGTATATTACCATTGTTTTATTTAACTTCGGAGAAGAAGACCTAAAAATAAAAAGTGGTGATGCTGTTGCACGACTTGTTTTACAAAAAATTTATCCTATAAAATTAGAAGAACGTTCTAAGCTTGAAAACACTGAAAAAGGTGAAAAAATCTCTCAATTAGCTTACAGCAAAATATATGAAGAAATTTACAATGAAAATCTTAAATATTACAGCAAAGATCGTCTTAAATGAACTAAAACAAAGAAAACATCTCTGTGAATAGCGTTATATTAAACAACAAAACAACTGAAATAACGTTCAGCAAAATGGCGCGTTGTCAAGATTCTTTCTATATTACTCTTGTAAAAGACAAACCAAATACACTGTTAGTAACAACATGTAAAAAATCTGCTTTACTGCCTGCCTCACCTATTCTCCAACCTATTATGCATTGTGTTAAAGCATCAACAAAAGCATTGAAGCCAACCAGATCCACAAAAAAATCTGCAGGGTTTGATTTATATAGTGCTTATGATTATATTATTCCTGCTAAAGAAAAAAAATTGGTACAAACTGATATAATACTTTGCATACCTGCAGGATGCTATGGTCGCATAGCACCAAAATCAGGACTTGCTCTTAATCATTTCATTGATGTAGGAGCAGGGGTAATAGATGAAGACTACAGGGGAAAAATTGGTGTTTTGCTGTTTAATTTTGGAAATGAGGTCTTCGAAATAAAACATGGAGATCAAATAGCTCAAATAATATTAGAAAAAATTCTCATCCCTGAGCTAGAAGAAGTATATACACCTGATAAAACCGAAAGAAATGATCAAGGTTTTGGATCAGGCAAAAAGATATCTGCTTCATTGAAAGAAAAAAACGACTATGAAGAAAGTGATTCTGGAGAAAGTGACTCGTCTGAAGAATCAGATATAGAACAATCTCATTTAGCTGATGAAACGTCGTCTGAAGAACAAGAATTTTATTCGGCGGAAGAAGAACCAACTGATGAAAAAGGTTCTCATGAAATCGACCCCTCCGAAAATGAATTAATGTCTTTAGAGGAATTCTTAAAGTTGATTCTAACAAAGAACTAGGTGGCGAAAATTTACTATGGTATAACATAGGGATTCAAATGTACAGTTCATATGACCATACTGTTCCTAATAATACAGCATGTACAATTACAACAGAAGTTAAACTTGCTATCCCTAAAGGTTATTATGGTATAATTTTACCTCTATGCAAATCAAGAAAACATAACTTTGTGTTAATCAACCAAAAAATAATAGACGAAGATTACAGAGGGTATATTACCATTGTTTTATTTAACTTCGGAGAAGAAGACCTAAAAATAAAAAGTGGTGATGCTGTTGCACGACTTGTTTTACAAAAAATTTATCCTATAAAATTAGAAGAACGTTCTAAGCTTGAAAACACTGAAAAAGGTGAAAAAATCTCTCAATTAGCTTACAGCAAAATATATGAAGAAATTTACAATGAAAATCTTAAATATTACAGCAAAGATCGTCTTAAATGAACTAAAACAAAGAAAACATCTCTGTGAATAGCGTTATATTAAACAACAAAACAACTGAAATAACGTTCAGCAAAATGGCGCGTTGTCAAGATTCTTTCTATATTACTCTTGTAAAAGACAAACCAAATACACTGTTAGTAACAACATGTAAAAAATCTGCTTTACTGCCTGCCTCACCTATTCTCCAACCTATTATGCATTGTGTTAAAGCATCAACAAAAGCATTGAAGCCAACCAGATCCACAAAAAAATCTGCAGGGTTTGATTTATATAGTGCTTATGATTATATTATTCCTGCTAAAGAAAAAAAATTGGTACAAACTGATATAATACTTTGCATACCTGCAGGATGCTATGGTCGCATAGCACCAAAATCAGGACTTGCTCTTAATCATTTCATTGATGTAGGAGCAGGGGTAATAGATGAAGACTACAGGGGAAAAATTGGTGTTTTGCTGTTTAATTTTGGAAATGAGGTCTTCGAAATAAAACATGGAGATCAAATAGCTCAAATAATATTAGAAAAAATTCTCATCCCTGAGCTAGAAGAAGTATATACACCTGATAAAACCGAAAGAAATGATCAAGGTTTTGGATCAGGCAAAAAGATATCTGCTTCATTGAAAGAAAAAAACGACTATGAAGAAAGTGATTCTGGAGAAAGTGACTCGTCTGAAGAATCAGATATAGAACAATCTCATTTAGCTGATGAAACGTCGTCTGAAGAACAAGAATTTTATTCGGCGGAAGAAGAACCAACTGATGAAAAAGGTTCTCATGAAATCGACCCCTCCGAAAATGAATTAATGTCTTTAGAGGAATTCTTAAAGTTGATTCTAACAAAGAACTAGGTGGCGAAAATTTACTATGGTATTGGTTCAATGAATCACATTATTCATGAAGATTCCAATTATGTTATTCATTGCTATTGTAACTCATTCTCCGCCTCTCTATTCATAAACGATAAAGGAATAAATTGGATTATCTGTTGGATTGTCTGACTATATGATATGTCTCAAAAAGAACAATAAAGAAAAAATAAAAATATTATGACTTCTCGTTTCACTTGCAATCTACATTTTCTCAAAAATACAGGTCTTTTCTGGATTCTAAATATATCTATAAACGACCTCTTTTATAGATAAATTAAATATATCTATAAACGACCTCTTTTATAGATAATTTAAATATATCTATAAACGACCTCTTTTATAGATAAATTAGATATATCTATAAACGACCTCTTTTATAAATAATCTAAAAATAGGAGGTCTTCTCTGGATAATCCAAATATGATGGTCTTTTCTGGATAATATTCAGAAAAGACCATCTATTATACTACTTCTGATATTGATTTGCAGAGACTCCCCAATGTGAAAGTCTGCAATATTTACATAACACCAGCTTGATTTAGTAAACAAAAACATCCTTTTGACAACACAGCATGCCTGAGATGTCACCTTGGCCACATCACCATGACTACTTTGCTAAGGAAACGTGACGTGAGGAAGACGCTCTGTGCAGTCCAAACAACTTTCCCGCGCTGTCCTGCCCGCTGCCCTGGGGAGGGGCGTGGGTGGTTGGTGGGGGGGGGGTGGTTGGTGGGGGGGTACACTGCAAAAATGGTGTTTAGATCCTAAACACAATTCTAAACATATTCTTGCCACGTTTTTGTAAACACATTAAAACTTTTGTGTTTAGCTATATGAATTTTTGTGTTTAGGTGTTTATGAATTTTTGTGTTTAGATGTTTAAATGATTTGATGGAGAGTTAAGGTTTGCAGACATGTATGCATTAAAAAACAGAGATATATATTTTTTCTCTCATTTACTGGGGGGCGGCATCAGCAGGTATTTACTTGTCAAAGTCTCCAAAGATGTCAGCCACAGCTATATATACGTGTACATATATTACACACTGCATCAGAATGAGAGACTTGAGAAAGTACAACAGCTTGGCAGGAAGGACATTACCTTATCTATTCCAGAATAACATCAAATAGGTGTCAGTCCTGGAGTTTATTGAATATTTTATGGTAATGATGGTGGCATGAGGTGAATCTAGTCAATTTTCTATTGCCCTTTCTATTCACATGATATTCTATGAAATGAAACCATGATAAACATGGGATTTGGGGACATTTGTCACAACAATTGATTATAACTGTGTGCAGATAGTCCAGTCAAAGGTAGTGCTGCTACCTGGTGTGGATTCAACATCCAAGTATCTAGACATATTGATGTTTAAATCTAAACACCTATGTTTCAACTGTCTCAACTCTAAACATCTAAACATGTTTAGTATAAATGTTTATGTAGTTAGAATAAAAGTGTTCATTTCCTTAATATGTAGTCGGTGAGACACCTAACTGCACTATATGTTTAGGTTTTAAACGTGTTTAGACCTAAACATGTTTAAAATCTAAACACCATTTTTGCAGTGTAGGGGCCCGGGGAGGTGTGCCTGCACTAACGAACAAACTGAGCCAAAATAAAACGTGCATGGTGTATATTTTAGTGCTTAGCAGTTTGCTTCCCTGTTGGGCCTATTTTGCCCAATTAGGGATGGTGGCTTTAGGGAATATACCCCCCCCCCCTCCGAGAGCTCAAGAAAAAGGTGGCTTGAACCACGGGTAGGGATTGAGAGAATAATGGTGAGTGTGTGGGACTGGAAGCTACGGAGCCCCTAATAGGACATACCAAAAAGATTTTTTCCATGCAAAAAATATTCCTGCGGATACTAGACAATTCCTGCGGATACTGGAACATTTCTGCGGATACTGGAACATTCCTGCGGATACTGGAACATTTCTGCGGATACTGGAACATTCCTGCGGATACTGGACCATTCCTGTGGATACTGGAACATTTCTGAGGTTCCAGGAGAATTCTTGCGGCTACAGGAATATTGTTACATTTTGCTGGTTTAAAATTGAATAATTACCCACATAGATATTGCAGAATATTCAAGAGATATCCTTATATGATCACTAACAAAATTACCTTCAAGAATTCTCTGGATCCCGGATTCCTGTGCCCGCAAGAATTGTTCAGTACCCACAAGAATTGTTCAGTTTCCACAAGAATTGTTCAGCATCTGCAAGAATTGTTCAGTATCCGCAAGAATATCCCAGTACCCGCAAGAATATCCCAGTACCCGCAAGAATATCCCAGTACCCACAAGAATGTCCCAGTACCCACAAGAATGTCCCAGTACCCGCAAGAATATTTTTTAGAAAAATAATTATTTTTGGTGTGTGCTATTATGGGCTCCGTAGTACGCAGTAGGGAGTGTACCATAGAAAAAGTATCAGAATGCTTTTTCCTCACAACCCATAAAGTGTGCTTGGCTGTCACGTATAAATGATATCACTGCAAGAAAAACTCACATGATTCACATAATTTTTATGGAATAAGTTCATCAGTTTTACATTAAAAGATATTACTTGGTGTGCCATCAGGGATCCAAACTGTCAGTTTGTAAATTTATGTATTTTAGCTTATTGTCTAGGGGAGATGTCTGGATACTCCCTCGGTCCTGTATTTTCCTACTCTCTCTCCCATTTTCCCTCAGCCTTCATCAGTGGGCACAATCCCTCCGTCCCCTTCTGTCCCTTCCCATACCACCTCATTCCCCTTTTTCTCTCATCTTATTACATTTGCTCCCAGTGTCAGCCATTCTTTACTCTCTCCCCTACTGCTTCCAACCTCAAACACTCCCAACATTCCCTAATCCCCTTTTCTAGGACTCCAATACCCCTAAACTATTTATATCCTTCCCTTATAAGAGGACAATGTCTTGATACTCAATTATGCAGCAATTTCTATAAAGTACCTCAAATAGGTTTGAGGGATTAGATCATTTGAGGGAGAAGATTGTTTGAGGGATAAGAGTATTTTAAGGGATAAGAGCAGCTGAATGATAAGAGCGTTCAAGGTCTAAGAGTGGTTGAGGCTTAACAGACACATTGAGGGATAAGATCCTGTAGTCGCTCCTAACCTCCTAACCCTCAAACAGGCTTCCATTTGACTGTTAAGAGCCATTTGAGGGATACGTACGGAGCCCCTAATAGGACATACCAAAAATAATTATTTTTCTAAAAAATTATTCTTGCGGGTACTGGGGTATTTTTGCGGGTACTGGGGTATTCTTGCGGGTACTGAACAATTCTTGCGGATACTGAACAATTCTTGCGGGTACTGAACAATTCTTGCGGGTACTGAACAATTCTTGCGGGTACTGAACAATTCTTGCGGGTACTGAACAATTCTTGCGGGTACTGAACAATTCTTGCGGGTACTTAACAATTCTTGCGGGTACTGAACGATTCCTGCGGGTACTGAACAATTCCTGCGGGTACTGAACAATTCTTGCAGGTACAAGAAAGATTTTATTGGAGGAAAAAAAGACTTTTTGGTAGGTGAATGCATAATTCTAGCACCCACAAGGATAATTCTAGCACCTAGAAGAATTCTTTGTGCACCCACAAGAATTCTTTGTGTACCTGCAAAAATGTTCATGTACCTGCAGGAATCTTCCAGTACCCACAGGAATCTTCCAGTATATGAGGAATGTTCCAGTACCCGCATGAATATTTTTTTCATGAAAAAAATCTTTTTGGTATTGTTCAGTATCCGCAAGAATTCCTGCGGGTACTGAAGAATTCTTCAGTACCCGCAAGAATTCTTCAGTACCCACAAGAATTCTTCAGTACCCGCAAGAATTCTTCAGTACCCGCAAGAATTGTCTCTGTACCCGCAGGAATTGTTCAGTACCCGCAAGAATTGTCTCTGTACCCGCAGGAATTGTTCAGTATCCGCAAGAATATTTTTTCTGCTGAAAATAATTATTTTTGGCATGTCCTCTTAGGGGCTCCGTAGATACGAGCGGGAGTAGCAAAGAGGGGAGTAGCAAAGTATTTTTGGTTACCATGGAAAACTATTGGGTGAAAAATGACAATGTCCTTGCCCCTAGTACAAACGTGACAGTAGCAGGTATTTATATGCATGCTACTAACAAATGTGACTCGGCAGCGAATTTCGATCTTAGGTGTCACGATATCAATTTTGGGATCGTAGTTCAATCTGAAAGCAGACTTGGCTCCCTAAAACAACCATTATACTGGGAATCAGTGAATTATTTGCTTCTGTTCAAGACTATTTCTGAACACTCTTTTCAAAAGGAGTCTAACCCATTGAGCTGCTTCAAGTGCTTGCAGAGGGGGAGGGGGTGTGGAAATAGCAAACCTCTATTAGTTATTGTTGTAGCTAAGATCAAGTTGATAGGAACAGTGGTTGCTGAGGTAATGAATTTTATCTCAAGTTAAATACGAGAGGGTTTAACCAAGAACCTCTGTATCAACCACAGTGTTGTAACCCTCCCCCGTATCACACTGCCCGGGAAAACATCCAAAATGGTCAAATAACTGATGATAAAATCATTTCTAATGCCAAATAAATGGAATTATGAACATATATCTGACATTTATTAACTTGAGAAAAAATACAAAGGAGCACTCGAATTGGTCAGCACTGAGGGTTATCACATGAGGTGAAGCCGAGTGTGATAACCCTCAGCGCTGACCAATTCTCGTGCAGCTTTGTCTATTTACCAGCTTGAGAATCAGTTTATCGCTTGCTGATTTATAAAGGAAAACTTTAGACCTTGTTTTCTGAGATCGGAGGCAGGAGGAACTAAGACCAAAAGTCACTGGGCAGGTCATAAATAAGCAATATCCCTTGTATAGTACATGGGGGGCATAACAATATGATTTGTATTTACTTGTACATTGGCAAGTTGTATGGCATCAATTTCTACTTTGTTATCTCGTCAACCACTTTATGAATCAATAAAGATGAATTTGTTCTAAAAATCAATGATTTATCCTTTTTTAAATTATTTGAGATTTAGCTGTTAGTTGAGGTATAATTAAGATTATACTGAGGAAACCTAGCGGTCCTGGGAATATACGAGAGGTAGCTGTGCATGTGCGAATCCACCTCTCGCATTTTACTACAAACTCCATGGTTTTTAAGGGATACTGAATATTGATAACTTATCATATTTTTACTTTCCAGATTGCCTCTCAGGCTTCAGGAAATCAGCTACAATAGGAGGAGGGAGGATAATTCACTCTACAGATATTTTTTCGAGTTGCAAGCTGCGTCAGCTGCCAGGTTTTCTCCCTGTCACCTATGACGTCATTGGTGACGTCATGCTGCCTCAGTGACGTCACCTGCAGTGGCTAGCGATGGAGTGGCAACTCCTATCCGTGGTCCTTGCCACATTTTTCTTGTTTAGGAAGACCAGGGGAACAATACATTTCTGCTGGAGCATTGCTCTCACCTTATCGGACTATACCACAAGGCTGAATTCCAACCGACCAACATGGATCTGACAATGTTTTATATTATGATGAATCAATGCATGCACCTTGTATATATATAAGACGCACCCTGAGTTGAAGGAAATGATATAGTGCAGAAGTAGTGCTTCGTTTTGGGGAGTTTATTACTGTTCTCTAAGATGAAAACCTTACTATAATTTTCACTATGGGTAAATCCTAGAAGGCGTATTTGAGGTCATTCCCACACAGATATTCAGCTGAACCTGAAGACAACTCCTTTATTGATTGATCATAGGAATAACAATAAGATGGCTCGATTCTTTAATTCAGAGAAGAGGAACCCGATCTAGATGAATTAGGCAATGATGATGTTAATATTACGGCTATTGATACCTCTGATTGGGCAAATGGCCAAGATCAAGACTCTTACAAAGTAAAGTCCTCTCTTATGTATGCAATGATAGAAAATCACACCATCACAGGTAACCAGAGTATAGAGCAACTTGCTACCATTCTTAAGTGTGGTTCGGATTTAAATGAGATACTGGGAAGATTTGTTAATTTCCCTGGGAAATGGCTTCATAGGACTGGCCTACAGCAGGCAGCAAGGAAAGGTAGGACAGAGGGGGATGCTTCTGGCTGCAGGTGCTAAATGTATGACAAGTAATGGATTAGAAACCCACTAACACTGGCACTACGGAATAGTCTCTGTCAACCAGATCTCATTCAAGTATTGCTGAAATATGGAGCAGATCCAAATCACCATGATGATCGGCTCAGAAATATTCCTTTATTTAATGCAATTGCAAATCTCGGGCGCACAGAGAATGGTTTAATCGATATCCAACTTCTGCTTGACCATGGAGCGAACCCAAATGTCGCATACAAGTTTTAAAAGGACAATACAAGGAGAATGAAGAGGCTTACAGGTCTGTCCTACATGAAGCTTTAGAGTTAGGATGGATTGAGGGGGTGAAGTTGCTTCTTGATGCTTGTGCTAGCTGTAAAACTTCTGATGCATATAAAAATACACCGGCGATTATTCTACAGTTTGATAATTGTGTTGATAACATCGACTTCATCAAGCTGCTGCTTCGACATGGCGCAGATCCTAAGGCATATGATGATCAATTTTCAAATATTCCTTTATTTCTTGCGATTTCACGTTGCCGGAGAAGTGAACGTTACTCGCATGTTATAAAGCTCCTGTTGGAGTATGGAGCAGATCCAAATGTAGCATCTTTGGTTAAGCCGCTAGATTTGTCACGTCATTTAAAAGGAGCCAAATCTAAAAAAAGTTGAATACATTCAACGCACTGCACTCTGCATGATGTGGCACGTTCAGGACGGACTGAGGTAGTCAAGATGCTCATAGATGTGGGCGCTGAATGTGTAACATCATTTGATCAATGGCAAAACCCACTAGCAATGGCACTGCAAAATCATAATTGTTCACCCGATCTCCTTGTGATCCTGCTAAAACACAGAGTAGAGGTAAATTATTCAGTCGGTTCAGGAGGCCATTTCTTAACAAACTACGACTACTGTACTTCAAATCGTAGTGATAGGCCTTAAAATAAGGCCATTACAGTGTTGTGCATTGCTGGGTGCTAATGCCTGCACCAGTACGACTGCTCTACCAAGCCCTGTGTAATTACTGCATAGCTACTAATCGTACAGAGCAGTCGCAGGGCAGTACCTGCAACCACCTGTCTTATTCCTTGGAGTCTCAAATCGTAGTGGTGATATGTAGTCGTATTGCCTTAAGAAATGCCCTCCAGGTCTATCTTTCATTTCACAGGGGCGGATCCAGGATTTTGAAAAGGGGGGGTCCAACCCTTTGGCCTATTGTTGGGAAGTCGCAAGCGCAGCGCCACAACATATCTATGGGGGTTTGGGAGCATTCCCCCCCTTCTAAGAAAATCTAAACATGAAATTGTGCGCTCTGATGCATTTCTAGACTCCAATCCAGTAAAGCATTTTGGTGTACCATCAGCAGTTAACCCATGATTATGAGAACAGGGAATTAAGATCTTAATTTTTGATTGCACAATGGTGTTCGAGGGAGGCTTTTTAAAGCATTTTGGTGTACAATCATGAGTTTGTTTATGCACTGGTGACTATTAAGGGAGTTTTGGGTCATGCTCAAAAGAAATCTTATAACGTAATCATCAAACTTATATTCCAAGCATTTTGGTATAGGCAAGCATTGTCTGCATTGGGATACAAATTTATGTCATGATATCATACATTGTTCTTTGATAGGGTTTGGACAGCTTGTCCCACAAAGAAATTTTTGAAATATTGGTGTCAAACACTATAGTCTAAAGGTCTAAGGAATTTCTGTATCATTGGGTGTGAATCTAGTAGTTTCATTTGTAAGTGATTTAAAGACTGCCCTCAAGAATACTTTGGAATTCAAAAATAAAGATGTCATGTCATTGCTTAAAGTATTTTAAGTGAGGAAAAAAGTGTGATGTAACCCTACTTAATATCCCATGCATAAGGCACACCAAATGCCTACACTCTCAGCCCCAATTGTAAATGGGCTATAAAGGCCACTGCAGTGGGTATAGTACATGCTACTGTAGGATCATTAGATTTGTATTGACAGCACCTACTACTGTTTTCCAGAAATAGATCGAGGCAATCTACTGCAAAAACATCGGCACAATCTGACAGTGTAAATGCCTATGTGGTCACTGGTGCACATTGGGGGTGATTTTTAGTAGATTGCCCCTAACCTCATGTAATTGTACCCTACATCCCTGACCCATTCCTCTACCCTGGCCTATACCACTCAGACCCAACCTATAAGGCTCACCCAGAATGGGTTTAAGGTATGAGTTATGCCTTATATATAGGCCTAAGCTAAGCATTATCTATATGTATGATATGACGGTGATTTTTCCTGGATTGGCTCACGTTAGAAAATTTTGAGGTATTTTTATATATTCTTGATACTGTAGAGTAATAAATTGTACAATTTGAAAACAATAAAAACTATATCGATGAGAGATAGAGGTCCTGACTAGGTTTATACAAAGTTGATATCTTGGATGGGCCCAAAAGGGGGGGTGTCCCCCTTCGGGGACCCCTATTTGGACACCTTATGGGTGGACTTAAAGGGGGGGTCCTGACCCCCAGGACCCCCCCTGGATCCGCCCCTGTTCCATTTTTTATACCATTTCTACACAGACTTTTGCATATTGACTGCACTTTCCTTATTATGACATATCATCTTATGTATTTAATGGCACTCACTTCCCAAAATTATTAATTACAGAAACTGCTTGGAGCTTAAGAGTACAGAATGGTAGTCAGGGTTTTGGGGACTTGGGATAGGTGAACTAACATAGAAAAATTGCATAAATCAAATATATAGCAATGTGTGCACCTCTGATTTGGTGTTTACAGGCACCATTCGTCATACATTGAACTATCAAATGCAGTCAAAGTTTTTACAGAAACCCCTTTTCTTATATGTGAGCCACAGTTTCACTACATAAATCCCTATGGAGTGATCAGTGGCTGTCCCTAGAAAGCCGCTTATAAGAGGCTAGGGAAGAGTTAGAGGTTGCTGAGGAGGGTACAGTACAACCCGAAATAAGCTAATTTATCAGCGTATTGTAAGCAGCAAAGGGCTGACGTAGAACGGTTCAATATCTACCAAGATTGTGCTGAAGGGAGTACAACTGTTTGCACAAGAGAAAGATGTCAGGATACTGAACTAAATTCCCAGAGTACTGGAGTTCCTGAGTCAGCCCAGTCCCTGCAGGGGTAACAGTCGTCGCTGTGTACGGGAGAACCATCCAGACTGGAAAATTACATCCTATGTCATAAAATTTAACCTGCCTGTAATGTTAGTTCTTGCTTCTTTCATGTTTGTGACAACCCCCTACAAATCAATCGGTAAATATTGTTATGCGTGTCCTGAAATCCATTGTGTTATCAAATGAAGGAAGTACCATAGTTTCGTGATTTTGCACTTCAATTTGTGTCAAATAAACATATTCTGTATTCAGGCACTGATTGTAGCTTTAATTCTTGCAGGATCTGTTTATCAGCCCAACTATAAGACGCTCATTGGAGAAATATCAGTTCTATTCAGTTATTGCACATAGCCTACTATTTCATGGCTTTCCAAGCCTTGTCAATTACGGCTAGGGTGCTGCAAATAATGAATTCAGTAAGATAAGAAGTACAAGTATGAATTAAATCAAATTTTACCGTCTCATAATTTTAAAAATGACCCTCCACTACCAATTTGGTTGGGGGTCATCAATCACTTCATGATTAAATTCTCATCCTAACCTCATCTATTTTAGATTATTTTAAATTGAAGTGTTTGTTTGTGGGATGGCAAAATTTTGAAATAAGTCTATCTAAGTAAAGAGGTGAAGTTTACGTACCCACCCTGTTCCCCCGACTATCCAGCAACTGAACCTCATTTTGAAATGGACTTTCGAAATTTTGACATTCTGTAAATTGTCAGAAATAGGTGAAATGTGGCCTTATTCCTGTGTTGCTGTGGCCTATGAACACCCATTTTGATACTTCTTTCTATGTTTTGGCTATGTTAACTTTATAATAAGGCATACATCTGTTAAAGGACTTTAGAAGGTGGGAGGGATTTGTCTTTCTATATGAGTAATTTATGTCCTATATTTTACTTGAGGATTATTTCTTAAAAATACAGTGAATTGCTCATGAGCCGCATCCCAGTGTTTGTAGGATTCATGAAAACATCATGAAAAGCTTTACCCCAACTGACCTTATTGGGAGTCTGACTGGCCGCACTAAAGGCGTTGACACGCGAGGCCTCGTCCCGTCATGCAGATTAAGACCCTACTGGAGCCTTTAATAAGATGGGGCTGAAGATGTCCCCAGGTCTCACTGGGGGAGAAGGAGAGGTTGTTGGAAGGCTGAGGACAAGACAGAGATGTATATTCAATGCTATTCACAACATGCAGTCTCACATTTACTTTGAAATTATTATAAACAATTACCATGAAGGATTTTTGAATGCTCAGTTTTAGGGGATCCCCCCCCCTCCCGGAAATATCCCACTGTGAAAGTGTAGGAGGGTTTCATTTAGTAGTGGTGCTCGCCATAGACACGCCATAGAAATTGTTTCAATCCCTCATATTTTAATATACATATTAATGTCTTGGTGCCCGTGCATATGTGCACCACACACAACCGAGGGAATAGGAAAGAGGAGAAATAGACCCTTTTAAGTGGGCTAGGGAAGCCCGATGGTCAATAAGAGTTGACACACCAGCGATGCATATGTTGTATGCAATTAACATAAGGTCATATGTAGATATAAGAAATGTATGAAATTGGATGTATGAAATCATTTGATTCCATAACAAAATAAAGATGGGAAAAGTTGACAACTGTGAAATAGGGGAAAATATGAAAAGGAAAAAGGACAAAAAATATAAAAATCCTCTAAAAGGTATAAAAAAAAACCTTCTAGAAAATTAAAAAGAATTCCTTTAAAAAAATGACAAAATTCTTCAAAGTCAAAAGAAAAATTTGGCCCTGTTTTGCTAGGATCAGGTCGGTTGAGTTACTGGAAACACACCTTCTTTTTTGGCCTAAGTGCATATTCCTTATCAATTTTATCGTCTATGCAGCAGTGTGACCCAGTTCATTATAGGTAAATATATCGTGAAACTTGGTACTTTTTTGTCATCATCTTTAAATCCACATTTGATTAAATGAAGGTTGAAAAATTATTTGATTGGCCATAATTCTCTACGCTTATAAGTGAGATTTTCCCAGAACAGCCAGGAAACACAAGTGAGAAAATGAGTTGTGTACAACAAATTGTGTGTATGTTCAATAGACATGTTACTATCACCGGGAAAAGAGTTGTTCTTATTCATTGCGCTGCAACTATGTACAGCTTTGTAACTCTATGTAACTTACCCCCGGTAGTATGTCCACTATATAGCCAATACTCATGTCCAAGTTCACAACATCTCCAGAAACTGCTCTAGGGAGATTGCATTTTGAATTGCTGCATCGAGACCATTCCACAACAGTCTACCTCTATTAAAGGGACTCTTAGAATAAATATCTTTGATGACACATGGTACTACTAGTTGCTTTTTGTCATTATTTCTCAGGAGCTTAATTCAAAACATCCTGGGATCACGACCCCAGCGATCTTAGGAATAAATCACCCTTATCCTATTAAGCGATCTTAAGAGTTGACTGGGTTCACATATCCTAGCCAGCAATAAGAGCGCATCGATCTTAGCCTCAGCCCTCCTACACTATTCCAAGAAGAACTGACTAGGCACAGGGGTAAGAGTCCCAAAATAAAGGAATAGCTGTGGAGTCACTCTTCT
Source organism: Acholoe squamosa (assembly GCA_949317995.1). Lineage (NCBI taxonomy): Eukaryota > Metazoa > Annelida > Polychaeta > Phyllodocida > Polynoidae > Acholoe > Acholoe squamosa. The sequence continues at coordinate 6,973,942 of OX439035.1, read as the reverse complement.
TCACAAGAGTGCTTATACCATCATTCCCCGTCCCCATATGGGCTAACAAAAGAGCACAGGGTGCAGTTGACCCCCGTACAGTATTCAAGAGTTGTTCCCATGAATGTATGATTTATGCTTGCCTATTAGAAGCATTGTGCCCTCCCCCAGGACAAAGAGAGAGAAGGGAAGAATTACCTTACAGTGCACTTAACGCATGAGTATCCCTAAGAGCCCTCAAGGACACTCAGCAAACGTCCTCCCTCCCCTCTTTATGTATGCAGCAGGCTATTCACTCTTTCGATCAGGAGTGTTCCCTGTAAGTGCTCTTGTACTCAGGTGAAACCACTATGCATTTCTTTCACTAAGATCGCAGTGATCTTAGTGGTGGAAATGGAATAGTGAAGTGATCCCAGGACTAGCTATTCTGGACAGGCCTGCAACCCCTGCATTACATAGGGTAGACCAGCCAGGTCTTATGATATATGCCTACACTAAGATCGCTGGGGTTGGGATCCCAGGATGTTTTGAATTAAGCTCCAGGTTTCTTACTGGCAGAACCAGATGCTCCTCACCCTGATAATACTTATACATCATAGCAAGGAGTTGCCTGTCTTTGAATCATGAATCATAAATATTTAGCCACTTGAGCTGAACTTCTCTCCCATGGCAGGCAATTGAGAAGAGTGCCTGTTGTTTGCTTCTCTCTATCTAAACTTCAATTGATTTGGGTATTCCAGTTAAAGAACATTGATCTCCTATGTTTTTCTTGTTAAATGGCATAATTGGGACTTTAACAGTCAGATCAGATCATACTTCATCCAAAAAGATGCGAATTATTTCTATTGATTGGAAATTATACAAAGGTGTTCAACTCAAATTGTTAACTCTCTAGAAGTGTCAATTCTAAAATAGTGTAAGGGCACGGTTTACATACTAGTCGAAGGTCTTGTAGGCTGACCGGCATTCCGGGTGGTGGTTGGCTCGAGTAGGTGATGGTTACGCTTGTCAAGAGGTGGCAGCACCTCTCTCCTAGCTTCCATTCTACACCACTCAATGTCGCCACCCCGCTTGCGACCTATTAAGGTGCGAGCCGGACCGTGGGTGGGGTTAATCTGATTACGAGTGTCTGATACACTCAGACCTCCCTCTGGTACCTGTTAAACTTACTCTTGGTAGCCTATACGTCTGAACCTGCCTGTGACAGGAAACTGAATAAATCTGACTATTTGTTGCCTCTGAACCGTAATTACTGTGTTCGTCTTGATTTTTAGTCAAAACTAAAACCTTCGGGAACACAAACTATTACAATATGTATCCCTAATTAATCCCAAGATGCCAAGTCATCAATATAAGCCACAAGTTGTTATGGATATAATGATAGCATATTCTACCTAGGCACATACATATATAGTTGATAATTTCCAAACCACACACGTATATAGTTGATAATTTCCAAACCACACACGTATATAGTTGATAATTTCCAAAACCACAAGCGTATATAGTTGATAATTTCCAAAACCACACACATATATAGTTGATAATTTCCGAACCACACACGCATATGGTTGATAATTTTCAAACCACACGCGTATATAGTTGATAATTTCCAAAACCACATGCATATATAGTTGATAATTTCCAAAACCACACGCGTATATAGTTGATAATTTCCAAACTACACACGTATATAGTTGATAATTTCCAAACCACATCTAGTAACCAAGGGTTTAAAAGTCAACAACATTGAAAGTTGGTGCTTTTTAGTCTGAATATTGGCTAAGATCATGTGGTGTACTTTTTTAGAGCATGAGTGCTTATTAGGTTTCAGATGCTATTTCCAGTATATCATAGTATGTACACAATTTCGTGCTTGATTATTGAAAAGTGATAATTGAGTATAATTTGAAACATTTTGGTTCAAGTCAGTATTCTGAGTCTGACATGAAATGAAATTTATGGATTCATAAATCATTTTAGCTGTGATAATGAGTGTTGACACTTCTATTGGTCCACCAATCATTCACTATGTACAAGGATCATATGTCATGACACAGGATGTAACGTTTCAGTCTGGGTGGCCCTGGTAGTGATTTCACCACTGATGGTTGAAGGGACACCAGACTCTCCCGCACACAGCGACAGCAGTACCACTGTAGTGACTGCGGCTGACTCAGAAACTCGAGTACTCGGTGAATCTGGTCTAAATGGTGTCTGATATAATAACCTGTATTACTGGTGTCGGTTTCAGTGTCCTCCGGGTAGCGATCCAGGGAATTGTCACTGAATTCCAGCAAGTCATCCATTTGTTGAGGACAATGCTCGATGAAGGTGGATTTCTTGAAGCTGCGCCTAACTCCCCAGAACTCAACCTCTTTTAAATCTTTGTACCTCAATCCACGGTGCATACGTCGTAATTCCAAATCAATATCAGCAGCCGTAGTATCTCTGTTCATCAGGAGGGTGGAAACTTTAAACTCCATGTAACGAAGCTCTTCCAGTGCTCCTCTTGGGGCCCTCATACCAGCCTGGAGCAGGATTAGAGGGGTTTCACAACAGCAGATTTTACGGATATTCCGTTCGCTGATATGCCATTTAAGGAGAGCAAACCTTGGCAATACATTTGCCCCATGCCTTATTAGCCACCTGACTCTGTTACTGTGACCGCCATCTCTTACAGCACATTCGAGTAACGATCTGCGATTATTGTCCTCCATGTTGACGTTGCCTCCGTGTTGGAAGAAAGAGTCAAGGAGAGACCAGGAAGGGGCTTGAATAATATATCTGGAGAGTCCATTTATCAAGAAACTGTCCTCAATTTTAGCACCTGCACCATGGTCTAGTAGAAGCTCAATGATTTCAGCTGAACAATTATGATTTTTCAGTGCCAGCTCCAGTGGGTTTGTTGAAGTGCCGATTCCACTGCATTTAGCTCCAGCATCAAGAAGAATTTTCACCCCCTCAGTCCACCCGCGTGATGTTGCTTCATGTACTGGTGTCACATCCACCAATACTGGCTTTTCGTGCGTTCCTATATTTATCCGATACTTCACATTTGGATTGGCCCCATGGCTAAGAAGGGCTGGGACAAGCTTCTTGTAAGCAAAACGCTTCCTAAATGCAAGAACCAATGGACTATCATTGTCTATGTTGTGAACATTTGGATCAACACCATGTTCTAGTAATATGTTGATGAGACCAGGTGAACAATGCTTTCCTTTTAGTGCCAGTACTAGGGGATTTTCTGATAACCTAGGCATCTTGAAATTTGCGCCAGCTTTAAGCAACATCCTCACTCCCTCAGTCCAACCAAGCTCTACTGCTTCATGAATGGGTTTGCGCTGAAACCGTTTTGGCTTTTTGTAAATTCCCACATTACTCCAGTATACCACATTTGGATTTGCCCCATGTTCCAGCAGGAGAGGAACAACCTCCTTGTAAGGCAAATGCTCCTTTATTGCATGAGCTAATGGAATACCGCTGCCCGATTTACTATAGTTTGGATCAGCGCCATAATCTAGCAATAGTTCTATTAGCTCAGGGGAACAATGATCGCCTTTGAGTGCCAGAGTCAGAGGGTTTTCTAATGCAGCTGACATCATACATTTCGCACCAGCATCAAAAAGGATCTTTAACACATCGGTCCAACCCAACTCCAATGCCGCCCATATAGCATTCTTGCATACCCATTTTGGTTCTTTCTTTGTCCCAATATTCACCCTGTGGACTACATTTGGCTCCGCTCCATGTTGCAAAAGGAGTCGTACAATGGTTATACCATTTGGACTGTGCCTGAGTTTTTCAATTGCACATAGTAAAGGAATATCTTCTAGCTGATCACCATGCTGATTTGGGTCTGCGCCATGTTTAAGCAGCAGCTCAACGAGATTAGGATGACAATGACCGCCTTTGAGTGCCAGAATCAGAGGGTTTTCTAAGCCAACTGAATTCATACATTTTGCACCATCATCAAAAAGGATTTGCAATACCTTGGTCCAACCAATTTCCAATGTCGCGCATATAGCATTCTTGCGTTCCCATTTTGGTTCTTTCTTTGTCCCCATATTTACCCTGTAGACTACATTTGGCTCCGCTCCATGTTGCAAAAGGAGTCGTACAATACTTATGCCATATGGACTTTGCTTACATTTTTCAAGTGCACATAATAGCGGAATATGTTCTAGCTGATCACCATGCTGATTTGGGTCTGCGCCATATTGTAGCAGCAACTCTATGAGATTAAGATCACAATTGTGATTTTTTAGCGCCAGTGACACATCAGAGTTTGCACATTTAGCGCCAGTATACAAAAGCAACCTGACAACATTTGTGCAACCTTGAGATATAGCATCATGTAGGGCTGTCCTTTGAACCCATTTGGCTTCTCCATACTCTGTTATGTTCACTCTGTACTCCACATTCGGGTCTGCTCCATGGGTCAACAGCAGCTCGACAATAGCTGTGCGATTGTTCCTGTAGACACTACTTTGATTTTTCAGTGAGAGAAATGCTGGAGCAACCTTCCTGCAACTTTTGATTGCACAAAGCAAGGGAATATTTTCAAAATGCCCATCATGGTCATTGGGATATGAACCATTTTTTAGCAGCAGCTCAATAAGTTCAGGTTTGCAATACTCATTTTGCAGAGCAAGCGTCAGGGGATTTAGTAACCCAGTGGATGTCTTGCATTTAGCACCAGAATTCAGCAGAAGTTTGACCATAGATATTCCACTTTGATGATATTTGCACCTATTTATAGCACATAACAAAGGAATATTTTCAGTCTGACCGTCATGAAGATTTGGATCGACACCATTTTTTAGCAGAAGCTCAGCTGAACAATTATGATTTTTCAGTGCCAGCTCCAGTGGGTTTGTTGAAGTGCCGATTCCACTGCATTTAGCTCCAGCATCAAGAAGAATTTTCACCCCCTCAGTCCACCCGCGTGATGTTGCTTCATGTACTGGTGTCACATCCACCAATACTGGCTTTTCGTGCGTTCCTATATTTATCCGATACTTCACATTTGGATTGGCCCCATGGCTAAGAAGGGCTGGGACAAGCTTCTTGTAAGCAAAACGCTTCCTAAATGCAAGAACCAATGGACTATCATTGTCTATGTTGTGAACATTTGGATCAACACCATGTTCTAGTAATATGTTGATGAGACCAGGTGAACAATGCTTTCCTTTTAGTGCCAGTACTAGGGGATTTTCTGATAACCTAGGCATCTTGAAATTTGCGCCAGCTTTAAGCAACATCCTCACTCCCTCAGTCCAACCAAGCTCTACTGCTTCATGAATGGGTTTGCGCTGAAACCGTTTTGGCTTTTTGTAAATTCCCACATTACTCCAGTATACCACATTTGGATTTGCCCCATGTTCCAGCAGGAGAGGAACAACCTCCTTGTAAGGCAAATGCTCCTTTATTGCATGAGCTAATGGAATACCGCTGCCCGATTTACTATAGTTTGGATCAGCGCCATAATCTAGCAATAGTTCTATTAGCTCAGGGGAACAATGATCGCCTTTGAGTGCCAGAGTCAGAGGGTTTTCTAATGCAGCTGACATCATACATTTCGCACCAGCATCAAAAAGGATCTTTAACACATCGGTCCAACCCAACTCCAATGCCGCCCATATAGCATTCTTGCATACCCATTTTGGTTCTTTCTTTGTCCCAATATTCACCCTGTGGACTACATTTGGCTCCGCTCCATGTTGCAAAAGGAGTCGTACAATGGTTATACCATTTGGACTGTGCCTGAGTTTTTCAATTGCACATAGTAAAGGAATATCTTCTAGCTGATCACCATGCTGATTTGGGTCTGCGCCATGTTTAAGCAGCAGCTCAACGAGATTAGGATGACAATGACCGCCTTTGAGTGCCAGAATCAGAGGGTTTTCTAAGCCAACTGAATTCATACATTTTGCACCATCATCAAAAAGGATTTGCAATACCTTGGTCCAACCAATTTCCAATGTCGCGCATATAGCATTCTTGCGTTCCCATTTTGGTTCTTTCTTCGTCCCCATATTTACCCTGTAGACTACATTTGGCTCCGCTCCATGTTGCAAAAGGAGTCGTACAATACTTATGCCATATGGACTTTGCTTACATTTTTCAAGTGCACATAATAGCGGAATATCTTCTAGCTGATCACCATGCTGATTTGGGTCTGCGCCATATTGTAGCAGCAACTCTATGAGATTAGGATCACAATTGTGATTTTTTAGCGCCAGTGACACATCAGAGTTTGCACATTTAGCGCCAGTATACAAAAGCAACCTGACAACATTTGTGCAACCTTGAGATATAGCATCATGTAGGGCTGTCCTTTGAACCCATTTGGCTTCTCCATACTCTGTTATGTTCACTCTGTACTCCACATTCGGGTCTGCTCCATGGGTCAACAGCAGCTCGACAATAGCTGTGCGATTGTTCCTGTAGACACTACTTTGATTTTTCAGTGAGAGAAATGCTGGAGCAACCTTCCTGCAACTTTTGATTGCACAAAGCAAGGGAATATTTTCAAAATGCCCATCATGGTCATTGGGATATGAACCATTTTTTAGCAGCAGCTCAATAAGTTCAGGTTTGCAATACTCATTTTGCAGAGCAAGCGTCAGGGGATTTAGTAACCCAGTGGATGTCTTGCATTTAGCACCAGAATTCAGCAGAAGTTTGACCATAGATATTCCACTTTGATCATATTTGCACCTATTTATAGCACATAACAAAGGAATATTTTCAGTCTGACCGTCATGAAGATTTGGATCGACACCATTTTTTAGCAGAAGCTCAATTAGATCTGCTTGACAATCATGATTCTGTAATGCTAGTGCAATTGGGTTTTCCAATGCACAAGGAATTTTAGCACCAGCATCAAAAAGCATCCCCACCCCCTCAGTCCAACCTCCCATTGCTGCCTCGTTTAGGGCAGACCTTGGTATGTATCGGTCCTCTCCATATCGCCCAACATTCACACTATACGCTACGTCCGGGTTTGCTCCATTTTCCAACAGAAGCTGGAGAACAACTTTATCAGAATAGTTCTGCCTGTTATTTTGAATTGCCCTTAGTAAGGGAATATTTTCAGGTAAATAGTCATGATCGTTGGGATCTGCGCCAAGTTTCAGTAGCTGCTCAACGAGATCGGGAGGACAATCAGGATTGCATAGTGCCAGCGCAAGTAGGTTTTGTGATCCATTACGTGTAATGCATTTCGCCCCAGCATTTTGGAGTATCTGGATTCCTGCGTTCCAGCATGCCCTTGCTGCTTCCTGCAGGGCAGCAGTGTGAAGCCATTTACAATGGTTCTCATCATACAAATGTAGCACCTCATTGACATCCCAACCAGTAGCCAAAATTGTCTTCAGCTGGTTCTGTCTCTTCTGGTTAATGATTCTGTGAACTATGATAGACCTTTTGTAGTGAGAGATTGAGTCTTTTGTATTTTTCCATTGGGAAATGTCCATGGTCTCTTTTGACAAATGCAATTTACGCATATCATCGCTCAGGTCATGTGACAGGAATTCTGCCATTTCTATTGCTTTATTTGGAGCTGAGGACAGTTACAGAAGACCTGTGTTCAATGGTCTTCCTATGACCCCAAGGGAGGCTAATCCTGTAAAGACAAAAAAAAGGAGAAAGTTTTAGACCCCTTGGGACTCTCTTGGAGGGACAGAAAATATCCAAAACCCTTTCTTAGGGCTCTCTTAATTACAGGAAGCTCTAGATATGAGAAGAACTCTCAATGTTAGGAAATGCATTCAGTATGGTATCGGTATGAGATAATTATAAGTAATGGTAGGTCTAGGTATTTAAGCACCTTAAGACAACTATTGGTCCAAAGGACAGCATTCCTTCACAGAGATAAAGCTATAGATCTAATAGCTGCCGACAGGTTAAAGACTTCTACAAAAGTGAGGTTTTCCTTCTTTTCTTTTCTTATTTTCTTGAGAAAGACTTCTGGCCTGATTCTCTCACATAAAGAATGCAGTTTTTTTTTTATTTTTATAAATGAATATGATATACTGTATTTGATGTAAGAAGTCCCTGATATATTAACATGCATATGACAGATAAGTATAGGTGCTTGATTACTAAAAGGGGTGCATGTACATACTGGGCTCCCCATTAATAGAGTATATGCCCATTGATCAGCATGAAACATGCACACAGCACTGGTGAGTAACTCGCCGAGGCAACATTCATGCATCATACACCCTCGGGGTTGGCATGATGCACCAATGAAGTGCTGACAAGCAGTCGCACGAGTACTTCATTGGTGCATCATGACGCCCAAACAGATCCTTAAATGGCTGAGTTTACACTTACTGGTATCACATTGCATAAAGTATAGCTTAATAAACTTACCTTGCTCGGTATTGGTATAATATATATTAATACACATGTATAGGCTATTCCAGTCCTTAACAAGCCAGAGTATCCAGTCAAAGAGAACTGTGTCTGTATTGCAATATATACAAAAACCAAACTCCGCCTAGTCCTAAACAAGCTCAGGAGGCTGTTGCACATAAGGTAAAAAGAGAACTAAGTAGGTGCTACTCAATGTAAAAGTCACAGTCTGCTTCACAATTCAACTTGTATTCGTCACATTAGACTGAAAGGTCACCTTGTTTAAGAATAGTGTGTATTGCACAAGCAGGTACCTCACTGTGAGACTCTCTTTTTGTTGCTCTTGTATTGAGCAGCTATCATCTTGATTGTAAGGTACTTGCACCTGACTGATGTGAACACTTCTGTGCAACATGAACAAATCTTAAGACGGAAATGAAAGAGACTGTTGCAAGTGAGGCACTTCAGATCTACCTTTACTCCAATGTGCAACACCCTCCTGTACTGCCTAAACTGTCCATGTGTAACCTCCTTAGTTGTATAATGTTTATGCCTTATTAATGCTGTTTTTGACTTCCGTGTATGTTGGTTACTTTTGTGTAGCCTGATCCTGCATAAAATATATTGATTACATTAAAGAACCATGATGTATAGCTCCCCTCCCAGGAAGAATGGTCAGTTGCCTCTGAATCGATCACTAGGCATATTGGTATTTTATGTTGACCAACCTAGACTAGCCTATATCATAAAATCATAAATTCATATCTTTCACATAACCCAAAATTCACTAACATGTTCTGAACTTTACCCGTGATGGAGGGGTGGTATACAGTAAAATTCCTATGTAACATATCCTGTTATAACAAAATTCCGGTTATAACAAACAAAATGCTGGGCACCAAATTATTGCCATATATCTCTATAGTAAAGGTTTAGCATGAAATTTCGGATCTAACGAAGTTATCTTGACAAAAAAGATATTCTTCAGAGAATCTATGCACACAGATTGCATAAATCATTACGTTGTAAATTATGTCATCAGAGGAATGTTAGACCGTGTATCAGGACTTCCCTCCCCTCCCCTCTGCCCCCTGTATGCGGCAAGAAGTGGGGGGGGGGGGTATCAGAGGGGTGTAAGGTCGTGTGTCATATATGGACTTCCTTACATACAGTACGGCTTTCTTACTACCTGACCCTAAACTGGCTAGATTTGGATAATACGAAATTCGTTTAGCACGAATTTTTTCACTTGTCCCAAACATTTAGTTTTAAAGGTATTTTATATCTGTACCAACATGTCTAGCGGTCGAGTCAGGGGTGACTTACCCTATAGGTCTATATGTACCATAAAACCTCTCTCAGAATCCGAACAAAATTTGAGATTTGGGAATAAATTCGGCTTATTGAATCCTTGCAAACTCTCAAAACCAGTTCCGGAACTAGTCAGTGCTGACGACTTTAGGTCTACCTTAGGTGGTCAAATTGACAACTTTAAGTCATCAACCTGATGACATAAGTTGTCAGTATGAGGACTCTGCAGTATTGTCATACTGACAACTAAGGTCATCAGGTTGACGGCCTGAAGTCGTCATTTTGACCATCTAAGGTAGTTATTTTAGGTATTGTCAACCTGTGCACCTAAAGTCGTCACCGCTGACTAGTTTGAGAACTGCCAGGTTTTGAGTGAAGTGGGGAGGGCAGCTTATGAGGGAGGTTTTAAATACATTGCTTTTAGTTAAAAGCTGTTTAAATGGGGTCAAAATTCGGCTTCTAAATTGTCCTGAAGTCAGCTTCTGAATGAGGTTGGCTTCTAAAGGGAGGTTTTATGGTAGCTTGTGTTAGAAGGAAGTATATAAACAGTTTAAACAGATACAAACCAAGACAATACTAGCAGGTGATTGATGACTAAAACTATAGGCTTCATGGTTAACTACCAAAGCCGCCACATTCAACCCTTTAGGGGCCGCTGATACAGGAGTGCATCATGCCCGTTGGTCGTCATGATGCACCAATGAAGTGCTGGTGTGACTGCTCACCAGCACTTCATTGGAGCATCATGCCCTCCATGTGTATTAACCCCATAGGGTCGGCATAATTAATAACGATTAATAGCAAATTGAATAAAATGAAGTGATGTTAAGAGGAGGTGTGGGTGGGTGGGGAATTGTGAGTTGTGGTAAGGAGAGTTGTGGTGAGGTCGCCCGTTGATTGATTGATTGATTTGTGTTTTACAGCACTTTAGCGGCACTAAGTGGCTATCCCGTGCTTCACAGGTTGATAATTTAACAGAGGAATGTGTCAGTGCCCGCGCATATGTGCACCACACACATCCTGAGGGGATAGGAAAGAGGAGATATAGACCCTTTTAAGTGGGCTAGGGAAGCCTGAGGTCGCCCGTTGAATGTGAAGTGAGGAAGAGGGTATGTAGATGCTACATAACCTGTGTTTAGGGGACCCTGGTAATGTATTGAACCATGGGTGTGATTGGTTTTAGGGTACATGATAAGACTATAGGAGAGTTAACCATTACAAAACATTATAGATTACCTGAATGTCGACATGGGGGGTTATATTTTAAATTGCATATACATAAAAGCCCATGAATGCCAACTTCCATACAGAGGCGTAGGAACGAAATCTTGATTGGGGGGGCCCAGGGGGACCACGTCACACCAATAATAAATCACAGGCTAGCGTGTGCTGACACTTATTCATGTGTATATAGCTTTATATATAAAAGTAGTTGTTGGTGACTTTTCCCTGTGATTTGAAGTCAAGGCTCCCATTTTCTCCAGTCTCCTACCAGACTGGCAAAATACCTGGGGAAATTTTAAGGAATTTTTGCATTTTATCATGGGTCATGGCCCCCCTTTTCCTACGCCCCTGCCATATATCCAATCTACTTCCTTTTACATTAGCTCTTATGTCCTGACCCGGGGTTGGGACTCAAAGCTATCTTTGTGAATCATTGTTTGGAATAGCAGGTGCACGAAGAATCGCATTGAAGAAAAAAGCTTAAAAATTAAAAAAAAAGAGAAAAAAAAGAGAGGTTTGTTCAAGAGTAAAACCTATGTTGAAAGGTGATTAACAACGGTCTTTAAAATATTGTTTAAACCTTATGTTAAGGTCCATGAAATGTTTTTCAATGTAAGAAACGTCATTAGCCAAACATTTTTTCGTACAACGTTTTCTCCAATGTTACAAAATTTACTTATATTGGGCAGTCAGATGTCAGACATAGAAGATCTCATCACAGATAGCAGACGAAATTTTACATGTTCATCATCATCATCATCATCATCATCATCATCATCATCATCATCATCATCATCATCATCATCATCATCATCATCATCATCATCATCATCATCATCATCATCATCATCATCACTATTATTACCATTATTACCATTATTACTATTATTATTATTATTATTATTATTATTATTATTATTATTATTATTATTATTATTATTATTATTATTATTATTATTATTATTATTATTATTATTATTATTATCATTATTATACATATGGGTGGAACACTTATTATATTACTGTGTGTCAACTACCTGTGTATTTACATTTGTATTACTGATACATAAGTTCTGCCTAAACCTTATCATCACTATTATTACCATTATTACTACTACTACTACTGCTACTACTACTACTACTACTACTACTACTACTATTATTATTATTATTATTATTATTATTATTATTATTATTATTATTATTATTATTATTATTATTATTACTATTACTATTACTATTACTATTATTATTATTATTATTATTATTATTATTATTATTATTATTATCATTATTATACATATGGGTGGAACACTTATTATATTACTGTGTGTCAACTACCTGTGTATTTACATTTGTATTACTGATACATAAGTTCTGCCTAAACCTTATCATCACTATTATTACCATTATTACTACTACTACTACTGCTACTACTACTACTACTACTACTACTACTACTACTACTACTACTACTACTACTATTATTATTATTATTATTATTATTATTATTATTATTATTATTATTATTATTATTATTACTATTACTATTACTATTATTACTATTATTATTATTATTATTATTATTATTATTATTATTATTATACATATGGGTGGAACACTTATTATATTACAGTGTGTCAACTACCTGTGTATTGACATTTGTATTACTGATACATAAGTTCTGCCTAAACCTTGAATAAACCAGTGATAACTGGAATCCATATAAGAGATTGATATACTTACTCATTATAGCCACTAGTCATATGATATTCCTCATATGACAACTTGATCATACACATATTCCTTGTATGACAATATACTAACTCTAAGTGAATGACTATGCTAACTGCTATCTGTGTTAGAGACCTTGACTACACTAACTGACAAAAAGGTGACTAACTCTGTACTCTTTCTGGTTGCTTATTTACAGTGATAAAAATTCTACATTGATACTTTTTTGTCTGCAGAGACTAATAATTCATTTCAAAGGATAGTGGAACTTTCAATCTGCCACCATATCAACCTAAAAGCCTCTACATAAGAATGTTAATATTAGAAGTTCTACAGGAAGGCTGAAGGTTAATTCAAAACTTCCTACCATCAGGCCCCCCAGTGATGGTAGGAAAATCCAGCCCTGTTGCTTTATCTGATGGTAGTGTGTGACTCGCAGGCATTGAAACAGACAGTGCTATTAATGTAGGTGCTGGTAGGCTGAGCCCTGCATAGACCTGTCACCAAAAATTACATACTGCGCACAGTGCAAGGCCAATTATAAGAGCAGTCTTTGCGAAAAGTTTTTCATCATGCAGGATATTCGGTCCTGCAAATTTCTAATTCTGCAGGCCCAGTTCAATTCTCTCAGGACCGAAACATAACGAGTATCTGAGGCCATTTTCTGGGAATGAATAAATATCATAAAACAAGGATGTACATTCTATTTTTATCATGAAATCAATTAGGATTGATGAAGTTCTGAGAAAAAAAATCATAATATGTTAATGCTTTTTGTTTTACGCCGTAAAATCCTTAATAATGGTCCGATTTGAGTGCCATAAAAATGGCATGTAGCCTAAGGTCTGAGGATGACAGCCGGACATTTGGTCCTGCAGTCTGACAATTTCTGTCGGCCTGGGAGCCATTCAGACGGCTATATCAAGTGTCCGATGGGATTTTGCCAAGCCTGTAAGAGCCACAAAATAAATCAATAGCTGTGGAACACTCCTTTTCAGGGGATTAAACAATCACTCCCCTTTATTCTATGAGGTAATTATAGTGTGTACCAGCTCCCCCTCAGGAAGGTAGGATGAATCACTTGATGTAACACATGAGTGGCTTTTCAATAGAGTAGTGGTAATAATACCGACCACTAGCTACTTCTGTGGTCAGTCACTATGAATTTCTTTTCCTACTACCAGCACAATGCCCTCCTGACCAGGATCAATTTCCTAGACATTTCCGTCAATTGAATTCCTATAGACTAAAGTTTTAGTAGTTACCCTAGTCATGTTAGTTAGTTTAGTCCCAACCACATGACCTCTGTTATGGAATATTGTTTATCAATTGTACTTCAAGGTGTGCTGCCATAAACGTTATAGATCCTACACTGTACAAGGTACATTAGCATCATAAATGCACATCAGGAAAGCACTGTAAATACCTTTTTTAAAATAATATCCAAATTCTGCTTTTGAGCAAAAACAGAGTTAGTATAATCCTAGCCCTGCAGTTAGTATAGTACTTACCATTATATACACACTGAGTTAGGGTAGTCATCTGGATATTTTATGTATTGATTACTGCTTCTCTAAACCATTACAGCCCCTGGTAATGTGCCCATAATTTCATGTATGCCTATACCTTCCATCATACAGCTTTTCAGCTCATAAACCCAAGTAAATACAGAGATATCACATCCCTTGTTTTGTTTACAAACTTTGCAGTGATATGCATAATTCCATGTGTCCTGACAGTGACTGTTCTGATGGGACAAAAAAAATGTGATCCTTTCCAAGAGGGTGTCTGAAAATTGCACATGTTTCTGCTCGAAAAATCCACCCCTCCCATTGGTAAATAATGGCCAAATTACCTCCTTTAGATACATTATAAAAGATGGTGAAATCCTTGTCCCAAAGATGCCAGAGATCCGTTTTTATTTTCAGAGAGACTTCTTGTACCACTGTACTGCCATGTGGGGATCTTAAAACCATGTTAATCACATGCATTGTGTAATATCCTCGGACTGGGTTATTAAACCCTGTGAGAGCCGCTAATGTAGTAATGCATCATGCTCAGTGGTTGTCATGATACATGAATGCAGCCCTGGCGAGTAACTAACCATTGCTGCACTCATACATCAAATGGGACTGATGCACTCCCGGAGGGTCAGCATGATGCATCGATGAAGTGCTGGTGAGCAGTCTTGCAAGCACTTCATTGGTGCATCATGCTGACCTGTGGGCATGATGCACTCCTGTAAAAGCAGCTCTGAGTGGGTTAGAGGTAGTAGATACGATCTAGCTGCTTCAAAATTGGCAAATTATTTCTCTTAGTGACTTTCAGGGATGTTAGATTGATGCTTAGGTAACATAAAGAAAGCATAAACACCATAGGTCATGGTATACCTTTCTTCACTGGAGGGCTTTGAGGTTTGGGGGTACTATGGCTGCCTATGAGTATTTGTATTTTCCTACATTTAATTTCATTTTTGAAAAAGATCTTCAAACAATTTGTTATCCAATCCTCAGGTATTTATATTTAAGATCATTAGAAACATTTTGGAACCAAAAGGTAGGGGGTCACAAGCAAAATGATATTTTCCTGAATAAACTCAATTTATTACTAATTCCTTTAGTATAGGAGTCTATGGGTACAGGAAATATGAAATCCAGTGATAAGAATGAGTAGAATGTCAATGTAGCACACTTAAAGTGTTGATAAAGATTTTTTTTGCCACCAGGTGCCGTTTGAGTAGATCGTGATTCCAACCTTTCAACTGGTGCTACTCGGAGCATTAAAGCGGAACCAATGACGGTTCACGCTCCATTTGCTCCTCACTTAGCACTATTCATGTGAATTACACCGTGACACTTTATATATACACCTTTTGGGACCACATCAAATTTCAAAGGTAATTCTACAATTCAGTGATGCAGCCATAGTGAGTAACTCGCCATTTTAGAGCGCATCAACCTTCTCATGATACACAAATGAAGCCCTCACCAGTAACATACACGCCAAGCATTCATGCATCAGGACCCTATGCCATGATGCACTGAATTCTCTTACAGTTACAGTTCCTTTAAACGCCGCTGATGCAGAAGTGCATCATGCCCATTGGTCGGCATGATGCTCCAATGAAGCGTAGGCAAGCAGACTCGCCAGCACTTCATTGGTGCATCATGCCGACCCTCTGTAACTGCATCAACCTGCAGGGTCAGCATGATGCATGAATGTAGCTCTGGTGAGTTACTCACCAGGGCTGGATTCTCCAGTTTGGGCACCCAAAATCGTTCTGTAGAGAGAGAGAGGGGGGGGGGAGGGAGAGAGAGAGAGGGAGGGAGAGAGAGAGAGAGAGAGAGAGAGAGAGAGAGAGAGAGAGAGAGAGGGAGAGATAGAAAGGGGGGAGGGAGGGAGATAGAGAGAGAGGGGGAGAGAGGGAGAGAGAGAGGAGAGACAGACAGACAGACAGACAGAGGGAGAGAAAGAGAGGTAGAAAGGAACAGAGACACAGTGGCAGAGTTAGAGGAAGATATTATGGCAGGGGCAGATAGAGGGACTCAGAAAGCAAGAAATCATAATAAAATTGTATGCTGATGATATAGTAATCTATTGTGCTGCAAAGGACTCGCTGGGTGGCCTGTGCTTAGGGGGTGGGGGGGGGGGCTCATGGGAGGTCTCTGGTGTATTCAAACAATGGTATACTACCCCTATGAATCAATGTTGACAACTGGTTAATTTGTGTTGACAATGTTGACCAACTTGTTGTCAATTCTGATTCAACATTGCTATTTCAACATCTGATCATCGGTCACATTGAAATATTCTTCTAAATTCAAAAATGCCTCCGTAAAATCCACTACCCCCTACCTTGTTGTCCACTCCCTTAAGACATCTCACTGTAAAAAATAATGTCATCGAAATAATGTTGCAATCCTTGTCCCAAGGTTGCCAGAGGTCCATTGTTTTTGTTTTTGTTGTTTTTTAACAGAGACTACACAAGTGCATCTGTGTAGTATGTGCCACTGCACTGCCACCTGGGTCTTCTTGTAAAAACTACACGGGTTCAATGTTATACAAATTACAGTGGTCCACTGCTGAATTTTACGAGGATCCCTGGTAGTTTCAACAGTTATTTTTCACAGTGCAGGGAGATGTGACTTGGGAACAGGTGTGTGGTGGGGTAGGGATGGGGATGGGGGGGGGGGTAATTGAGGACAACGACATATAGACCTATGTTTGGTACCGATAAATAACTCCAGGCCACACACCCCTAGTAGTAAAATACATCCCTCCCTACCCAGATATACCAGCCCTGCCCCTGGGGCTATAAACCTTAACTCTTTAACACCTAGGAATGTGAGGCAAGCACAGGGAGGGTGGGAGAGGCAGTGAGAGGTTCAGATAGGGCTTACCCTCACATATAAGCTGCGCTTTACAATAGAATACAGCCCAATGTCCTGTATCTTACCACTACTCAGTGTGTCCTGTGTCTTATGTGTTTGTCCTGTATCTTACCACTACTCAGGGTGTCCTGTGTCTTATGTGTTTGTCCTGTATATTACCACTACTCAGTGTGTCCTGTGTCTTATGTGTTTGTCCTGTATCTTACCACTACTCAAGGTGTCCTGTGTCTTATGTGTTTGTCCTGTATCTTACCACTACTCAGGGTGTCCTGTGTCTTATGTGTTTGTCCTGTATCTTACCACTACTCAAGGTGTCCTGTGTCTTATGTGTTTGTCCTGTATCTTACCACTACTCAGGGTGTCCTGTACCTTATGTGTTTGTCCTGTATCTAACCATTCCTAATTTTTTCTTGTACCATATATGTCCTGTATATTATGAAATCTTGTGCGAATAGCAGGTCTTATTCGCACGAGATCCTCATGCGAATAACATCAACCGCTTGGGTTACCCTCCAAGAGTTAATAGCTTAACGTGTTAATGGATAACCAATGGTTTAAACGGGTGCAATAAATAACAGTCGCTCCCCTCCCTTGGCGCCTCCTCATGGCTTTAAAAGTTGGCGGACTAATCCGGGCTGACAATGCATTTTTTATCACTGGTGTGATGGATACAAAATTGACCATACATCTTTAACGCGGGCTGTCAAAGGCGATGGAGAGCACCATCCAAGACAGGGCTGCCCATAAACAGTCGTTGGAGAGGTACCTGTAAGGGTGGCCTTTAGACCTTCCCTATTTGGGACATATTCAGTGAGCTGAAAAATGTGTTTTTTTATGTGTGAGTTTTCTTCTTTTTTTTTTTTTTTGGCGGTATAGGACTTAATAATGTTTGTTTTAAACTTAAACGAAAACGTTTTCTAGGTTACCAAAAAGCCTTTTTCTTAATTCTTATTTCTTATCATGACATATCAGTGGCTAAAGATTGTTCTCAAATCAACATTGATTTTGTCAACATTAAATCAGCAATGTTGGTTCCCATGTTGATTTAATGTTAATATGCAAACTCTGAAAAAACGTTACAATTGTCAATTTTGAAATACAATCACATCAACAGTGAATAAACATAGAACATACATACGTTGAATCCATTCTGATGTGTCGATGTTGAATCACAGAAGGTTTGGTTATATTGTGTTAACTTTCAAATTCAAACTTATTTTACCGTTGTTTCAACTCTTATTAATTTAGCGTTATCTACAGGCGTCATGCGATGCGGCAGACAGACTGAAAGGGTGATATACCTCACTCATCCTTCCCATGAGTGCTCTTTTGCATTTATCTCATGGCTTGGAATTACATCAAACGTTTCCTTAACAAAAATTCAGCAATATATCGGACGCGTATCAGCCATGTGCTTTGTTTGCTTTTGATTTTTTTAATCGAAGTCGTCATCAAAAGATCACGTGACCAGGGAGTGTAATATGCACCCTGCGTATAACATAACCCCATCCATGTAATACGGCTTTGTAATGCTATCTCTATGGCACCCCAGTATCTCAATGTTTTTACCTTGAGATGAGCAGACAAAGGTTCTCGTTAAGTGGGCCTGCCTCAGGGGTATCCCTCAAGCAGACCAACTACGAGTGAACATTTGTATTTATTTCATGTTATCTAAGTCAGAAAGGTTCAAAACGTATTCAAAAGGACAATTATTTACATGTTTTTAAGATCATTGTAACAGCCGGTACTGGCCGTGAGATACCAGGAAGGGTTATCTCAAGGTGGGTGTGAGATATGGAGCTTCTATGTTAAACCTATGGGGCATCCGTATTCCACTGCTTGCAACATGAAATAAAACTTGCCTACTGAGTCTCATGCCCCTCTCTCTGTCTCTGTCTGTCTGTCTCAATCTTAATCTGTCTCTGTCGGTCTGTCTCTGTCTGTCTGTCTCTCTGTCTCTCTGTCCGTCTCTCTGTCTGTCTCTCTGTCCGTCTCTCTGTCTGTCTCTCTGTCTGTCTCTCTGTCCGTCTCTCTGTCCGTCTCTCTGTCTGTCTCTCTGACTGTCTCTCTGACTGTCTCTCTCCCTCTCTGTCTCTGTACCACTATGTTCATAAACCAGTTATAACAGGTGTGAGAGCCCATGTACAGCAGGATTTTACCCCCCCCCCCACACACACACACATCTACATGTGAAGGATCTGTTTACCCTTTAAGGACCGCTTATACATTAATGCTTCATGCCCGTTGATCGCCATGATGCTCGCCGTGGCGAATAACTCACCAGTGCTACATAGAGAGTTACTCGCTATTGCCACATACATCATGCTGACCCTACAGGGTTGATAGACCCCTGAAGGATCGGCATGATGCACCAATGAAGTGTGGGCGAGGCAGTATTGCTTTGGTGCATCAAGACGATCATTGGGCATGATGCACTCCTGCATCAGTTGCCCTAAAAGGGATAACTATCCTCATAACATCCACTGACGGCCTCAAAGCCATACCTAGCCTTTGTTCATCAGGACCTACCTAGACACGATAACTATCCTCATAACATCCACTGACGGCCTCAAAGCCATACCCAGCCTTTGTTCATCAGGACCTACCTAGACACATCAAAGGTATATATATTTATACCACGATTTCTTGGGTACACAGTGCTTTTTCGTGGCTATTCCCATACACATATCTGTCGATATTGCACACCCTGTATACTTTAGCATCAATTTTGTAAGGCGTTCTGTTATCCATGTAAGGCGTGCTGTTATCCATGTAAAGTGTGCTGTTATCCAGGATAACAGCATGCCTCTCATGTCCTCCCATGTCATATGTTACATGTTAAAACCCACGAAATTTTCCAGGCCAGGGTAGGGATCGAACCTGCAGTCTCACAACCCAAATCCAACTCTTTATGCACTGCGCCACAAGGACTGACGAGAAATGCTCGGTTCGAACCACGTCTCGATATGATACAAAGCTGTGTGCGCTGTCGCTATCCACTGCCGGGCGAGGAGGTGTATTATACACAAACATAACCGCGAGACGCAGTGAACGGAGAAGGCGCGGTGGTCTAGCGGTTAGCGCTTTGCGCTCAGCCGCGTGAGGTACACGGTTCAAATCCTGGCCCGGACGCATCTTTTTTCGCCGTGTGTGCTGTCGCTGTCCGCTGCCGGGCGAGGAGGTATATTATACACAAACATAACTGCGAGAAGCATCTTTTTTCGCCGTGTGCGCTGTCGCTGTCTGCTTGTGTGTGTTAGCAAAGGCTAATAACACTCGGCCTATGGCCTCGTGTCATTATCCTTCACTAACACACACGCGTCATGAGTAATCCATTGATTACTTGTTCAATATATATATGTATATATATATATATATATATATATATATATATATATATATATATATATATATCAAACCTTTGAAGTGTTCTGTAGTTTATCTATCATTTAAGGGCTGCTAATGCATTCATGCATCATGCCAATTAGATGTCATGATACATGCATGCAGCCAGTACACAACAGGGTCACAATGAATGCATTAATGCATTTATATTGGGTTTGAACTAGCCCTGTCGACGATGGAGGCAGCTACACCCTCATCGTCCTGTGTGGACGCAATGGTATTTTTGAACAATCAACATCCACTTATTTTCAAGCATGGAATCTATGATGAAATGTCTGTTGATAATTGCCAAATATGTCCTGAAATGATGGATGAATATGTCATGAAAAATCCTGCCATGTGATCCTTGATTTACAACTATTTATCAGAGAAACATCAGCTCTGTTTAAAGAAAGGTCTTGGCTCCCCAGTCGTTTCAATAAGACAAGGTGGCAATTATCAGAACCCTCCTATTAAAAGGAGGGAGCAAGTATCCATCTACAGCCTTAAGATTTCGGGAACCAGCTACAGAAGAGGTTCCTACTACGCATGTGCAGAACATAAAAACAATGGCGGCATTTCCGAATCTAGTCATCATAGCCTTTTGTCATTTGATTGATAGAAATCTTCTTAAGAGTTCTTCGGTGCCGACCTTTCAAATGTGATTGTCGATCTAGTAGAGACAATGTGGAGGAGAAACCTGCAAAGAATCTGACCAGGATCTGTGCATGGAAGGTGGTGTAAGTGTTTAAAATGGTGGGTGTATGGAGCGATCTGTGACTGAATGAAGCCATAGCCGAATGAAGTCAAGGGTGGCTAGGTTTGAACCTACCCTCTCTAATGGGAAACATAGAAAATAAAACTTCTGACACCAGGGTTCAAAACTAGGGTGTGGTTATCTTTGGATTTGAAGGACAGAATGGAACCTATTTGGCCACGACGTCAAACATATCTATAGCTTCTCAGGGCTGTGTGGACCTCTTTTGCTGTTATTGAAGTATCAACATACAGATACTAGGTCCACCTATGAAACCGATCTAGAAAGAGCTATACATACAAATTATGGCCACATAGCACCCTGAAAATTCATGCAGGCCTAAATTCTACAAAAACGTTCACCAAACGTAACCAAGACATAATCAATTTTTCAAGTTGTTTTAACATTATATTTCACATCTACCAATTTGCTACATTGGATAAAGTTTCTGTGTTTACTGGGTAGTATCAAAAGAAAATTCTGAGTTGCCTAACAAGTTGTTATTGTTATCATCATCATCATCATCATCATCATCATCATCATCATCATCATCATCATCATCATCATCATCACAAAGTGTCTATGATGACTGGGTGGGCACTCATACAAGCCAGAACAACATAGATATACTGGGTATTAAAACCCTGTAACGACCGCTAATGCGTTAATGCATTAGTGACGCATGAATGCAGCCCTGGCGAGGAACTCACCAGGGCTGCATTGATGCATTATATCTAGCCTATGTAGTTGATGCACTCCAGGATGGTTGGCATGATGCTCCAATGAAGTGCAGGCGAGTAGATTCGCAGCACTTCATTAGTGCATCATGCTGACCAATGAGCATGATGCACTCCTGAATGAGCGGCTCTTAAAGGGTTAAAAGAAGGCCTCCGGTGGCTGGAGGTAATACCATATGTCTGCGTGGTGCCATATAAAGCTACTCTACACTAATAATATATACACCCTCTGACTTTGAGCCTCCGGGATTGTGGCATCAAAGACGTGATGAATATTTGAACAAAGCGCAGCCACAAAGTACCCAGTGTGTGCGTGTGTGTGTGTGTGTGTGTGTGTGTGTGTGTGTGTGTGTGTGTGTGTGTGTGTGTGTGGAGGGGGTGTGTTTGGAGGGGGAGGGGTGGTGGTGGAGGTTTGGGGGGAGAAGTTGCATTCTATAACAAGATATAGCACCTAGCAATGTTGTCTCTGTCATCTTAGGGAGTGGTCATTTCATAACAACAGAAATGTCCCCCCCCCCGCACTTCATTGGAGCATCATTTGGTACAGTATCAACACGGAAGGGTTGCCATGGATACATGAATTGAATTGAATTTCTTAAAGTTATACTCTACAAGAATAGGACCAGGTCCGGTGTAACATAAATCATAGCAAGATAAGTCATATCAAAATGTCTAAGGCTGTGCCACAGGCACAAGTATGATTGACTATCATGTACTATGGCCATAACTCACCAGGGCTGCAATGTTAGAAATTGATGTCTAGTCAATCAGATAATAAGATTGTGTAAGTGATCCTGTTCTTAAAGGGCTAAAAGTCAGTGATGCCTATGTGCAAGGTTTAAAGGGTTCCCTGTAGAGAGGTGCCTGGCTAAAAATCTTGTAGTGGCATTTTGAGATTGGCTAAAGCGGAACTAGTTGAGTACCTCAAGGGACACAGAGTGTTAGTGCATCATACCAACCTTAGGGCAATAAGGCCTTTGTATGGTTGTACATATATGTAGGTGGCCTGTTAAAGGGTTAAGGATTACCCAGAGGTGAGACAACATCAATACTCTTTTCCCATGTGTGAATAATCTGCTAGTAGCCCTCTTAATATGCCTTGCCAGCACAATAGATTTATACAGGGTCCCTGTCCTATAAGGTAACAGCTTTGCAATGCTCATGGAGACACTGTATCTGCACAATATGGTAAGGTTTAGATAGAAGTAAATACTTGATTGACGTCTAGTCAATCAAGTAATAATTGAAAAAGTAATAATACAGTTCAAATGCAGCGAGTTCCTCTCCAGGGCTGGATTTATGCATTAATGCCTCAGTGGATCAACTACAAGCATTATGTCCATATTGTTCGTCATGATGCATGAATGCACCGATGGCCAGGCCTACATTCATGCATCATGCTTACCTTATGGGACTGATGCACTTCGGCATGATGCGACTATAGAGTGCAGGGAACCCCACTCGCCAGCATTTTATTGGTGACCAATAGGCATGATGCACTCCTGCGGCTCTTAACGCTTTTAGGGCTGCTGATGCATTAATGCATCATACCCACTTGTTGTCATGATGCACCAATGAAGTGCTGGTGACACTGCTCATCTGCACTTCATTGGAGCATCATGCCGACCCTCCAGGAGTATAAGTATCAACCCCGAAGAGTCGGCATGATGCACCAATGAAGTGCTGGTGAGCAGCCTTGCCAGCACTTCATTTGTGCATCATGAAGACCAATGTCTGCCTACTCACAGACGACACACTGATTGCTGATTTACCTGTGCTGTGATAAGGCACTTTAGCACTTGAGAGACACATACTATTTTAACAAATAGTTTATCAAATTATAACTCTCAAGCTCAAAATAGTTTCTAATTAGTCACCCAAGAATGAATGGAAATCTTTTTAGTAGTACAGGAAGAGGTGACATTACATCAGGCCATTCTGTGAGTAGTGTAGGGAAAGATAGGATTGGCTATGACTTTTTTTTATGAGTAGTGTAGGGAAAGATGACATTGACTAAGGTCATTCTGTGAGTAGTGTAGGGAAAGATGACATTGACTAAGGTCATTCTGTGAGTAGTGTAGGGAAAGATGACATTGACTAAGGTCATTCTGTGAGTAGTGTAGGGAAAGATAACATTGACTAAGGTCATTCTGTGAGTAGTGTAGGGAAAGGTGACATTGACTAAGGTCATTCTGAGAGTAGTATAGGGCAAGATGGCATTGGCTAACGTCATTCTGTGAGTAGTATAGGGCAAGATGTCATTGACTAAGGTCATTCTGAGAGTAGTCTAGGGACAGATGACATTGCCCAAGGTCATTCTGTGAGTAGTATAGGGAAAGATGACATTGCCCAAGGTCATTCTGTGAGTAGTATAGGGCAAGATGGCATTGGCTAAGGTCATTCTATGAGTAGTGTAGGGAAAGATAACATTGCCCAAGGTCATTCTGTGAGTAGTGTAGGGAAAGGTGACATTGACTAAGGTCATTCTGAGAGTAGTATAGGGCAAGATGGCATTGGCTAACGTCATTCTGTGAGTAGTGTAGGGAAAGATGACATTGCCCAAGGTCATTCTGTGAGTAGTATAGGGCAAGATGTCATTGACTAAGGTCATTCTGAGAGTAGTCTAGGGACAGATGACATTGCCCAAGGTCATTCTGTGAGTAGTATAGGGAAAGATGACATTGTCCAAGGTCATTCTGTGAGTAGTATAGGGAAAGATGACATTGCCCAAGGTCATTCTGTGAGTAGTATACGGAAAGATGACATTGCCCAAGGTCATTCTGTGAGTAGTATAGGGAAAGATGACATTGCCCAAGGTCATTCTGTGAGTAGTATAGGGAAAGATGACATTGTCCAAGGTCATTCTGTGAGTAGTATAGGGAAAGATGACATTGCCCAAGGTCATTCTGTGAGTAGTATAGGGAAAGATGACATTGTCCAAGGTCATTCTGTGAGGAGTGTAGGGCAAGATGACATTGACCAAGGTCATTCTGTGAGTAGTATAGGGCAAGATGTCATTGACTAAGGTCATTCTGAGAGTAGTCTAGGGACAGATGACATTGCCCAAGGTCATTCTGTGAGTAGTATAGGGAAAGATGACATTGTCCAAGGTCATTCTGTGAGTAGTATAGGGAAAGATGACATTGCCCAAGGTCATTCTGTGAGTAGTATAGGGAAAGATGACATTGTCCAAGGTCATTCTGTGAGGAGTGTAGGGCAAGATGACATTGACCAAGGTCATTCTGTGAGTAGTATAGGGCAAGATGTCATTGACTAAGGTCATTCTGAGAGTAGTCTAGGGACAGATGACATTGCCCAAGGTCATTCTGTGAGTAGTATAGGGAAAGATGACATTGACCAAGGTCATTCTGTGAGGAGTGTAGGGAAAGATGACATTGTCCAAGGTCATTCTGTGAGTAGTATAGGGAAAGATGACATTGGCTAAGGTCATACTGTGAGTAGTGTGGGGAAAGGTGACTTTGGCCAAGGTCATTCTGTGAGTAGTGTAGGGAAAGATGACATTGTCCAAGGTCATTCTGTGAGTAGTATAGGGCAAGATGACATTGCCCAAGGTCATTCTGTGAGGAGTGTAGGGAAAGATGACATTGCCCAAGGTCATTCTGTGAGTAGTATAGGGAAAGATGACATTGGCTAAGGTCATACTGTGAGTAGTGTGGGGAAAGGTGACTTTGGCCAAGGGCATTCTGTGAGTAGTATAGGGAACGTGGCATTGACATTGGCTAGGGTCATTAGATCTGTGAGCATCAAAGCAGCACCATTATACCTGTACTCACACATGTATGTCACCCTCTACCTTTGCGCACTCACATTTTCCTATGAGTATTATAGGGATTATATGGCATTTGCTATCAAAGGCAATCTTTGAGTGGTATACAAAAAGAAGCAGAATATTATATGTCTGAGTAGTATAGGAACAGATGCTATTGATCCATTAGTCATATCTATATTACACAGGGAGATACCAATTACATTGTACTAAGTTCTTTCCCAGTCTAAATTTTATTTCGCTTATGAATTCTTCTTTTTAAACTGATTTTTGAGGGTGGCATGTTAAAGGGACCAAACTCCTAGAAGAAAGATCAGGGAAACTGATAGCTTTCTCTCTGCAGTCCAAACAACCCTTTGGCAGTTATATGATGAGAAGTCAATTCTTGAAATGGAGCTATACCGCTGAGTACAGTCTACTCTCTAAACACCTACCTCTAGCAGGTGTGCCCTATGGTTAAGTGTGCATTAGACTTTTAGTGCTTGTCAAAGCAGCAGTGAGATGGATTAAGGATAAGCCATCTAGCAAGCACTCAGGTGATTAAAATGGGAGAGTATAATATATATGACAAAGTTCAAAACTGTAAAACCCTATATTTAAGCCACCGCTTTGATACCTTAGATTTGGCTTAGAGAAACGCCTTGAACAACTCAGGTTTACATTTCTTTTTCGCAAAGGCAGAGCAGTGCAATCCTCAATCCCAAGGTGTGGCTTATAGCAATCTGTTAAAGCCAGGGTGAGACTTACACTTACGTGCGGCTCATACACAATAAATGAGAAACGATAAATTAACTCAAAATTTTTACTTGAGGCACAAATAATATCATTGGGGCTGTTACCACAATGATAACCCAATGGAATGATTCCCAAGGGTGGAAATCCACCAAGCCTGTCCTAGCCCAGTAGTGAATGGCTAGGTCTGAAACAATGCCATCCAAAATAGTAGTATAATAGACTCTGATGGGAACATTAACGACTAATGAATCTACCGGGTCGATCAGGGTCGGCTCTCTCCGAGAACAGAGGGAGGTTATTTGGTAATAATTGGGTATAAATTGGGTCATTACCAAGGTGGGAATAGCCATCACAGTGACAAGGTACTAAGGTGTAGCAGTGTAAATTATACCCATGTTTCACAGGGGAAATTCTAACCAGACTGCCTGAATAGCATCCAAAAGTGATTTAACATTGTTGCATATTGAAATCAAAATGATAAAAGGAGGCAGAATTTCTATGCTTCCCCTGAAGAGGGGTCGACCACCTCCCCTAACCTAGTGATTTAAAATCATGGCATACTGGAATTTTGATTGAGGTAGAAAGTTTGTGGCAATAGCGAGTCTACTTAAAAGCACATTATTTAAGCATCATTTTAACACTTGGGCATCAACCCCTTATACCTTTAAGGGTTGCTGATGCAGAAGTGCATCATCCCCATTGGTCGGCATGATGCACCAATGAAGGTTCTGGTGAGCCTGCTTGCCAGAACTTCATTCGTGCATCATGCCAACCCTCTGGAACTGTATCAACCCTGTAGGGTCGGCATGATGCATGAATGTGGCCCTGGCGAGTTATTCTCCAGAGCTACATTCATGCATCATGACAACCATTGGGCATGATGCATGAATGCATCAGACGCCCTAAAGGGTGAATACAGTCTTAGAGAGTGGATTCACAAATATTTTATTCATGTAAGGTGGTCATTATTTTATTTTTATTTTTGCCCCCCCCCCCACAAGGGGTTAACGCCTTTTACACCCCATCAGGAGGTGTCAAAATCTCCCTGATTGGAATTGTGCATCAAAGAAACGGGTTTAGTCTAAGCTGATAGCAACATTTATGTAGGGGCCGGCATCATTGTATATATATTAGTGCCGTTCATCCGAGAGACGTGTTCGTGTGGTGCTTGTTCCTTCTATGCTAGCTAGGTGTCGCTTTGCGATACCTCGTTGGTACAAGAGGGGGCAGCACCATGCCTCGCGTCCAGCTCCTACTAAGGAGCCGGACGAGCGGCAGAAGGGGACTGGACATGGTCCAGTCCAGACGCTAATACTTTGTCATCAGAGAGATTGAATAAAGTCCTACCCGAGAGGTAGGGGTTTCTGGGGCTTTGCCCAACCCGAACTACTCGTGTTGTGTTGGTACATCTAGTGGTAAGCGAGCCAAAGAGCCACCCAACATATAAGTCAATACGAACCATTACACTGGTGCCGTGACCAGTCGGTTCGGGGGTGGTGCGCGGCCACATTGGCCGAAAGCCTCGGGAAACCCGAAGCGGATCCCCCCAGCCCTGGGCTAGAGGGATTCGAAGAGGATGATTACACATCCCAGCATCTGTTGTTAGACTGGAAACCCGGTCAACAACAAATGTTTAATCAGGAGGGTGTACGAAATATTTTTTCTACACCCGACCTTAGGGACAATGCCACCAGAGATGGCATCGTAAAATTGTATCCGGCTACACCCCAGACAGGAGTACCGGATACCGGATTGTTCAGGGGAGTGTTAAGACCCCCAACTTTAGACTTGAGCGATTGGTCCCAAGTTATAACTAGCAGACGCCAGCTAGGTCCTATGGTACCAACAGGCTCGGCTAGCGGCTTGGGTACACCAATTGCACAAAGCCCTATGCAGCGTACTGCAACCCCCCAGGGTTCAGCACCCGGTGGTGGAACCGAAGTAGCCCCACTAATGACATCGTCGGATCATGACAGCGACGATGGTAAAACCAAAAGGGACGCAATAGTCCCAGACGCGAAATCAAAAGATAAGCCTAGTGGTACCGGACCGAAAAGCTCGGAAAGGCATCACCTAGGCCGATCTCTAGACGAAGGCTTGTCTGACTCCATGTTTTACCCTGGAGGCAATCGCAAGTCTATCTACGGACGTCGGATGGGTCCCGGGTATAAAAATACTCAGGCCTATTTGAAAGCCAAGGAACAGGTAGAGTTACAGGCAAAGAGGCAACATGAACAATTCATGTTAGCCCAATCCAAAATAGAGGAGGAAGCTAAGTCCCGGATCGGAAAATTACGATCCGTGGAGCAGGAGGCGATTCTAAAAGAATCCGACCTCAAATATCGTCTATCCTCCGTATCCCATCGGTTGGAGCGGAAGGAAAGAGACGCACAGGAAAAAGAAAAGAGGCTGGCTGAGTTGGAAATCGAGGAAGCCAATAAACTTAGAGCAATCGACAAGGCTAGAGCCGAGGAGGTTGCTAAGGCTCGGGATGTAAATAAATTACAAACTGAGTTGGACGCAATGGAGGAGAAGCTTAAGAAACTTCAACTCCGGAAAGCTGAGACAGAAGCCAAGATGGTCTCGGAACAAGCCGAGATTAGGAAGGAGACTACTGAATATAACAGGTCTCAGAAAGAGAAGGGTGAAAAGTACCGCCTACTTAAGGATACTTTTAAGCGAGAGGCAATGATCGCCCAAGAAGAAAGAAACCGAGCTGTGGCTGAAAATGAAAAGATTCGATCCGAAATCTTGGCAGAAAACGCACAGCTTAGGGAGGAACAGCGAAACCTGACTACAGACGTAGCTACCCTCACAATAAATAAGTCCGCTATGGAGAGTTATTTACAGGAGCAAGAGGAAACACATGCCCCTCCGGCGAGTAGGGTGATAAACCCGAACTCGACGTTCGTGAAACAGGGCGACCCGGTCTCCTGTTCTACACCGAAGAATCCGCAGTATAATCCTTTTGTAAATGATAATGCTTCGCGGAACGTAGATCAAGGGGGTGTTTACATCAGAACCCAGGATAAGCATGGCCGAACTAGTAGAGTCCGGATAAGTGAGGTGCCCATAGTCCACAACCTGGACCCGGACTATACCCCTAGAGAGGCTTCCGACAGTAGTGCGGAGACCAGTGGGTTCCACATTCATGTGGATCCTAGTAACGACCCGGGGCTGGGTGCTGGTAATGACAACACCCAACCGAATCCATCAAACGATGGCGGCCAGTCAACGGGAAACCAGCCATCCGATGGCGGGTACCAAGGCGCGCAAGGGGGGGGCGCTGCTTCGGGTGCCACAAGCTATAGTGGTACCTCGGGTACCGGCCCCAACCAAGGTAGTGCGAGTTATACGAACCACGGTGGTACACAGTGGACGTATACTCAACCTCCACCACCGCCTCCACCTGGCAATTCTAGCTTCGGTGGTATAGGGGGCAATCGGACCTTGAATGAAACCAAGGCGATTGAATGGAGCAAACAGCAATGCACTAGATTGATGTATGCTCCCAATTCTGCCCGAAGGGTAGCCGTTATTCCTAAAGAATATGACGGTACTCGACCATGGAAAGAGTGGTTTGAAGATTTCATCGATGTGATGAACTGTAATGGATGGACCCCATACGAGGCCAAGCCACATCTGGTGAGATGTCTGAAAGGCGGGCCGGGTCGCATGGCTGTAGAGCAATGGCGAACCTGGTACGGCCTCGTTGGGAGTTTTGAGCAGTTAGTAGAAACTGCTAGTGGACTGTTATGTAATATGGTCAAGGAAGACCCGATGGTCCGTTTTAAGAAACGCACACAGAAGCCGAATGAAGCTTTCAGAGCATACGGTATGGAACTCCATGCCCTGCTAAGTAAGGCCAGACCCGGTACTGAAAACCAGGACTGGTATATGGACGATTTGATCACTCAATTCGTCAAGGGTCTAAGAGACCGAGATGAACAAATAGCAGCGAGGGATGCCTGGAAGGAGGGCATAACACTACACGGCATTTTTAATGGTATAGATATGGCCGTGAAGAAGCGAGCTATGTTAGCTGGGGACATACCTAATGCCAGCGGCTTGGTACCCCTAGCATCGGTGACCCAGCAGTCGGAGGTCGATACTCCATCAGACGACTTCGAATTGATTGATATCGAACAGGAAGACGGCACCTTCTGTTCGATGCAATTAAGGAAGAATACTTCAGGTAGGAAGTATATTCCCAGGAAATCTTTCAATAAACAAAGGGACTCTAGACCTTCATCCGAGGTCAAGAGTGACCCGAAGGCTGTCGATAAGGCGGTCAAGTCCATTGTAAGCACTGACAAAGTGAAGATTCAGTCCCCGGACATGACCAAACTTCTGGAAGACATGTGTAAGAAAATTACAGATGCCATCCAAGCCAATCGGCAAAGACCCCGGGTGGATCGCCGAACGGTTAAGTGTTTCAGGTGCCAGCGCATGGGACACTACTCATCTGAATGTACCGCTACTAAGCCGGTAATGGCTGCCTTCTATGAAGCCGAAGACGACGGCGTAGAAAGGGAGAATGCTAGGGATTCCACAGATGTGGAAAACTAGTGGGGGTTGTGTCAACGGCATCTGACATGGCCCCGAGTGGGAACGAATGCCAAAATGCTACCGGGGGTATCCCGGTGGAAGATTTCGAGTCAATTACACCTGGAGGCCGGGTGGCTGAGGGTGCGCACCCCTGCACCTCGGCCGGGGCCAGGGACCCTAGTGTTGATATGTGCAGGAGTGATCATATGGAGGCGAGTGGCCGCACTAGGGGAGAGGAAGGATGGATCAAAGAGTTGATTCGAGTGTGTGGGACACGCCTTCCCCCAAGTCATCCGTGTCTGGAATTCCTGAGAGGACTCGGATTGAATCTTGGTGATTCGGGAGACTTTCACCAGTTTACCAGTAACCCCTCGCCTTTAGGGGGGAGACGGTGGTATGTACCCATATCTGTGGAAGGCCGGGTGGGGGAATTCTTGGTGGATACTGGAGCTAGTCATTCATGTGTGTCCAAAAGATTCTTCGATTCGGTGGCCGGCAGCCATGAGAACCTCAAAACGGGGGTAAATGCTTGCACGGCCGACGGAAGCAGTATGCGTACATTTGGTAGGACGTTTATGCCTATCCATATAGGAGGCAAAGAGTTTGTTCTTTCGCCAACTATAGCAGAGGTTAGTGATGACGGAATCCTCGGATTGGATTTTGCAAGCTTATACGGGGCCGTCTTGGACCCGAGGGACGGTAGTATGGATATACGGAGCCCGTATGGCTTGCATGTCCAATGCGTATTGAGACAGGTGTCTTCGGTCGCAGCAGTGGTACATACGGTGAAGATCCCACCGGGTACCACTTGCGATGTCCTTTGTGGCGGATCCATGGCTCAGAGGAATGAAGCTGGAGTCTACGAACCCGACACGGTGTATTTGTCAAGCATCGGGTTAGACTCAGTGGATACATTAGTGGCTAATGCAGCTTGGTCCGTATTACCCATAACTAACCGAAGTGGTTCAGTGGTTTATTTGAGGCGAGGCGACAGTGTTGGAAGGATGAGTTCGGTAGAACATGTCGCCGAGGCTAAATTTAACAAACCACTAAACCCAGTTAGTCAGCATCCTATGGATGAAGAATTCCAAAAGCTGATTGATCAGTCAGATTTAAAGAATACGGACGATAAGGATTGCCTAGCGAGACTTCTACAAAAGTACGAAGGTGCTTTTGGTAGGGAAGGAGGCCCGGTGGGTAGATCCGATAAGGTGTTGCACACCATAGATGTGGGCAGCGAGAAACCTTTTAAAATCCCGTATCGTAGACTTCCCCTTAAAAAGAAGTTAATCTGTGAAGAGCAAATACAAAAACAGTTGGACCTAGGGGTAATCGTGCCTAGCTCGAGTCCCTGGTCCAGCCCTGTTTGTATGACTACTAAGAAAGACGGTACAATCCGCTTTTGTGTCGACTACCGGAAATTGAACGGTATAACAAAAAAGAACTCGTATCCTTTACCAAGGATAGACGAGACTTTAGATAGCTTGGGCGGAAACCAATGGTTCTGTACCTTGGATTTACAGTCCGGATATTGGCAAATACCAATGCACCCCAAAGACAAGGAGAAGACAGCATTCTCCAGTCATATGGGGTTGTTTGAGTATAATGTCCTACCCTTCGGATTGTGTAACGCCCCCGCTACATTCGAGGCTATGATGGAATCCTTACTGAGTGACCTTTTGTGGAAGAAATGCCTGGTTTACTTGGATGATGTGGTCGTGTTCGGCAAGTCATTCAAGGAATGCCTGGCAAATCTGCAATTAGTCCTCGACCGGATACTATCAAACGGTCTTAAACTTAAACCCAAGAAATGTAATTTGTTTAAGAAAACCATTACATACTTGGGAAGGATCATTACTCCTAACGGGGTAAGTGCGGATCCGGAAAAATTAGAAGCTGTAGAAAATTGGGAAAGACCCACGAGTGCTAAGGAGGTGAGATCATTTTTAGGATTTTGCTCCTATTATCGTGATTTCATACCGAATTACTCTCGTGTCAGCTTCCCCATGCAGTGCTTAGCTCACTGGACCCCGGGTAGGGCACGGGACCCATTCCCATGGACCAGCGAGCAAGAAGAGTCTTTTAATAAAATAAAAGATTTATTTAGGAATACACCCGTGTTGAAATATCCCACTCCCGAGGGACATTTCATCTTAGACACCGATGCGAGCAATGATGCGATTGGGGCAGCTCTCTCTCAGGTCCAAGAGGGAGTCGAAGTGCCAATAGCATTTGCTAGCAACACGTTAAGCAAGACACAGCGAAATTATTGTACCACCAAGCGAGAACTCCTCGCTGTGGTGGTGTATACGAAGAAGTTTAAGCATTTCCTTTGGGGAAGTGACTTTACTTTAAGAACAGACCATTCGTCTCTTAGGTGGCTCCTTAACTTCAAGGACGCCGAGGGGATGATTGGACGTTGGTTAGCTCACCTATCCGAATTCGGATTAGAGCATAAACAAATAGAGCACCGACCCGGTGCTAAACACATCAATGCGGATGCCTTGTCAAGACGGCCTATCCGAAGGTGCCAAAATGCCACATGTGAAGACTGCGGGGCCCACAATGCTGTGGTAGCCGGGTTGGTATTTAATTATACCACCCCCCGTATCCCCTGGGAGGAGGCTGTATGCAGCTATCTCGATTGGTCCCCGGAGACCATCAAGAAGTTTCAACAGTCAGACCCCACCACTGCGCGCATAATGGAATACCTACGGTCAGGCATTAAACCGGCAAGGCCTCTAGTTTCCCTGGAGGATAGGGAAGCGAGGCGGTTGCTGGCTCAATGGGCCGAGCTAGAGATCCGAGACGGCATACTATGTAGGTGGAAGACAACTCCCACCAACGGTAGGCTGTTGCAAATAGTGATACCCGCCCCGATGAGGAGGGATATCATGTATTATTGCCATGGCCACCAAACGAGTGGCCATTTCGGTAAGAGAAGGTCGATAGAGCGTCTACAAAGGCGTTACTACTGGCCCAGTATGAGAGGCGACCTGCTCCGGTGGATCGCCACTTGCCCGGATTGTTGTAAAAACAAACCGGGACCCGGCCTGGGTAAGCAACCCTTATCACAGGAATTGTTTGGTGTCAGATTTGCTCGAATAGCGATAGACATCATCAGTGGGATTAAGACGACGCCGCGAGACAATACTTGTATGATGGTCGTAACTGACTATTATACTAAGTACACTCGGGTGTTCCCCCTTCCCAACCACAAAGCCGCCACATGCGCGGAGGCATTTGTGAAAGGCTGGGTGCTGCATTTGGGTGTTCCCCTTATGATGCACAGTGACCAGGGAAGGGAGTTCGAGTCAGAACTTTGGCAGGAAATGTGCCATTACCTAGCCATTTGTAAGACCCGAACAAACCCGTACCGACCACAGTCGGATGGGCAGGTAGAACGCTTCAATAGAACCCTCATACAAGTACTAAAGCCCCTGGTTAATACCCACCAGGATGACTGGGATGAACAGTGCGAGTTTGTAGTACATGCCTACAACAACACTGTCCATTCATCAACTAACTGCACCCCAAACATGCTAGTGTTCGGCGAGGACATCATAATGCCCGCCGACTTAGTGTATGGAGTGGTTGGAATAGACCCGGAGGCGCCCTGCACGGTGCTGTTTGTAGAGTCATTAAGGGACCGGTTCAAACAGGCATACGAGGCCGTTCGGAAAGAACTGCTGAAGAGTGCGAAGTGGCAGAAGGTGGGCTATGACACCAATGCTAAACGAATTCGTTTTAATGTTGGGGACAAAGTACTAAGGTACTACGAGCCGCTGGATAAGCTGAAGCTCGTAACGCCTTGGGAAGGTCCATTTAAAATCGTTCGCGTCATCTCCGAGTCCACGGTGATGATAGAGGACTGCCTGACGGGTAGGAAATGGAAGACAAATGTCGGAAAACTTCGGCCCTGGAAGGGACGCGAAGAGGCGGAGAGGGAGTTCGGTTACAAACCACCTGAATCTGTCCCTAGCGGACCGAGCGTGGTAGTACTGACGAAACGCCCTAGAGGCCGGCCGAGAAAGACGCCGGGAGACGAGGTTATAGTAAAAAAGAAGACGAAGGCCAGGAAACGACCTAATCGTAAGAAATGGAAGAAAGTCTCGCTGAGTGAAGGCATTACGTATGGGAAGGGTCCCGCTCTGACTAAGCGAGATCCAGAAAAGGCCGTACGTAAAGCCGGGAAAAATAAAATGCTAACCGAAGGCGTTAGACGCAGCCCCCGGTTGAGGTCTGCTGTAACCTAACTCAGTACACAACGAGCTGCTGCGTGTTGTCCGCCATAGGCAGGCAACATACGTTCCACGGCCTGAGATGTCGAACGCGCCCTCCCCGGGTGGCTGTATCCCGTGAGTGGCGGTCGGATTAACCGGTACATTCGCTTTGAAGCGTTGTATACACCGCTAAGCTCCAGACGATAGCACTCGGGTAGTAGGCCGCGTCTCACATGTCGAGTCGAATGTTGGTTCGGATCTAGTTCCCTAGGTGGCGCTGCTGGTGTGGCGGGAAAGCGCGGAACTAGGTCACCGGATAGCCATGGCGGGATCTCGCGAGACGAGAGGTCTGACGTCATACTGGTCATAACTAGAGCGGACTCGTGGTGGTTAGACGCCACCCGTTTTTGCTCTAGTTATTTGTCGGCGGTTATACAGCCTGTAGCTGTCGTGTTAGCCTAGCTAACCCCCCAAAAGCCTTTCTGTTGGACGAATCCTTCGGGAGGAGTCCAACAAAACTTGCCAATTAATTTTGGAAGTCGAACCCGGTGCCATGGCACATGGAACGATTGACGCTGCGCGTCAAACAGCCAACATTCCGTTGGAACAAGACGAGGACCCGAAGGTCCCGTCTCGGGTCGAGGAATCTATGGATTCTTCGACAGAGGAGGCCGCCCGGACGCTCACGGCTATGGCCGAGGCAACCGACCGGGAGAGGATGCCACCTCCACCCCCGCCACGCCCGGAGCGCCCGTCTACAACAGACGCTTCGGGTAGCAAAGTGGATGTCCTGGACATTCCAATGTATCCTCCGGGATTCAGGACGCAGATCAGACGTCTAGCACACGTCGATCGCCAGGAAGGTATCGTGTATACCTCCTGGGGTACGTACATCCCTATGCACGCCTCCATGTTCGGATGCGGGCCCATGGCGGTGGAGCAGGGCGTGCCCGAGCCCATACCAGATGAACTCAAAACTATGGTAATGGACTCGTGTAGTGACGAGCTGGCTGACAACATGCCAGTTTCTTGGCTCCGCAACTACCTAAAGTTGGCGGAGAATATGGCGACTAACGAGAATTTAGCTCGAGCCGTCTTGATCTCTGCGGGCATCATCCAGAAGGCCACGGAGTTAAGGGAGTCCGAATCCGACATGGATACAGACTCCACGGTAACCTTGTCGTCGGTGGAAACCGACCGGGTCAAGCGATTGACCCGTAAACCTGCACCCAAGGGTCCTCTCACTGAGAGCGACCTGGAGGCTGAAGATGTCCGCATCGCCGTCGAGAGGTCCACGACCGAGACCGACCCAGCTGCCGACATCCCAGAGGCACCTGGCGAGATCTCTGAAGAGGACATCTCACGCCAGCAGGCTGCTGTAGAGGCAAAGCGAATCGAGCTTGCCAAGCAGCAGAAGGAGCTCACCGCAGCTCGCCGGGCCCATCGCAAGCAGCAGGCCCAACGAAAAACAGAGATCTCTTCCGACTCTGACTCCCCAGTCAGCGGAAGGAGGAGCCCTCGGACAGGGGACAGGAGCCGACGCGAGTCGGATTCCAGTCCCGAAGTTCCGGCCCAACCGACTAAGGTTGTGCGCCGGAAGAAGAAGAATGGAGCGAAAGCGTCTCCGGTAGAGCCCACGCCCCCCACCAAGCCGAGGGGTAAGGGCAAACCGAAGACGCCCGCTCCCACCACTACAACCACCACGGTAGCCACCTCGGTTACTGCATCTTCTGCAGCCAGCACGTCGGGTGCAAAGACGAAGTCCCCTACCAAGGCTCCGACTGGTACTACCACCTCCAGCCGAGCCGGCCGTAGGGGAGCTGACATATACACAGACAGCGAGGAAAGCGAAAGCGATCCAGAGCTGCCCGAGTCTGCCAAATCTGATTTGGAGTCCGTGACAACGTGGGAAGAAATGACCACGGATGTTCCCAAGGACGACAATCAGAAGTGGATGTGGAAGAATGCAGCCGAGGGGTTCAAGGAACGGACTCCCCGCTGCTTCGCGGACTGTGCTTACGACACAGTCCATTATATGTGTCCGAGCGCCGTCAATAAGGACGGTGACAGCGATGACGAGGAGTGGATGAAGTCCGGCCCCTCGGATACGCCAGTACGCAAGTTCTACCTGATTTGGATTGACCAGCTCAAGTCCAAATTAGGCTCGATCTACAGCTACGAGGCCCGGACGAAAGTCCAGTGGGCAATGACCCAATGGGGACCAACCGGCAACCGCCGAAGGTGCCCGTTTGAGTCTTGCCAGCTGTCTCTCACGGGTGAGAAGATGTTCGAGACGAAGCCCCGCTTCGCTCGACACATCGTTGAATTTCATATGCATCACAAGCCTGTGATGATGTGTGTGCTCGGGGACCGCCCGAGTAAACATTGTGATGGCTCGTTCAGCACTCACCGGCGCCGAGACATGGCTCTGCATTTGCAGAAGGCCCATGGCATCGGCCTGGAGAAGACCAGGAAACGAGCCATCAAGTGCTTCAGCGAGCTCCTTGCAAATTGGTCCGCGCTGAGCATCAAGGAAGTGAAAGAGCAGGCATTCGAGACCGGATTCTGCTCGTGGAAGAGCGGCAACTTGCTGACTTACTTCCAGACGAACTCCTCGTCCACAAAATTCGGGATGCCCAGCGAGGTGCACCTGAAGGTGAAAAAGTGGCGAGGAGACGACAAGCGAGAGAAGGCCAAAGCCCGCTCTAAAGGTCCAAACGGAGGCACAGTCACGACTACTGCTTCCAAGAGGACCCGAGCAGACCGGTCCGTGAGCCCTTCGGGTGGCAAGGACCAGCCCAGACCAGCCAATCCAGCTGATCGTCGCGAGTCGGGACAACAGGTCTCGGCTCTGGAGATGCCTGGCAACCAGGCCCGCAGGTCGGGTAGCCAGGCGACCGCATCGGCGACTCCAGCCACCTCCACACCTGCACCCGCGGAACAACGCCCGGGCGAAGCCTCTGGCGGCCAGGATGATGGGGGCGAACTGCTCGCTCCCCCATCCGGGTATTCTACTTGGTGGGCTGGAGAGGGATCCTCCGGCAAACGCCCCACGTACAGTGAGTACGCGGCGAAGTTCCCTTCAATGGGACCGGCTGGACCCGAGTCGCAGGTCCTTACCCCCTTGGGCCGGGCCAAAGCTCGTGGTAGGGGCCGCGGTGGGCTGGAGTCCACCCGAGGCTCTCCGGGTGGTGGCCGAGGCCGAGGAGGCATCACGGTAGAGGGCCCGTCTGCTCCTCCAACAGGCACCCCGCCTGTCTCAGTGGAGGCCCCAGCGCCACCACCAGTGATAGTTCCACCAACAGGTCCTCGGGTACCCCTAATGGAACTAATCTCCGGTACCCTGTCAGGTCTTCAGGATCCGAACACGTTCGTCGACCACCGCGATGTCCGAACGGTTCAGATCCAGAATGAGCTGATGGAAGAATGGCAGGCATTGCACCGCCAGAAGTCTGTTGACTACTGGCGTGTGATGACTGAAGCCACCGTCAATCTGGTCTACGAGATCCAGAGGCGGGAGGAAGATAAAATCAGGGAGCTGGAAAGGAAGAAGGTCGAGGAGGCCCTCGAGTCCTGCCGGCGAAAACAGAAGGAAGCCGAAAAGCTTAAAGAGTTTCACGAAGCTGAAAACTCCAGATATATCCATCGATTTAAGGAGGCGGACCTCAAGTTTTTCCTGGCATTCGGGAAACATCTGGAGGAGTGGGACGGCTTACCGTCGTCTCTCATCTTCGTTCCAGAGATACCCCCGGATGCCCCGCCAGCCCCGGCTACTCCACCGGTCCTGGCCACTCCACCGGTCCCGGCTGCTCCGCCGATTCCGGCAGCTCTCTTGCTCCCGCCCCCCACTTGGAACCGGGCTGTCCCAACTGCCACGGTTGCTGCACCAGCATCCGAGGCAATGGACAGTCCGTCCGCAGTGATGAGGGCCTTGAGCTTGGGGAGCGAGACTCCCAGCGAGGCTTCAGCGGCGCTCTCTACGAGCAGCTGTAGCAGCTCGGCTCCATCTGCCTCAGTGGAGCCGGCTGAGAAGATGGACACAGATCCTGAAGATCTTTGAGTGTCCATCTGTTGGTGTCTCCTGGTACCCGAGGGTAAATGCATTTAATATGCCAGAGGCACTGTTCCTTACGCTGGACTCCTGATACCTGGATCGTAACCTGCAGCGAGGATGGACGCTAACCCGAACACCCAATGGACTACAACATCTAACCGGGTCTCCATCTTCCCATCTTCATCAGGGCACATCATAACAGCAACGTGGTTTGCCACCACACATATGTCGCCGGATGGAGCTGCAGAAACCAGTCGTTCCAGGTTCGCCGGAAGTCCGGTATATTGTAAGGGTGATCCTGCTACCCTGGTAGGACACCTATATTTCATATTTTGTATAAATTTTTTTTTATATCGTATATTATATTCTTGTAAGTAAAAGTCAAAATTTTTTCGGGTTATTTACCCCACCTCGGGTCGGTAAAAACATTGTAAAAATTTTTCAATATCACCTTACTACACATCGAATATTCTTCGTCGCGTCTCATGTTTAATAATAACACACGTGTAATATTATCACCATAGGTCGATGGTCCATAAGGGGCCACTTCCTATTTTTGTTATTATTTATAAACACTTCGGGTTATATACGATGATGCCTTATTGTGTACATATAACTTATAATGCCCCTTAAATGTTCTATATTTAATACGAACTGTGTATATATAGACTTACCTATTTATTTATAACACCACTGTATAAAGTCAACAATAGTTACTTGTTAATTACACACAACCCTAGGTAAAGTCTAGTGGGGGTGGTGTAGGGGCCGGCATCATTGTATATATATTAGTGCCGTTCATCCGAGAGACGTGTTCGTGTGGTGCTTGTTCCTTCTATGCTAGCTAGGTGTCGCTTTGCGATACCTCGTTGGTACAAGAGGGGGCAGCACCATGCCTCGCGTCCAGCTCCTACTAAGGAGCCGGACGAGCGGCAGAAGGGGACTGGACATGGTCCAGTCCAGACGCTAATACTTTGTCATCAGAGAGATTGAATAAAGTCCTACCCGAGAGGTAGGGGTTTCTGGGGCTTTGCCCAACCCGAACTACTCGTGTTGTGTTGGTACATCTAGTGGTAAGCGAGCCAAAGAGCCACCCAACATATAAGTCAATACGAACCATTACATTTATATTTAACTCTCTGACAAATATGTCCCTTTTCCCCCTCAACATCTATAGGCTTACTTCAATATGAGAAAAAAGCGTAGGTCTACACCCTGATGCCAATTCTGCTTCATCTCCAGTGACAATGAAAACACGGGGGGAAACAACTACGCCTCTCTGTGAACATAGTTTTTATCATTTCAGCTTTAGTCAGTGTATTGGCTGGATCAGCCATATGCACACTCTCCTAGCAGCACTTGAGATAAATGCTGGTGGCTCTGCACAAGTGTACCTTTTTGTTGACCTGATCACTTTTGGTATAATCTATTTACTTTGAAAACCCTGTACTGCTATGTTCTTATTTTACTAGTGTTTAATACAGTGTCTCGCACCCCCCTTTATTTCATGTTGGATGAAGTGTAATACAAACACCCCATAGGTTTAACCTTAGGGTTCTGTATCTCACACCACCCGCGAGATAACCATACCCCTTATCTCACGGCCAGTAACACCACCCCAAATAGCCACAAAACATGTATAAAACCATCTTTTATGGTACTTTGAAAGAGTTTTCAATGTTTCTGATGAAAGATAAGAAATGGATACATAAGCAAATGTCCACGACCAGTGAATAATTTTACAGCGTATTCACCAAGGTGGGGCTGCCCATATTCAACGAAGCCGTTATACCTACTGGTTTTGAAGGCATAGACACGTCCCGGTTTGTCTTGATCCACCATGACACCTTGCTCGACGAAATTGGTCACATGATACGGAGCTAGCCGCTACTTTTAGTTTCGATATAAATGTTCCTTGTGCAGGGCAATATCTTCTTTTTTAACATGGGGCTAACATTTAGATATACCTTAAACCATTCATAACATATTATTTAACTAGTTCAATCATTCTTTTTTTGCGTAAAACTTCTAATAACCATACCTAAATACGAAACTAGTTAGCTCTGTATAAATTTCAAAATGGCGCCACTGAATATGCGAGGATCGTATTCCACCCCCCCCCCCATTGAATATGGAGTAAGTAGTACTAATCTATAGTGTCGTCGATATTAGCCATATAATAAAAGGGTTTACTCGTATTGGGTCTGACTGAGGGTTATCTCACTCCACTCTGCCTCCTGAGATAGCCCTCAGTCAGACCCAACACTCGTGAACCTTTGTCTATGTATAAGGTGCACCCTGAATTGATGCTGAACCGATACAGTACACCACAGAGCTTTTTTTTCTCTTTTTTTTTGGTTTCAGTAAACTCCTTGCCTATAATAAGGTGCAACCCAAACTTTGGAGCAGAAGTAGACTCCATGTTCACTTGCGCCAATTTTTTTATCATAAGATTGCTGTCCTAAAATACAACCCCTTAGGTTCTGAGGCACTCAATTTGA
Organism: Acholoe squamosa; assembly: GCA_949317995.1. NCBI lineage: Eukaryota > Metazoa > Annelida > Polychaeta > Phyllodocida > Polynoidae > Acholoe > Acholoe squamosa. The sequence goes on along the minus strand of OX439035.1, from coordinate 6,932,213 downwards.
GTGCCAAAAATGAATAACCATGGTGTAGTCCATACAAAGGTTTTTTAACATGCAGACCATTCGGTCATGAAAATTTGATTATTCTGAACTCAAAATGCGAGACTGAATTCCTCAAGATGATTTTTGTCAGTAGAAACAAGAAATAATAGAAACCAAGAATCACCTATCTTTTATTTCATCAATTATCTCATTGAGATAACTAAAACTGTGGAGAAACCTTAGGGAAACAATAACATCTTTTGTATAAATGCTGTCAAACCGTTAATGACGATATTCACAGTTAGACATTTTGTCCGGCAGTGTGACAATTTCCTCCGAACATGCGGCCATTTTGCCGGCTATGGCTGGTGTTTGGCGGGTTTTCGTATCGACTGTGTATTAAAGGTGGGCTAAGTATTGCTGCTAGGAGAGTGGCTCATGTTAGTGGATGAAGCCGCTGTGTCAGTGCATACCACAGAAGTGCACACCTATTAGTCCTGGAGGGTGTTGCTCCTATGGTAAAAAGAGCTGTCAGTAGGAACCCTCTTTTCAAAAGAAGTCATGCTCTGTTCCACCATTCAACTTGCACTCACCACATTAGTCTGAAAAGGCACCTGCCTTGTTTAAAACAGAGAGAGCTGCACTATCAGGTACCTACTCATGTCACACACTCTATAGTATATTATACTGACTGACTTCTCCCAACCTGGTACCCACTCAAATCCCCCTTTTTTAGCACCATACTTGAATGACCACTTGTGAGCAACAAAAGGGACAAGTTATATCTACATGAAAAGAATGGACTGGAAATGAGGGCATTTTTAGCCAGCTCTTCCTTTTACTATAGGGGCAACACCCTCCAGGAAGAGTGTGTGTGGATGGGGAGGGGGGAGGGAGTGGTTGAGTGGCAGTGGGAGGTATGTGTTGGGCTGGTTGTTGGAGCTTTATGGTTGTGGGGGGGGGGGGGGTTTGGGAGTAATTGAGGGTAGGGGGTGGGGTAGAGGGCTGGCTGTTGGATCCTTATAATCAAAGAATCAAGGTAAGGTAAGGTTGACACACCCAGCTAGACTTAGTCTCCCACGATTTGGCGAATCGTGTGCTGGGTATACTGTTAAAAAATGTTAACAGAATCGACAGAATCCTTGTCCCAAAAAGATGTTGTCATTTTCAGAGAGATTCCTTATAGATTTGTGTACCACCGTACTGCTAGGTGAGGCTTTTTGTGAAAACCACACTGGTTCACTGCAATACAATTACGGTGGTTCAATGCTCAGTCTTATCGGGAACTCTGGTAGATTGTACAGTAATTCTTTACACTAGGTGAAGTATTGGACTTCTCTTCAACATTACTGTGTTAAAACTACAAGCCAATATTTTTTTTGTTACAATAGATTATAGGGTAAATCCTTTTAAAAAGCTTTTTCATATGGCTGAAATTTGGCTTTCAAACTCAAATCGGGCTTACCGTTGTGGCCAGTTTCAGTGCAGGTTTTCAAATGAGTCTTGTTTTACCGCAGGATAGAAAATGGTTTTAAATCCAAACAGTATTATACTTCAAGTCAGCAGTGTTGCCACATGCTCTTGACCAAAATAAAGTATCGTCGCATTCAAATTAAAGTATGCATAAATGTGAAATAAAGTCTAATCGTGTCTTCTAAAATGCTGTATTTCTATGAGATCTAAGTAATTTCTACACTATTTTCCATGTTTTAACCTTAGGGGTGACAGTGTGAAGAGAATTTTGAGTGAATTTACGCGTATCAGCACAAAAAAAAAAAGAATCCTCATGAGAGTGAAAGTTTGGCAAGGTGCGTTTCCCAAAAACAGCTGTTGAGACCCTAGAATGTATATTGAAAATAAAGCATCGATTTCGAAGATCCTCCAAAATACTCTCAAATTTCCCCATTTTACTTGAAAATAAAGTGCTCAAAGTATCTGATCAATTTAAGTATAAATTTGCAAAATTGCTAAAATAAAGTATTTACTTTAATTAAAGTATAATGTGGCAACACTAAATAAAGCTAAGGTCCCACATAAGTGCAGGTTAAATCAGAGGCTGATATATATATCAGCCAGGTGCTAATTTACATGGACAAATTGTAATGCCCTTACAGGCCCTTTTTAAAGAGTATTTTCAACCTTTTTTTTTCTTAAAGAATTTCCATATCAGGGACAATAAAGAAACATCAGGTAGGCTAGAAAATTCCAGTAATATCTCAAAAACCTTTTTTAAGGTTTCTTGCCCAATGCCTCCCGATCCTTTTCCAGTCCAGCTATTTTTCTTTCCATTGGATTAAACCTGGCATCTGATTGTTCCCGATCATCATATTGGATCCAGTGGGACACCTGCCTAAGAGTTGTTCTACCCCCAGAAAGCTTTACTGTTGTGTGAAAAAATCAAACAAGTCACAATTAATCTTTACAGAAACATTTATTTCACTAGATATTACAAGAAACCGAAGCATCCATGTAGTAATAGTAGTAATAGTAATACACGACCCGTCCCTGGCTAGCCGTATTCCGATTTACTAAGGGCTCAGACCGCGCCTCTGTAGTTTATTGATCTATCTATAGACGATTTGTCAACATTTACAACAGTCTATGGACAATTTGTCTTAATTATATATATACTGGATCCATTTTGATACTGTCAACCTTTTTCTATCACAAAACAATAAATAGTAATAATAAAAAGTTTTCATATTTCCATTACATGAAATAACACACATTTAAAGTTTCATGGTCCATGAATTGAAAATCACAAGAACTAAAACTACAGCAATAGATTTGTTTTCATAATTGTTTATCGGTCTAATCCTAGGTTTATGAATATTGTGCTGGCGCGTTATTCGCCAATGCTCAATTCACACAATATCATAACGGCGAAAGACCACCGTGCACTAATGCATCATGCCAACTGCTCATCATGATGCATTGATGCATCATGCCAACTGCTCATCATGATGCACTGATGCATCATGCCAACTGCTCATCATGATGCATTGGTGCATCATGCCAACTGCTCATCATGATGCAAGGATGCATTATGCCAACTGCTCATCATGATGTAAGGATGCATCATGCCAACTGCTCATCATGATGCATTGACGCATCATGCCAACTGCTCATCATGATGCATTGATGCATCATGCCAACTGGGCAAACAGGCTCGTAAACGGAACATTGACACATCCTGAGGATTCTTTGGAAGTATCAACTTTAACCACCTATTGTTGGCAAGACGCATGAATGTAGTTGCAGCGAGCAGACCTATCACCGCTATTTTTCTGCATCGATGATGCACTACGAGCATGACTCCTCATTGCATTAATGTCTTTTAAAGGATGAAACTATCAATTCATCTTAAATGTGAACAACACGTTTCTGGGTACACTTGGGACTAATTTTCATTCTCCTTTGTTTTTTTAATTACCCCTAAACCTATCTAGGATTTTTACTCTGTGTTTGTACAATGTCATTGCAATGTAATAAAGTCAGCTGAATTCCAACAGTTAAAGGGGGTGATTTTTTACAGATTTGTGTATACATAATATCAGAAAATTGGATCATACTTATATTGCTAATCAGCAAAGAAGAAAATGACTTTGATAAAAGTTGAAATTTAGCGTAATCACCATCCGATAAATATAAGCCTAAAATAGGCCTTATTTCGTACATTCAGCGGACACTCAGTTTTTTCTCGTTATTTTTTTTTTCTTCTTCTGAATTTCAGCTCTAGATGTTAGTGCTATATTAATGGACGATAACGATATCATAAAGGCTCACTATAAAACAGATAATACTAATTATATATGCACATATATGATATATGCTAATTATGTGTTCACATAATATGATATATGCTAATTAAATTCACAAATACACAAGAACACAATGGCCTTAGACTGATATACTATACCTTGTACTTGAGGATATCAATGGATTTATTTTACCTCACCATTGTCATCATACAGACAAATGGATATACACATGCAAGGTTGTGCTTCAATCTACCCATTGTTACCAAAATGTCACATATATAGAACAAGGGTGTGTCTCAATCTAGCCATTGTTACCAAAATGTCACATATAGATCATGTACCATTCTGAACAACACAACCTACACTTCATTGTGTCATAACCATGGAAACTGAAATATATATGTCATATTCAAAGTGATTTCATCGTTACTTCCGGTCGTCTTATATCTTCGTCAAACTTGTTGTCTAGATAGTACATGATAGAGATACTCAACAATTAACATTGTAAAACACACATGAAGCACAAATATCTGTTTATCTGTGGTTTGTGTTAGATTCTAATTCTGTACAAAGAAAGTAATCTACATAATCATTCAGTTACTATAAGTATTGCACTGCCCATTAAATAAGACTGTCAAGACAATAGCGGGAACTGTCATATTGACAGCAACCACTGTCAAGTTGACAGCAACAAAGGTCAGGTTGACTATAGGAACTTTCAAAGTAAACCATATCAAGTTAACTGTGACATTGATTGTAGGAACTATTAAGGTCAACAGGCAAAAGGATCACTTCTTGCAGAATGTTCCTGGCCCTCCGTGGAGACGAATGTTGACGCCGCCGTGGTTCCCCGGGTGCCCGGCCAAACAGGGGTTCAGGGGCAGAGCCCCTGATCAAGGATATCTGCCATATCTCATATGAATTTAAATTATATTCAGATGAGATCATCTGAAACTTATGGGAAACTTACATGGAAGATTATTATTCAGATGAGATCTCATCTGAAAACAGTCAGAAGTGTGTGACAGCATGGTCCCACCACGTGCCTGAGGAACTGAGGCAGCGTGATTGTTTGTCTCCAGTGTGACGTCATTCTACTTCCGGCCAGGTACAAATCCCAAGAAGAGACCCAGATGCGGTCAACAGAGGGAACTGTCAAGGTCAAAAGCGGAAACTGTCACAGTCGACAGCAGTAACTCTCAATTTCGAAAGTTGAAACTTCCAAAGTCCCACTTATAATTTTAGAAGTGGGAGCTGTCAAGGTCAAACACAGGAAATATCAAGGTCAACAATGGGAGCTGTCATGGTCAGGTGTGGGAACTGTCAAGGTCTTAGTGGCTACTGTCAAACCTAACAAATGGAACAGTCACGAGTACAATAGGAAGAGGAAATCTTTCTGAACCGCTTAGATAATATCGTATATAGAATTAATCCTCCGGAATGTTGTACAGAAAAGAATGTCAAGGGCAATCTTTAATGTTTATAACAACCATATCCAATATACCAATGAATACAGATAAGGATAATGTCTGCCATCTTGGCTGGCCAATAATGCCAGTTCACCTAAGAGTATCATATCAATATTTTCACAAAGAAAAGTTACAACCATGCCAAATGGGCACACGTGATGACCATATATTACAAGATCACCATTTTAAAACAACTTAAAAAATAAATACTCGGAACTGGGACCTTAGAAAACAGGCCTCTTTATGAATGTGAGTAATCATTTCTTTTAAAGCAAGAAATATTTCTTTAAATAATTCCTCAACCTGTTCATTCTGTTTTCTACATACATCAAAATGGCACTAATACAAATAACTAGATTATGCCGCACCATTGAGGCACCTATATGTTTCCACTTCATTTAAGACTTCGGTTACTTCTGTCTCCTTTCCGTATACTGTGTGATTAACACTTAGACTGCATAATTATGAAATTTACAAGTGCCATTAGGTTGGTCTGAAACTACGACATTTGACTGATTTGCTAGATCAGCAATTTCTAATCATTTTGTGTCTCTCCATTCAAAAAATTCTCATTTCTCTACAAATTTTTTAAAATAAAAATTGTAAGACTTAAACCAGGGACATTTTCAGAATCTAAGACTGGCAGTGAGTGTTACATTATAAACTGTCATGTCCTTGAGGGCCTAACGGGACTCTTATTCAAACTTCCCTCGACGTCGTCGATAAATTCTTTTACCTACACGGCATCAAAATGAACCACATCAAGTAAGTTCCTGCTTCAGTCATACAGAAAACTATGTGCATGCTATATAATAGTGGTGAGTATAAGTTTAGTGTGTCCGCGGGATGCTAACCTCGATGTGTGTCCGCGGGATGCTAACCTCGATGTGTGTCCGCAGGATGCTAACCTCGATGTCCTGCAGAAATATGTACAGCTGGACCAGATATATATGTCTATATTTGAATGAATTGATACAGTGGGTTTGGGCCTTGGAATCTGAAAACATTATTGGGTTTATGTAACCAATATTTTGATAAAGGTTTTTGTCTGAACTCAAACAAAAGAAAATTGAGAAGCTTTTCATGAAGCTTTTGTTCAGTTCTCTGATTTCAGAATTTGCAACTTCATTTTCTTCAAGCAACATAATTATTACATCTGGAACATAATCCCATAGGATTAACAGTAGGGACCTCATTCTGCATGGACACTTATGACATAGTCATATTCAGTTTACGATGGCTCCTTTTCTTGGCATTCAACTCTGCTCGGTACAGCTGACAAGGTGTCAATGAATGTTTTGTATATCTACGAGAGGCGGAAATCCTCAGACCGTTGTCATTTGTTGTCAGCCCTAGTGATTACATCAGTACCAGTGAGCTTATCGAGACGCTGGAGTGTATCTATCCGGATTGGCATGAGGTGTGAATGGAGCCATGGCGAGTTACACGACACGGATTCATGCGAGTACCTTCTTGGTGCATCGTGATGGGCGTGATGCTCTAATACATTAGCGGATCTAAGAGTGAAAGGAATACAGCTTGTGTACGCCTGATTTAAAGGGATATAGGTTGCGCATGGCCCTTAAAGAGTTGAAGGGATATAGCTTGTGTGTGTGGGTACCACAGAATGGTGGCCATACCAACAAGCTTACACGTGGGTACACAGTGGCCGCGTACCAACACGTTACCATACACACCGCTAATGGAAGGTAAACACCGCACCCTACCCCTCACCAACCATGTTCTACCACAGCTACCCAGCCAATCACCCCTTATATACACACACCATACACACCTGCTACCAATGTCCACCATATAGGAACAGTGTGGTTTGTACAGTGCAGGCAGCCATCTTGTCCCCCTGTTCTACTACAATCACTCCCTATATATACACACACCTGCTACCAGTGTACACCATATAGGGACAGGGTGGTTTGTACAGTGCAGGCAGCCATCTTGTCCCCCTGTTCTACCAACATATAGGGAAAGTGCAGACAGCCATTTTGGTCCCCCTACATGGGGGACCTATCCCAATTGAGAAGTTTCATTCATTCAACCGGGATTCGAACCCGGGTCTCCAAATTCTACAGTTTGGCATGTTACCACTACACCATCTGAATGCCTGAAACTCTCACCTAGTCTCACCAACCTGGCTCAGACAACTCTACTGCTCTCCCATAAAACCAGGTATGACAATCAAAGGACATGAAAAGCACTGTAATATCCTATTTCTATGCCAAACATACAATTTTTCTATGCAGAATGGAAACTGGAAATGCGCAGAGGGGTTGAGGAATTAAGCCTATTAGATTATGTTCCAATTGCAATAAGTACATGAACTTGGGAATCAAGAGTACTCTCAAATGCTAAATAAGGGCATGAAATTGGGAATCAAATAAGCAAAAAATCTCCCTTGGACATTTCACTTGTTTTTGTACTTGTTTACATACAGTTACAGATAGGGATCAAAGAGTCCTCCCTTTATGGATTTTGAGACTTGGCTGTCGATATGCCTATATATATAAAAGAGTGGACCTACTCTGCTCCTACCGAGTGCTTGGCACTGCAATATGGAGTCAGTGAGAGACTACGGAGTTTGCCGGACGAGATATCCACACCGATGTGAATCCGAGAATTAGAGACGGAACAGACTGCCTAGTGGAGGGATGATGCCATAGAGGAGCTTTGACTTTCCCCAGCAATTCTCACAACACTTCAGTACTTAGATTAATATTAATTTATGCAAACTGCATTTACAGATTGGAGCTGGGTTATATAGCAATATCAAAACAAGCCAATATCAAAGTTAAGAGAAATTACTTTAAAAATTCACAACCCTGAAAAACAGCCCTTTAAAATCTATCAAAAAACTACAAAAAAAAAAAAAACAATCCCCTTGGACTTTAGGCTGAAGGAAAACCTTTTTCAGTGTACTACATTTGAATATAATTAGATTGAAAGGGAAAAAAACTAGATTTCCACTTCTTTTCCTTGGCTCGGAGAAGTGAGAATTTACAAGGTGCTAGGTGCAGACTGAGTGATATTATGAACTTTGAAATATGATAACATAGGACTGTGACTTGGACCAATATCTTATATACATATCCATAAGCCAATGGGACTATTGTTACTATATAATGGTCCTAGACTACTATAGCCTGTTGTATATCTTGCTGTATACACACAATCTCCAAATCCGCTTGGAATGTTCTGTGCACCTTGCTGTATATACTGTGCTGTTTCTCAATATATTTGGAAACTTTGTGTATGTTTGAACTAACGACTATATCAATAATGAGAAAATTATTATCATTATAATGAGGAAATGTTAGCCTGGCTTCAGCTGAGTCCTGCCGTCTTACGCCAAAAATGTGAATAAGTTTGAATCATGCGAGTAGGATATACTTTAGATTAGGTAGGTGGCTTATCAAATGGAATATCATCATCCTTCATACCAATACTATAATCAAACATATGAGTTCCATGCATTGCTTAATACAAGAGAGGGAAATTTTAAAATAGTTTCTAAGAGAACAAGAGTCAATTCCAAATCCCTCCTACACCCACATTATCAATCATCATCTGCACCCGCCAGAATGATCAATAGTAAATGGCATGGGCAGTAAAAATCAGAAAATAGCAGAATATCTATTACTATTTTCATAAATTGTAATCATTATAATCATGAATTAATTTCAGGCTCCTGATATGACCGGCTAACAATAACCAGATATGATCATTTTCTTTAAAACCTGCAAAGTTTCACATTGGCGAAGGAAATCATCGATACCACAAGCGCTAGTTATTATATAGATCCAGCCAAGGAACTGATAGTGGTCTCGTTTAGCCTACATTATCGATATACATAATACCAGTCTACCGCAAACAACAACAACAACAACAACATAGATAACAATGTGGAGGCTAAGCCATGATAACAACCATAATATAATAACACCAATAGTAAGCCATAGGCCTAGCACACACAAGTGGGAAACAGTCAATTTTCAGAGGGGGAAACCGTACGAAATCTAATTCAACTGGATAATCTTTTTTTCCTTCTTTTTAAATAACAATTATGTCATGATCATGAGACATTTTATACCTTCGTAAACCGTGGTCATAAGCCGGATCTTTTTTTTCTTATTTTTGACCAAAACCAGCTTCTAAATTTCTCCCATTTCTCCCCTGGCTTATGAATGATTTTTTTTTTACTATAGATCATAGGGAAAACCTTGAAAAAAAGTTCCCCGAAATCAGCCTATGGCTTTTTCTCAAACTCTCCCCAGGGCTTATAACTGGGGCCGGCTTATGACTGAGGTTTTACGTTAATAATGTCATAATGTCAGTTAAAACAACGGTCATGATCTGTACTCTATACCCCAATATTGGAAATACTTATGAATGGCCCATAACCCCCGATTGCTCCATCGTATAGGAGCTGTCGTCTATGTGGAATGCACTACATGCTAGGTGAGGGGTATGTATATATTTATATATATATATATATATATATATATATATATATATATATATATATATATATATATATATATATATATATATATATACCATGTATACATGTATCAAATTGGGAGCAGATACGAGTTCTACAAACCGCCTACCCACAGCGCCAAAATGCAAATCAGCCCAGGTGACATCCCATACCAATTAACATATTCATTTCATCCAGAAAATTAAGGGTGGGCAAATCGTTTACAATTTTTTTTACTCAGATTATATTAGGAGTGATGATCAGGCAAGATACTGACGGGAAAGGCAATGTTGGAGTACACTTTTCTTCAGGAAGCCATCTTTTGCCTGTGAATCCCAGGTGTAATCAACTCATTACGCATGCCGATGATTTTATTCTATGGAATTGGAAAGAATATTCCCTCTCTGAATACCAACTCCTCTCAAAAATCAAAGTCCTCTCTCTTTACTTCATTTCCTTTCATTCTGTGAACTTTTATGGACCATTTGAGGACTGTATGTTTCCTGTAATAGAGAAGACAAATTTGGCTGACTTATATAAATAGAAAGGGGCCCACTGGGCTCTAGACCTGTGTAGTTGTAGCTCCACTCAGAGTCTTGTAGACCTTCTCGTTACTGGAACACGGAAGGTGGCAACGAGGCTGTCGGCGATGTCCCGTTCAGTTTGCTGAGGCGCACAACTTCCTCCGACAACATCTCCAGATCCTGTAACGACAAACAGAGAAACAAGGTTTAACTTACTGCTATTAACGCTTAAACTGTTAACAGGGATGAGAGATCAAAAACCTATGAATTCCCACAGTTTTGTCCGAAAAAAACAGTGTCCTGCGAGTTTTCGTTTTGACATAAAAAAATATAATGCAGCAATGTAAATTGCTGATAACTCGAAAAGTGAAAAGCCTGTGATTGGCTCCCATGAGTTGTTCACTCATCCTGTTGCATCAGCACTCCTTTACCCAGGTTTTTCGCACCACCAAGCCACTATTCGCATAACTCCTGCAAAAACTGCGCTATTTGCACCACATTGCCCAAAAAGGCGGGAAAGTTGATACATGGATCAACATCATATACCTTCACCATTGGAGGCAAAAAGTGTCTTATGGCTGCCAAACACCTGAGTCTGTACAATATTGACAATTTCTCAAAATTTACAAAACTTGGTAATGAAATACCTTTTCCTGCAAGACCCCTACATCTCCTTTAATGGCACTACAAATTCATTAACTAATTCTGCCTCTTTTATACAAAATTCCAACTTTTTTCAAACTTATTCGCACCACCGCAATGACTGAAAGTGCAGGACCCCAATGTGTCTCCTTATAACCTCGCTTTTCGAGTTAATGATTATTTTTTCTGACCATAATGGAGGAGTACATCATCCCCAGTGGTTGGCATTATACACCAATCAAGTGCTAGCACGTCTGCTCGCAAACACTTCATTGCCGCATCATGCTGATCCTCTGGGAGTGAGAGTATGAACCCCGTAAGGTTAGCATATAGAATACTAGAGGAATGCGCCATAGTCGCACCTAACTCGGAAGAGGAGGGGTGGTTTGTGGTATCATTCAGACTCTGTCATAGTACATGTATGACATCAGCACTACAGCTGGTTAACACACCACAAAAGGGCGGGAAAGAAGGTTAACAAAGGTTTCCAAATGGAATGTATATACTTTAACATTGTAGCAAAGAAGCTTCACCTTTCAGTGGTAGCAGGTATGCCTTTACTATCTCTCTGACATCTCCTTATTTAAACCAAATTCTGGTCTATATTACCGTATTTCCTCGATTAGAAGCCTGGGCTTATAATGATTTTAAGTGGCAAATTGACCAGGCTTGTATTCGGGGCAGGTTTATATTTGAGGCAGGCTTGTATTTATTTCAGTAGAAGATTAACTCTGCCCCTTTCCAATATCTATCAAATTGATTATATAATTTAAACTATTTTGCAGAAACTTCCTGATACTGACAACCATAATGTAACTTCATCCCATTTAGATGTCTACCTGGTCACTTGGCGATTTATTTGTATAAGGAATTTATAGAAATTTCAATGAAGTGCTGGCGAGACTGCTCGCCAGCACTTCATTGGTGCATCATGCTGACTCTTAGGAGTTAATACATATAATCCCGGAGCGTCGGCATGATGCTCCAATGACGTGCTGGCGAGCAGTCTGACCAGCACGTCATTGGTGCATCATGATGACCAATGGGCATGATGCATTAATACATCAGCGACCTTTAAAGGGTTAAAGGATTAAGACACCATTCTACCTGTGGCAGCCTCATTAAAAACGCATCACAAGCAGAAAGTTCCTGTGAAGTCCTTAGGGTGCTGGATGGTCATGTTTTAGTTAGTGCGCTTTGAAGCATTGGGGGAAAAGAACAGCTCAATCCACACAGACTGCACTACACCCCTTCCAAGGAAGAACAGAAATCAGCTCAAAGCTGAATCCATGCTCAGCACTAGTTGTACAAATGTTGATCAACTACATTTCAAAATATTGAAATTATATATATCATGCTATCATTTTCATTTGTGTGTAGGGGAAGTAGCCTGTCTCGGGATCGGGATGGTAGCCGTCTGTCTGCCTGGCTAGCACTATACTGCCTGAGGGGAGGATTGGAACAGTAGCCGTCTGTCTGCCTGGCTAGCACTATACTGCCTGAGGGGAGGATTGGGATGGTAGCCGTCTGTCTGCCTGGCTAGCACTATACTGCCTGAGGGGAGGATTGGAACAGTAGCCGTCTGTCTGCCTGGCTAGCACTATACTGCCTGAGGGGAGGATTGGGATGGTAGCCGTCTGTCTGCCTGGCTAGCACTATACTGCCTGAGGGGAGGATTGGAACAGTAGCCGTCTGTCTGCCTGGCTAGCACTATACTGCCTGAGGGGAGGATTGGGATGGTAGCCGTCTGTCTGCCTGGCTAGCACTATACTGCCTGAGGGGAGGATTGGAACAGTAGCCGTCTGTCTGCCTGGCTAGCACTATACTGCCTGAGGGGAGGATTGGGATGGTAGCCGTCTGTCTGCCTGGCTAGCACTATACTGCCTGAGGGGAGGATTGGGATGGTAGCCGTCTGTCTGCCTGGCTAGCACTATACTGCCTGAGGGGAGGATTGGGATGGTAGCCGTCTGTCTGCCTGGCTAGCACTATACTGCCTGAGGGGAGGATTGGGACGGTAGCCGTCTGTCTGCCTGGCTAGCACTATACTGCCTGAGGGGAGGATTGGGACGGTAGCCGTCTGTCTGCCTGGCTAGCACTATACTGCCTGAGGGGAGGATTTGGATGGTAGCCGTCTGTCTGCCTGGCTAGCACTATACTGCATGATCTGGGAGGATTGGGACGGTAGCCGTCTGTCTGCCTGGCTAGCAGTATACTGCCTGAGGGGAGGATTGGGATGGTAGCCGTCTGTCTGCCTGGCTACCAGTATACTGAATGATGAGGGGTTTGGTTTGGTTTGGTTTGGTTGATTTTATGTCCACTAATAGTACTTAAAAGTTAGCAGACATTTCTGGGGTTCGCTGACATCAAGTCCTTTCTTTTCTTTTTGGACAGGTTTTTAAAAGCTGCTTGTCCAAACAGCTAGACAGGTATTTATATGCTGCTTGCTAGACAAACCACGGCCTTTGATCACTCAGACGTGGTTCACTGTGGGGGAATCCCATGGCAAAAGGCAAGCATGTATGCCCGGACCCACGCATATGTTCACCAGCTGCCTACATGCTCACCCCAAGCCACAAGAAACCCCAAGTTTGTCGCCTTTTACGAATCTGGTATGCCCACTGGTAGAATAGAAGAATTCCTCCTTTGTGGACTCCCAATGAAGTTATTCTGCTCCTCCATGCCCTCACATGAAGGTCCCCACTCCGCAGGGGGAGAATGATGAGGGGAGGATGGGAATGGTAGCTGCCTGTCTGCCTGGCTAGCACTATACTGCATGATTTGGGAGGATTGGGACGGTAGCCGTCTTGTCTGCCTGGCTAGCACCAACACAGAAGGAGGCAGGGCGAGACGCACAGACTTAAAGTAGAATAGCGTGGCTCACGGTCACTGGGGACCGATCCAATGCCAGTGATCAGAGACCAGGCACAGACCAGGACAGAGTGGTGAGCTGCTCACCGAGCATATCATTTACCCCACACTGCAGCAGGCGCCATGCGGCCAGCCAGTCTACTGCTCCAGAATACTACTAATGTAGTACCCTATAGTACATTCCTCAGCTGTTGGCACCACAATACTACTATTGTAGTGTCCTATAGTCCATCTCTCAGCTGTTGGCACCACAATACTACTACTGTAGTGTCCTATAGTCCATCTCTCAGCTGTTGGCACCACAATACTACTATTGTAGTGTCCTATAGTCCATCTCTCAGCTGTTGGCACCACAATACTACCACTGTAGTGTCCTATAGTCCATCTCTCAGCTGTTGGCACCAAGATACTATTACTGTAATGTGCTATAGTCCATCTCTCAGCTGTTGGCACCACAATACTACTACTGTAGCATCCTATAGTCCATCCCTTAGCTGTTGGCACCAAGATACTACTACTGTAATGTGCTATAGTACATCCCTCAGCTGTTGGCACCACAATACTCCTACTGTAGTCACCTATAGTCCATCCCTCAGCTGTTGGCATCACAATACTACTACTGTAGTGCCGTATAGTCCATCCCTCAGCTGTTGGCACCACACTACTACTACTGTAGTGCCGTATAGTCCATCCCTCAGCTGTTGGCACCACACTACTCCTACTGTAGTCACCTATAGTCCATTCCTCAGCTGTTGGTACCACAATACTACTACTGTAGTTCCCTATAGTCCATCCCTCAGCTGTTGGCACCAAGATACTACTACTGTAATGTGCTATAGTCCATCCCTCAGCTGTTGGCACCAAGATACTACTACTGTAATGTGCTATAGTACATCCCTCAGCTGTTGGCACCACAATACTACTACTGTAGTCACCTATAGTCCATCCCTCAGCTGTTGGCACCACAATACTACTACTGTAGTGTCATATAGTCCATCTCTCAGCTGTTGGCACCATGATACTACTACTGTAGTGTCCTATAGTATATCCCTCAGCTGTTGGCACCACAATACTACTACTGTAGTGTCCTATAGTCCATCTCTCAGCTGTTGGCACCACAATACTACTACTGTAGTGTCCTATAGTCCATCTCTCAGCTGTTGGCACCACAATACTACTATTGTAGTATCCTATAGTACATCTCTCAGCTGTTGGCACCACAATACTACCACTGTAGTGTCCTATAGTCCATCTCTCAGCTGTTGGCACCAAGATACTATTACTGTAATGTGCTATAGTCCATCTCTCAGCTGTTGGCACCACAATACTACTACTGTAGCATCCTATAGTCCATCCCTTAGCTGTTGGCACCAAGATACTACTACTACTGTAATGTGCTATAGTACATCCCTCAGCTGTTGGCACCACAATACTCCTACTGTAGTCACCTATAGTCCATCCCTCAGCTGTTGGCATCACAATACTACTACTGTAGTGCCGTATAGTCCATCCCTCAGCTGTTGGCACCACACTACTACTACTGTAGTGCCGTATAGTCCATCCCTCAGCTGTTGGCACCACACTACTCCTACTGTAGTCACCTATAGTCCATTCCTCAGCTGTTGGTACCACAATACTACTACTGTAGTTCCCTATAGTCCATCCCTCAGCTGTTGGCACCAAGATACTACTACTGTAATGTGCTATAGTCCATCCCTCAGCTGTTGGCACCAAGATACTACTACTGTAATGTGCTATAGTACATCCCTCAGCTGTTGGCACCACAATACTACTACTGTAGTCACCTATAGTCCATCCCTCAGCTGTTGGCACCACAATACTACTACTGTAGTGTCATATAGTCCATCTCTCAGCTGTTGGCACCATGATACTACTACTGTAGTGTCCTATAGTATATCCCTCAGCTGTTGGCACCACAATACTACTACTGTAGTGTCCTATAGTCCATCCCTCAGCTGTTGGCACCACAATACTACTACTGTAGTGCCGTATAGTCCATCCCTCAGCTGTTGGCACCACAATACTACTACTGTAGTGCTGTATAGTCCATCCCTCAGCTGTTGGCACCACACTACTACTACTGTCATGGTGTATAACTATACAACAGTTAAAACAGAACTAGAATATACCTAGCGGTGTTCACCTTTAAAAATCAGGTGATGGCATCTTTAAAAAAGAAAATATTGTGCATCAGCTTTACGTTACAATATGAATAGAAACTGGAGTGCTATCATGAAATAGAGGGAAATATACTTCGTCGCCTCAGTGCAACAAGGTTGTAACTGATATTTTGGCAAAATTAAGTTTTCTTCTGTTTTAACATCCTTATATACCCCTTATCTACTTATCTACCTACGAAAGAACTGAAGCTCTGTCTATGTCTGCCTACAGAACCCAGAGCAATAAGGTTGTGTCCACTTGGTGCTATAGTAATTTCAAGACTTCTTTTATCTCTCCTGCAAAACTTGCAGATACAATAAAATATAACTTATGCAGATACAACCTTGTTGCACTCAGTGATGTAAGTCAGGCATGGGCAAAAATCAGGAAGCCATACATTTACTTGATATAAAAGCCTTCTATTTTTCCAAAAATCCCTCTTTACCACTCGTATAAGGAAAGTACATGGCATTCAAAATTTTCAGAAATCAGGAAATCCTGATAAATCCTGAAGACTTACATCCCTGTAGCACTGAGGCGATGACTTGTTCCTTGACTATAATACTTTTCACTCATGCAGAGGTTGGGTGGTTATGTCCCGACAGATGCACTTTAGTCCATCTCCCTCTAAAACAGACCCTTTCGCATGGTTCCAACAACCACCTGTCCATTTCCCCCCTCCCAAACCCCATAAACCCCACGATACACTCTGCATTCTATATAGGCCATCCGGCTGTCGCTAAAAATACCCAATGGCAGGGGATGGTATTGGGCTGGAGCAGCTTAAGCTACCGTAAAACATTGCATATAAGCCACAGCTTATAATAGAAATTTCACACCCACAGTGCAGTTTATAGGATCATCTTAAACTCAGGGTGTGGTTCAGTGGGAGGGGGGGGGGGAGCAGCGAGAAAGGAAAGTGTGGGGGGTTGGGGTTTACATTTTTGTTGTTGTTATTTTCTATACATCTGTAGGGCCATCCTGAAAACGTGCAGCTTATAATGTATGGGGTTTTACATAGCCATGTATAGAATGTGGTAAGGAATGACAACCTTTTGAGGCTTACAGCATTCTTCGGCTTATGTGCAGGTGCTGTTAGCGGAGGGGAGTGGGTGGTTATCTCGCCTATCCTTCAAGGCCAGTTCCCTCACCCAGGACCTCTGAAACCTTTAAGGGCCTATGATGCATTAATGCATCATGCCCATTGGTCATCATGAAGTACCAATGAAGTGCTGGCGAGACTGCTTGCCAGCATTTCAATAGAACATCATGCCGACCCTACGGGGTTGATACATATATACTCCAGGAAGGTTGGCGTAATGCTCTAATGAGTAGTCTTGCCAGCACTTCATTTGAACATCATGACGACAAATGGGCATGATGCATTAATGCATCAGCGGCCCTTAAAGGGTTAAGCCTCCCCCTACCTTAACCCCCCCCTACCACCACAACTTATCTACTCCCTATGGCCTACCCCGAGGTGCACAGACCACCAGAGACATCCTTTCTCTTGTCCTAATGGTTTCCCTTTTACGGCCTTTTCTCTCCGCCCGGTCGTATATTTTCTCGGGTTTATTTTGATTTATCCGCCCCGGGAGGTTGCAGCAGCACCAACAGCAGTGGTTGGGTCTGTAGCAGGGTTAGATTCCTCAAAGGAGGAATTACCTTATCGCTGCGAATTAGCACCCTATCAAATATAGATTTGGAGGGACGTTTTTCCCAGGCCGTTATACAAACAGGCACTTTCTTCAAGGATCTTTTCAGGAAATCACCTTACTACTGCAGTTTAGCACCCCAGCACATATAAATATTTGAGGGATGGAAATATTTTATCATAGAACCTTCCCTTAAACTCAAATCTAGCTCATAGGTGAAGTTTTGATATAATACAAAAAAGAAAGGAACCAAGAATTCTTAACTTTTTCCCTATATCAAAACCAATCATCTTTCTCTCTCATACTCAGATATGGCTTATCATTGGGGTAAGCTTATAAGCGAGATTTTACGGTAGTTTCTGTCTGTGAAAGATGCACAATTCAGTGCCGTTATACCCACCAGACACAAAGAGAGATGAACAGATTTATAAGACTTTCATATCATTGTGTAGGGATGGGCGCCAGGAGCCTGTGAAAACAGGGCTCAACAAATCAGTTTGGAATCAGTGTGTCCACTGGACACAAAGCCAAATCAAAGTTGTGTCCAGCAGGTAAATGTTGTGCCTATGCCATTCAAGTCAATGTAAATCCCTGGTTTGCAGCTGTGTCCACTGGACACAACTTTAAAAAAAAAGGTTGTGTCCAGAGAAATATTTCTGTGTCCCATCCGGATATCTCCGAGATCCCTCCTCGGAGGGATCTCGGAGTAGCCCTCTGGCACCACTCAGACAGAGCGTGCCCCCACAGAATCAGTCTGAAGGAGTGATTCACCTAAACCTTCCGGCTACTCCAAGACTCCAGCAGGTAGGATCAACAGTTGGGAATTCTCTGAATTGAGAATTTAGCCTTTATTCAGAACTGCATTATACATACAGCATAGAGCGGCTTCCAAAGTCGATTCACATTGCGATGGTTCAGCGTTTGCAGTGTAGAGGATTGAGGAGGTAGTGGATTTTATTCTCTGTCATTCTACAAATTTCTCTCAATTGAGAATTTAGCCTTTTTTTCAGAACTGCGTATACATACTTATAGCTTCCAAAGGCGATTCACTCGGTATTACATTGCGATGGTTCTACTTTTGAAGCGTACAGCATTGAGGAGTGAGGGGACAGCGTAGGTGGAGCTGTGTACAGGCCATTTGTCAGACTAGTCATTACACCGGTACTACTGCTACAGGGACATTACTCACTTACAAGTACCTACTCTTTCTCTCCCCTCCCCCTTCTACTGAAGGCACCTCATACTGGGACAGTAAAATACAACCCTGGTCATGAGCCTATGTTTTATATATGGCTTCCTGACCAATTGATTAGTTTACAGGGAAGTGATTTAAAAATCTTTAAAGTGTGGGGAGGTTTTCAACTCCTAGATAGCAAGTGTTCTTTTATTTGCCTGGTCCCATTCGCAGGGCCAGACAAACCATGGCTGATGGGCTTTGATCGCTGAGACATGGTTCACTGAGGAGGAATCCCATGGCAGAAAACACACATATAGGCCTGGGTCTGCGCATATGGAAACCAGCTGCCCACACTCACCTCAGGCCACAAGAAACCCTGAGTTTGTTGCCTTTTACGAATCTGATATGCCCACTAGTAGAATGGAAGGAGAATTTCTCCTTTCTGGACTCCAAATGAAGTTATTCTGATCTTTCATGCCCTCTAATGAAGGCACAAACTCCACAGGGGGGAGTCTCATGGCAGAAAACAAGCCTATAGGCCCAGGAATGTGCATATGGACACCAGCTTCCAACATGCCCACCCCAAACCACAGCACGCCTCAAACAGGGGTGTGATTTCATTTTGGCCAATATGTAGGAATCTTGATCAGACGACAGTCTGTGGCTCATTTGGTGATTCATAGTCTAAACATATTAAAAGCACCCCCCACCCATACATGTTAAAATTTCTCATTGGATCTGTGAAAATCACGTTGACCCTGAATTGTAGGAAATCCTAGGAGAAATCACATCCATGCTCAAATTGTTGCCTTTTTCACATCCTCTAAGGGCCGCTGATGCATTAATGCATCATGCCCATTGTTCGTCATAATGCACCAATGAAGTGCTGGCGAGCAGAGAACTCTAGGTATATACTGCACCTACATGAACCACAAACTTAGTGGCCGGCCTTGCTAATAGCCACTCTTTGGGGCTGACATTTTCGTATTCCTCACCAAAGTAAAACCCCCATGTATAAGCCATACTGTCACTTCATGAAGACCCTATACAGAGATATCACTCGCTGTCCGACTAAAACCCGGAAAACAGGACTTTTGACACATTTTCCCAGGAAAATAACATACCGAATTAATTCTAATAACCGCACATGCTCTAATAAGCGCACACTCCACCTATTGGGACCTAGAATTATGCAAATACAATGCAATAACAGAGTTTTGTGGGCAAAAACATCGATTTTGAGGGCAAAAGCATCATTTTTGAGGGCAAAAACATCGATTTTTAGGCTTTAGGGGGTGCGCTTATTAGAATTAATTTTGTATTGATGTTTTGAGAATCTAACAATTAAATTTCCTCACATATGCGCTTATTAAAACGAATACGGTAAATCAGAATAGAACTCTTAACAAAACAAAACCAGGCCTGTAAGTCCTGTAGCACGCTGAAATGGTCAATAATCCATGACATATATGCTGGGATTTATAGTACCGTAAACCCCCAGTCATATGCCGATTATAATTGAAAATTAGCTCGTAGCATTCGCCTAATGTCTACCCCTGGATTATGCCCAGGGGCCGGCTTGTGACAGGGGTTTTGTGATATGACTAATTTACTAGTATTAGGAAATTTGAGGGGAGTCAATGGACTGGAGAGGGGGGGGAGTTTCACTTTCCAGTTCAAACAGTGGCAATGAGTATGCTGATAGTAAGGCGGTGTGCCGGTGAAATTCCTGGGCTATGTAATGCCGCTGGTTAATTCCATTAGGCGGATTAGTTGTACAGGGTGGGTAAACAGAGTACTATGTGTAGGTATAGGGAACAGCAAGGAGCAGCACTGGGTATTCAAACAACAGGTTTATCTATGGCTTGGCAGGTGTGTGAAATCCTAAAACCTATTTCCTCTGAAGTGTAATATACGGCTTGCTAGCTAATGTTTCAATGTTGGATAAAAGTGATCTAAATGTTCTTTGGGCAGAATATAACACACTCTGTTGTACAAGTATGTTTGGAACTACCATTGGGATGCCCACATTTTTCAATCGCGGAAATTTCACACCCCTGCTTGGTAAAGGCAGAATAGTGGTGGGGCGATATTGTGCCATCTCATTGGCATACCATTAAAAAACCCCACTCGTAAGCCCCCCTCAATCACTGGGACACTTGGATGAATAGGTATACCGTATTCGACGTAATTAGCGCACATACCCTAATAAGCGCACACCCTTCTTTTTGGTGATATTTTAGACTATAAATGACCTAATATTTTCCATTTTTGGAGCCCAATTAAACTCTTCACTGCTGAACCAAGATTTGGGATAATTTTTAAGCGCACAGTGCCCTAATTATGTCGAATATGGTACTCATAAAGTATCACAAAAAACCATTATGGTGCACATTACAGTACGAGCCACCACTATTCCACAATCAGCCCGTACAAACTGATTAGCAGGGCCCGCAGTGGCTGATTTAGAGGGGGGGGGGGCGCTGGAGGTGCACGCACCCCCTTTTTCCCAGTACTTGAGTTTAACTACATATTTTGGACCTCAAAATTTGCCCAAAAATAGAGGTGCGCCCCCTCCTTTTGGGCCGCGCCCCCTCCTTTCCCAAATACTGCATACGCCACCACTGCCAGGGTATAAGGGAGTGTGTGTGAGAGATACAGAAACTGAATTCATCAGAAAATACTTCCATCTTAAAATAGATGTACGTATGTCAAAATCATGAAACTAGACAAATTCCCATTGGTCACCATGATTTCCCTGGTGAGTAACTCGCCAGGGCTACTATTTTTATGCATTATGTCGACCCCATGGGGTTGATACTGTCCCAGAGGGTCGGCATGATGCTCTAATGAAGACCAATGGTCATGATGCACTCCTGCATAAATAACCCTTAGAGGACTGCAATATAAGGGCAAAGTTGGATACCTAGCCTACCCTTTCTATGGTGTTACCACAACTGGGGAGAGACTCTAAATATTCAGCCCTGAGAATGCAACCCGCGTCATGCGCCGGTAGTCAGTTTTCAACCCAACTATTAATGAATTGGCTGCAACCCAATCTGAATGAAGCCTCTTTTTGTTTCCTGCTAAACAGGGAAAGTCTAACATTGCCTCTGTAAAGTTCTGGGTTTGTTGTTACCGTAGAACTCCGCTCATAAGCCGACCAAGTCATGAACCAGGGGTAGACTTTGAGAAAATCCTATAGGCCAATTAAATTATAGGGCCTGGGTTGTCTCTATAATCTATTGTAATTACACCCCTAATTAAGCTGGGGGGAGGACTTTGAGCTAATGTTAGAAGCCGACCTTTGTCCTAAATGATGCTTGAATGTAGAAAGGAAACCTGGCTAAATCAATAGAAATCTCAAAATCTGAAAATGCTGAAATCAGACACAATTCTGAAAACTTACATCCCTGTGTACTGTTAATTCACACTCCCATAGACCATGTGAATTGCAGTTGTTCACCACTGAGATTTTATAGAGCCTACTTTGAAATGGATAATGTACATTTACTGGTGTGAAGAGCTGGGTAAAGAGGACAAGACTCCTTTCTATGTAATTACTGGATACAATATGCCCTGCTCTGCCCACAGTCTGAAATTAAGATGGCTGACACAGCGTTATTCCGCCTCCATTACGCGGAGCACCCAACTGTGATGTGCTGCTCAAAAACCCGCCCTGGGCAATCCTCATCTTCAGATAATTCTTGCCACAAATGGATATGCACGCCTGAGGATTTCAAGATTTTCCTCGCTTCGTTGTCTTTTTCCCGCTTCCGCACACTGTTTGGCTGTGGGAAATAAGGACGAATAAGTCCCGGTTAATGAACCGCGTTCGTCGTTAAAATCCGAGAAGAAAGGACGTGGATTGCTGAGGTGGTCGGGGATAAAGAGAAAGGTGGAGAGGCTGTGGCTCAGCCAGGACATTGTCTTTAATTCTACGCTGGATGACAGAAAACGTTTCCAATTTGGTAATGGGTGGGTAAGAAATGGGGAGGCAGGGGGATGCGATTAATGCCTTAGTGCCGCTAATGCATTAATTCATTCTGCGCATTGGTCGTCATGATACATGAATGCAGTACAGGTGAGTAACTCACCAGGGCTGCATCCATGCATCATGCATCATGCCGACCCTACAGGGTTAATACCCTCCCAGAGGGCTGGCATGATGACAAACAGTGACAATCTCTTTTGTAATTGTTAAATTTTTGAATAAATTTTTCAGGCAAAAAAAACTGAGAAAGTTAAAAAAAAATAAAAAAAATTCTGTATTTCTCATGTCACACGGGCATGATGCATGAATGCAGTTCAGGGGCGTAGGAAAAGGGGGGGGGGGCAATAATGAAGAGGTTCCCTATATAAGCCTATATAAAAATATATCGGGCCCCCCCAATTAAAATTTGCTTCTTACGCTCCTGCAGTTCAACCCTAAAGTTCCTCGTATAAAGCGCATCCCACATATAAGGTTCAACTTGAGTTTGGGATGATTGAGTGACTTAACCAGCTGCAGAAGGCCCCAGATGCGCATTTACTTAATAGGGTACTACCGTAAAACCTTGTAGAAGCTGTGGCTTATGGACTCATCATTTCAGACCCTTGGTGTGGTTCATAGGATCATCCAGAGGACCATATGAGGGGTTTTACATACCATATTCATTCTAATAAGCGCACATGTATGCTCTAATAAGCGCACATCCCACCTTTTGGGACCTCAAATCATGCAAATGCAGTGCAATAACAGAGATTTTGAGAGCAAAAACAACGATCTTTAGGGCAAAAACAACAATTTTTAGCCTTTAAGGGTGCGCTTATTAGAATTACCGGTAATTTTGTATTGATGTTTTGAGCATCTAATAATTAATTTTCTGCACATGTGCGCTTATAAGAACGAATACGGTATATAGACTAAAGTCAGGAATGACAAACCTTTTCAGACCCCACATGCAGCTTATGTCAGGGTTATAAAATGGTTGCAGTTGGTATGTGGGGTTTCACATCCGTAACCCAATTATACTCGGCAAAAGCGCATAAAACCATCTATTGGGTATAAGCGGGACTGGAGCTGGTTCTGCCGATATTACACTGATATTAGAACTTATGAGACGGGACTGGCATGTCCCTGGAAATGGGTGTTACTCGGGGACAAGGTACCATCATGGTATGTCTTATCAATAGGGCCTACCTCAACCAAGGAAATTCAAAATAGGTGGACGTATAGGATATGGCTCCCATAGACTAAAGTAAGGAATGACAACCATTTCAGACCCCAAATGCAGTTCATGCCATTCTTCCAAAGTCAGGGTGCTGCTGATACATGGGTGCAGCTTATACAGGGTTTTACGGTTGTAACCCAATCATACGGCGAAAAAGCACAACAGTACATAAAAACATAATGATACCTTTTAAAGTGTAGCAGAGGTAGTGTGGTGAGTGGAGTGGAGTAAGCCATATAAGTATGTGTACAGCCTAATGTTAGGCTCTTGAGGCCTTTAACCCTTAAAGGGTTGAAGGTGCAGGAGTGCATCATGCCCATTGCTCGTCGTCACCATGTGAGTGTGCCCGGCAGCACTTATCATGCCAACCGAGCGGGACTATATCAACCCTGTACGGTCGGCATGATGCATGAATGCAGCCATGGTGAGTTACTCAAGCAGGGCTGCATTCTTGCATCATAGCGAGCAATGGGCATAGTGCATTAATGCATTAGAAGCCCATAAAGGGCCCCCCATCCACCCAACCACTCTTCCATTCGCCCTACAGTGAATGCCCAGGACTCTCCCCCTAATGCCCACATCAGGTGAATTATATGATGGACGCGGCAATTTAAAGCGGCTCCGAGCGCTGCGATGGCTACCGCCGATATATGCCTTGGGAGCCGGGGGTAATATATGGCGCCATTATGAGGACGGACGACCTCCTATTTCTAGTGAACTGGAGGAGGACGTGAGGCTACCAGCAGATGTGGTGGATGGGGGGTAGTCCCTATCTCTGTAAGGGCATAGGCTTCCCTAGCCCATTTAAAAGGGTCTATGTCTCCTCTGTCCTATCCCCTCAGTGTGTGTAGTGCATATATGTGCGGGCACCAACACAATCATCTGTAACCTTGTGTCATGATTATGACCTTAGTTGTCGAAGGTAGCTAAAGGTCAATACATGTTAAAACAGAAGAAAACTCATTTCCACCAAAATGTCAGTTACAACCTTTTTGCACTAAGACGAAGTTAGGCCGCTGTGTATCTACTGTAAGCCTGTGAGTGTTCCGTATTGTGTTAATGCACGATGCCACAGACGGACCGCTGAAAGGCGTCATTGTTTTACCGAACCCCTTTTAAGGGCCGCTGATGCAGGAGTGAGTGCATCATCCCCATTGGTCGTCATGATGCACCAATGAAGTGCCCGTGAGACTGCTCGCCTGGCACTTCATTTGAGCATCATGCCGACCCTCTGGGACTGTATCAACCCTGTAGAGTGGGCATGATGCATGAATGTAGCACTGGCGAGTTACCAGCGCGTTGACGACAAATGGGCCTGATCCATTAATTGTTAATGAATATTGAAATGGACTGCTGAAAGGCTTCATTGTTTTACCTGAGCTCCAAGTCCCATTAATTGTTAATGAATCTTGAGAGCTCCCCCTTTTCATCTATTTATTTCCCATCCAAACTGGAATCCCTATGGGTGCACTATTTCACAAAGTTCAAGATGTTCAGTAGAATCATGTATGCACTCATGGTTTCAGTAACCTCTCGCATGACTTCATGGTGTCTCCTGCAGGTATATCTTAACCCTGATACAGGAATGCATCATGCCCATTGGTCGGCATGATGCACCAATGAAGTGTTGGCGAGACTGCTCACCATCACGTCATTGGTGTATACATCCTGCCGACTCTACTCCAGAGTCCCCACAAATTCCTCAGACTCAAATTCCTTGACATTTCCATGACGAAAATCAAAATTGGTCATGACATTTTGAACTAATTTTGGACATAATTATGCTTGATCCCCCAGCAAAATTTCTGCACTTGAGGTGGAAAAAAATGGCACGGACCAATGGATTTGAAATTTATATTTAGTTTTCCTATTTTCCATGACTCATAATAAAATTTTCGGAAATTCCATGACTTTTCCTGACAACTTATTATTCCATGACTTTCCATGATGCGTGGGAACCCTGCTCCGGGTGCGTATGAAACCTGTAGGATATTATGAAGCCCTTGAAGACTGCATGGTGCAGCACGACCATTGGTGGGTACAGTCTATATGGAAGGTTTTTCCCCATGCGGGTCATTTGGCCGTGCAGATTTGATTCTTCTGCAAGCTCGGACTGATTTTGGCAGGACCGAGTACCTCAAGATCATTATTTTCTGGGAAGAATAATGTAAAAACAAGAGTTATTTCTATTACTCACTATTTCTATCATTTAACTCTTTGAAATTTGATGAGCAGTTAGGCTTTTTGTTATGGCTGTAAAACCTGTGCTGGTAATAATGGCCAGGTTTGCAAGCCATGAAGCCAAAATGTAGCCCTCGGTCCCAAGATTACAGCCAGATATTTGGTCGGGCAGTCTGGCAATTTCTGCCAGTCCGGAACCGATTTTGCTGGCTAAAGCTTGTGTCTGGTGGGTTTTCGTATTGACTATGAGTACCGTAAATCCCCGGTCATAAGCCGGCCCCGGTCATAAGCCGGGGGTAGAGTTTCAGGAAATGTTATAAGCTGATTTTGGTGCATAATTTTCCCTAATTCCTCTTTAATCTATTGTAAAAAAAAAAAACGGTCATAAGCCGGGGGGGACTTTGGGAAAAATTTAGAAGCCGGTTTGGGCCCAAAATAGAAAAAAAAATCTGGCTTATGACCGGGGATTTACGGTAACTTGTATTCTGCCAACTTACGGAGTTACAACACCCCTGAAGGACCAGCTTCATTGGTGCATGATGCCTAACAATGGGCATGATGCACTCCTGCATTTGCTGTCCATAAGTTTATGAGACTTTTATAGGGACCTATTAAGTTCTATCTTTCACCACCCCGACTGGGGCAGGTGTCTCGGTGTCCGGACATAGAGACGATCAAACGATATGTTTATAAACGGTCATGAAAAGGTCATCGTGCTTCAACTTTTTACTATAGAAACTTTAGCTGACCCTTTAAGAGCCACTTCTGAAGGACTGCATCATGCCACAAGCTCCTGAGCCTCGATTTTCTAATACGGGAATATCTCGCTCCTATATTCGGCGCCACCTTGTGCGCCGATCTGGGCGAATCTTCTTACATGGGATTTTTGTTTGTTTGTTTCGTTTAGTTTTACGTCCGCGGGCCATCGAGGAACTCAGACAAATTGCGTAGAGATTAGGACCTGTGCCCCTCCGCCATGGCAAAGTTCCTTTTGTTTACATTTAAAACTTGTGAAATTCACATTCTCCTGCTATGGAAAAGGAATTTTCTACTATCTGTCTCAATGGGAGGTCAATGAGGTGCATTTTATTTAGTTCAATGTAAGAAGATTCAAATCGCTTTGACAGTTTAAATAGTCCCAATCAATACCGTGATCCTCATACACGAGCGAGGACTTTGTAGAAGTGGGAAGCGAGTAAGAGCTTGTATCTGTATCATGGCCACTGGTCAGTATGATACATTAATACATAGATAGAACTAAACGACCGTGGTGTACGAGGTGGTCGATCCACCATGAGGGAGTTGTCTCCCCCGAGGGCTAACGCCCTCGGGGGAGACAACTCCCGAGGGGTGGATAGGCCACCGAGGATACCAGGGGAGTTTAGTTCTATATTTATTTTATGTTTTTAGAGGGTTTAAATAAGGAAATATTATCAAAATCCGTTACCGTAGTGACCCGTACGAGCGGCGGTCCGCCATTTTGAATGTTTACATGCACCCAGAACGAGGCTGCAGTGGTGGATCTGCCGCGGTGGTGGATCGACACACGTTACGCCACTGGGGGTGTGGCGATCGGCCGCGCAATGCTATCTCTACGGGAAGAAGTTATTCACATAAAATAAAGTGCTAGCAAGTCACCTGCATTCCATTGGTACATTATGTCAAGGTGAATATATCGATGCTCCATAGAGAAAGCACTGACACCGCGTATTGCACCCGTGCATTGAATAACCAGCGCCAAATCCGCACAATGACTTCATAGGTCCATTTCACATGCGCAGCCCTTTTGAAGCGTAAACATCCAAGATGGCGGCGGTCAGCATTTCGCAATGACAACAGGTGAATAAGGGTTTAATTTCAATCTCATTGATGAAATATCGATTGATTTTCCACTCAAACACCTTGACATAAATGTAAAGATGAACTCTGATCAGTTTGAGCTTCCTGTTTCTTCACTCGGGTGCCCTGCCTGAATGGGCAGGACACCCTCGTGCAGGCCCGGCAGCGATTTTACAGGTAAAGTCGCGCAAGTTTTCATATTCACTGTTATAACAACTCTCTGTGATTCATACACTCAAAGTGTGCTAGTGAGCCGAGTCTCCAGCAAATCATTGGACCAGTGCATCATCATACCGACCAGTTGGACATGAAACACTAATAATGCGTTAAATTTCAGGGTTCAAATTCCATGACGTTTTCATGACAAAAATCAAAATTTTCCATGACATTTTAAACTATATTTGGACATTATCGGGGTTGATCTCCCGGCAAAATTCTTGAAATCGAGGTGGAAAAAAAAAAAGGATTTTGCAACAAATATTTCATTTTTCCCATTTTCCATGACTTTCCATGACTCAAGAAGAAATTTTCAGAAATTCCATGATATTCCATGACTTTCCCTTACAACTTTTAATTCCATGACTTTCCATGACACGTGGGAACCCCGGTTAATGCCCCTTAGAGAGATATGTATCCCTTAGAGGGATATGTCCAGTGAAGGTCTTGTTGTTAGAGACCACATAGTGAACATGGCCCTTTTGATGTATTCCTATTGTTACAATGTGTATATAATGGTTTCTCCTAGTCTGACTGCCTGATGTATATGTTATACTGAATCACTCTACAACTCCATGAAGACTACTTAGTGCAATCAACCTATACAACGTTATTAGCTCACTGTGCGCTTGAAAATTATTGGGAAAAAATATATATTACTAGTACCGTAAAACCCCGCCTATAAATCGACCCCACCTATAAGTCGACCCCCTTCTTTGAGAAACAAATTCGACCTATAGAAAAAGGCTTGAGAAATATTAACACTATAATCTATTATATAAAAACCCCACATATAAGTCGACCCCCCCAACTTGGGATCAAAAATCGACTTATACAAGAAAAAAACCTTTTTAAAAAATCGACTTATAGGCGGGGATTTACGGTAGAGTTAAAGGGGGTTCTGAAAATGAAGAAATATTGGTTATGTCTAATATACACTTATCTATGGTAATAAAACCCTAGTTATAAGCCAGGGGTAGATTTTAGGGGAAATTTAGAATATATATTGATATTGACCCAAAATAGCTACATGATGATCCTCAGGGAGTTTATAGATCCACCCCACAGGGTCGGCATGATGCACCAATGAAGTGCTGGTGAGCAGTCTCACCAGCACTTCATTGGTGCATCATGATGACCAATGGGCATGATGCACTCGTGCATCAGCGGTGCTTGAAGGGTTAATGAAATCCCTTTACTGTATAATGGAGTGATGGTTGATAGCAGCAGATACACAATAATCTCCTGCACATCTCACATATAAGGTGCACCATGAGTTAATGCTAAAAGGTGCAGCTGGGCCTAAATTTTAAAAGGTTTAGTACTGCTCTAACAAGAAATGCGGTTGTGACCGCGTAAAAAAAGCCTCCCGCCGTTAATGTCGGTATACCAGTGTTTGATGACATGTCTCATAAAAGCAGACATAAAGAAGATTTCACAATTATCAATTTCTCTATTCAGTAATTTTGTATTGTGAGACCTCATCACATGGGACAAATGCAATCATCATAGCGCACTCCCATACCACTTCGCGGTATCGCCGCTACGCGGCGTGGGAGGCGCTAAAAAATTGTACCCTCCATGTAAAATGCACTCTGACTTAGGGCTGATTTTACAAGGTGCACGAGCCCTGAGACTCGCGTTTTAAATGCACCTTACACGCGGGAGAACATGGTAACCGCGGAATTTGAGGCTGCAGGGGGGCACTCAATAGATGTACTACAGACAGCCTTTGTTCGCCTCACCTTTATAGCAGTAAACTCATTAGGGCTGCCTTCATCCTGGTGCTCACTTCGTTTGACTTGAAAAATGTCTCCATGATGCTTGGCATGTGCAGGAGTGCATCATGACCACGAACAAGATGGCTGCCATAGAACGAAAATCAACGGGTAAAATACGATCAAGCCCCAACCGTGTGGCATCTATCATTTGTCCTAGACCCTTTGCCTGTACACACCCGTCCGCTGTCGCCATTCCACTGCAAATTAATTTTCATTTGAGGGGCCTAATTTGGGTGGTTGTTAGAGCGCCTAACAGGGTGGGCCTATCATGATTAGTAGCCATGGAGGCAGAGTAGGAGGCATGTCATGTTATTGCTATTTCTCCAGGAGGGTAAAGTATGTCTCCGAGGCTTTGCAAATGTCTGTTGGTTTGATCAGGTAGTGCAGTCTGCTAAATGGTTAAGTTAATCTATTTAAATGCAGGAATAGATTTTTCAGCCTCAGAAACAGCTCTGATATTTTAAAAATACAGCTTTTGGCAGGCTCAATAGTAGCTTATAGATCTACTATTTGCAGCCTTTGCTATTGATTGATTCATTGATTTGATTAATGTCCAAAAGTGGGATCCCCACTACATAGGACTGCCTCATTAGTTTACAGACATTAAGTCCTTTCTTTCAGGGATGAAAGTCACAGAGCATGAAAATCCCTGAAATGGTCAAATATTCTCCCCAAAAACCTGGGTGTTTGTATATGAATGTATAGGGCCCTGGAGCCTCAAAATCCCTGAAATCAGGGAATTCCCTGAAGACTTTCATCCCTGTTTCTTTCTCTTTGGACAGGTAATCAAAACCAGCTTGTCCATCACAGCAGTGACCGCATCTATGGATGACCAAATCCATGAGATGAATGACTGAATCTATGAATGAATGAATGCTAGTCTTTTGCCGTGGGATTCCCCCTCAGTGAACCACGTCTGAGTGATCAAATGCCGTGGTTTGTCTGGCCCTGCTTATGGGACCAGGCAAATAAAAGAACACTTGCTATCCTTCGAAAAGAGTAGGGGAATAAAGCCCTGGTAGCAGTTTTCCCCCTCACCCCTCCTCATAGATTCGGTCATTCATCTCATAGTTTCGGTCATCCATAGATGCGTTCACTGCTGTGTCGGGCAAGCAGCTTATAAATACCTGTCCTAAGAGAAAAGAAACGACTTCCATGTCCGAAATTGAATGTCTGAGTTCCTTGATGGCCCCTGGACGTAAAACTAAACAAACAAACAAAAAGCCTTACCAACAGCTCAGAGATCTACTACAGGCGCAGAGATGCCACTCACTGGTCGACAAAAACCAGGAAAACTGGACTTGAGACACATTTCCCCAGGAATCTAACATGATTTAATACAGAAATCTTAGAATCAAAAACCAGGAATTCCTGGTAAACCGGGAAAAGTGGCATCTCTGTATAGGCAGCCTTTGTCAGCCTAACCTACAGCGCAGATCTCCTACACCAGCCTTTGTCATCCTCACCAACAGCTCAGGAATGCAATATAGACACTAAGAGTGTCTATGGCTATAAGAAGGAGCCTTGAGAGAACACAGAGTGATGGAGGCAAAAAGCGATCTAAGTGTACTTAGGTGCAAAAAGGGCCCCAACTCCTCAGCAACGATAGGCATCGCTTACCTTGGCTCGATAACGGGGTGCATTAATTCACAGCAAATTACTGCCTGGAGCCAATATGTGTCCATCATTATCATTATCATGGGTAGGTGGGGTGTAGAGGGAGGAGGAAAATGGAATGGAGGCAGGGGGTTAAAACTGTATCAACATTGTCAATGTTTTCATTAACCCTTTAAGTACAGCTGATGCATCAATGCATCACGCCCATTGGTAATCATGATGCACCTGTAGGGGTCAGTGAAAATGTTTAGGGAAATGGGGAGTTGAACCCGGGACCTCTTAGCCTAAAGATGATTGCTCTACCGCTGAGCTACTTCCCCGTACAACGTTTTCTACCTTCCACCAACGCCTAGACTGGGGTGATACAGAGAGGGGACATGTGATTACATGACGACTGGCCCCTGAGAGTCTGTGCATCACGCGCGGGGAAATCACATTCCCCTACACAGCCCCCAACCAGCTTCGACCAACGAATTAACCAACACCCAGACAAACAGGGGCTAGCTAAACCCTGCATACACCCCCAGCGCTAGCAGGTCGAAACGCCTGCTGTATCACTCCAGCCCAGGTTCCGAGTTCCGTAGCCCCCCCAACGCGGGTCAGGACTACTTGGTTTCCCTACCATTGTAGGGGTCGGCGAAAACGTTTAGGGAAACCGGGAGTTGAACCCAGGACCTCTCAGCTTTCAGACAACTGCTCTACAGCTGAGCTACTTCCCCATACAATGTTTCCTACCTTCCACCCACGCTTTGTCTGGGGTGATACAGAGAGGGGACATGTGATTACACGACGACTGGCCCCTGAGAGTCGGTGAATCATGCGCAAGGAAATCACATTCCCCTACACACCAATGAAGTGTTGGCAAGACTGCTCACCAGCATCATGCTGATTCTCTGGGAGTTTGTGTAGCATTCCCATAGGGTCAGCATAAAGTACTACAGACGAGGCGCCAAGGCAAGTTTTTCGCCAGGGCTGCAATTATGCATCATGAGGATCGATGGGTATGATGCATTAATGCATCAGCTGCCTTTAAAAATTTAAAATTGGTGTTTGATTCAAACACTGAAATGGTGTGCAAAATCATCCAGTAGCATTTTACCGACCCCTGAGCTGGCCTCATCAATCTGCACATAAGCCGCAATAAATAGGCAGTGGCAAGTAGTCCAAGTGCTCATCACCCGATTTGGTGCATCATGAAGGCATTGAGCATAGGTGCATCATGCGATAAAATATGGACCTGCAATCCTTAAAGGCTTGCAAGAAAAGTTTCATGGGTGTCTCCGGACAGAGTGCTATGCGGCATAAAATATGCACTTGAAATAACCCACATGAGTGCTCCTTTGTATTTATTCCATGGCTTCACAGTGATATTTGCTTCTTATCAGCTTTACTGTAAATTCTCTTGTATAAGCCGCAGCTAGTACCAGAGCCCAAATCAAAATGTGGCACATAGGATTGGCCCAAAGTTGGGGTACAGCTTCTAAGGGGTTAGTTAACCCTATAGCTTCCTCTCAGGGTGAGGTTTATATGAGTGTGTGGCTTATATGAGAGAATTTACGGTCTATTGCGAAAACAGAGGTCAAGTGACCGGGCTGCGTAATACACATCTTATGTATTACATACCCCCTGTGCAATACGGCATCCTAATGCAAGGTCTATGGCCTCTTAGTATTTCACCTTCTTACCGTAAATTCTCTCGTATAAGTTGCGGCTAGTACCAGAATCCAAACGAGATCACGCTTGGTTGAGGACATTATTAAGAGTGAATTGTACATCACAGATGTAATGGCCGAGAGATCGTAGTAGAGATGTGTAATTATGAAGTGATTGAACAAACACTCAGAGACTCTAGGGGACAGAGCTGCGGCGCTGTTAGATGACCTGGGACAATAGCAATTGACTATAGGTACTTAGAGGCCCCTAGAGTGGGTGTGGAAGTTATCAGCCCGTCCCAGAACGACCTGGAATAATAGAAATTCACTGGTACACTGGTATTGGTACACTGGTACACCACAGTCTTCGTCATGGTTGACTGATTTCAGTAGCTGATCTATAGTAGAGGACTTTTGGCTGTTTTTGACATGACCTGCTGTCCCCCTCCTACATGATGTATATATGGCCGAGGAGACAAGTCTCTCGGCCAATAAAAACCAGGCTAATAAGAATGGCCCAATGTCAGGGTGCAGCTTATACGAGGGTATTTCAAACTATAAAACAGTACTAAACCTCCAATTTTCAAGCCTTGGGTATGGCTTGGTATAACTTCTCCCAAAGTCGTAGGGGTGGCTTATACGAGGGCATGGCTAACACGAGAGAATTTACGGTACCATGAAATAAAACTGTATGCCGTCATGCACTCTGCCAACTTTTCAATTTGCCCTCACCGACATTTTTTATCTACAGTATAATGAGGTACTGGAGTGCTTCTATTTCCGGAAACATAACGCGGCCATCGATGTGTATGGCAATTTGAGAGGAGGGATGAGGAGAAAAGATTTACATCATTCAATTAACCCCATTGTGAGGATACCGTCGACCTGTGTTTAATTCTATCAGCGCTTCTCCCTGAGAGACTATTAGTTGCTTCATAATGCAGAGAACGGGACATCGTCACGGCGCGCTGAAATCCAGACTACACGTCTTCTCGCTTCAATGTATTGAGGTGTGATGTGAGATGAATATAACCAAGCCCCTGCGTATAAGCGGCACATGTATATTATAAACAGCAACCTCAGTGAGAGAGTTATAAGCTGCATCTGGGTGTGAAAAGATGCCCATTCCTTAATCCTTTAAGGGACACTTGAGTGCATCATGCCCATTAATCTTCATGATGCACCAATGACATGCTGGCGAGTCTGCTCACCGGCACTTCATTATAGCATCATGCCGAACCTCCAGGGGTGTATCAACCCTGTAAGGTCAACATGATGCATGAATGAATGCAGCCCCGGCGAGTCACTCACCAGGGCTGCATTCATGCCGTATGATGACCATCGAGCATCTGAAAGAAAACGTGGCATATAATTTTTATAAAAAGGGGGATGAATGGAGAACTTTCAACTCATGCCGTTATAGCAGCACCCTTCTAAAAAAGTCATGTAAAAAGGGGAAAATATCACATCACATATGTTTAAAAAGAGTAAAATTTTCAGACTTTTAACAATGGACAGACTATAGATAGGTCTTGCCTTATTTTATTCAGAACCATCCACTCTAGCCCAAACCACCAGTCGTATACCATACTCTGCCCGGAGGACAACTGTTTCTCCAGGATCTAAAGGGGCCAGGGCAGGCCTGGGGTGTACATGGGTTGGAAGAATACAGCTGTTTAAAAGCCCATTCATGTGTGGAAATCTATACTGAGCGAGCCCTGCCTCTCAGTGAGAACCTAATCAAATATGCCACTCACGGCTGCCGAGTTGAGACTGCATGCGGGTAGGGGTGTGGAAATCTCGACAGTGCAAGTGGCAGGGATGGGACTGGATGGGAATGATATTGAAAATGCTGTTGAAATCATATCAGGCACTGCGGCAGGGAGTCGCTGTGATGGACTGAAGTTTACAGTGATGGAAATTGGACAGGACACCCTTCCCCACGACTTAGTGCTGTAATGGGGGGAGGGTCGGTAGCTGTCGGAGGCATGTCTCCACCACCATCACATACCTCCTTCACAATACTACCATAGGGCCACCCTTAAAAATATGTACGTTTCCTGTCCAGAGGGTGGGATTTTTTAGACCCATGAGGGAGGGAGGGAACAATTTTTTTTTTTTTAGGAAAATATTTTTATTTGCCATGAGCATTGTAAGCGGGGATGGCATGAATTTGCCATCACGTTCTTAGATTTAGTGATTGGAAACCTAGATTCTTGTGCTGATGGTCGAAAAAAATAAATTGTTTTTCAGAACTCAGGAAAAAATTTTCCCATTCTCACAAAAAAATCCACCAGGCCTCTGGACAGGAAACGAAAATATTTTTAAGGGTGGCCTAGTACGCGACATTTTACCCTTTAAGGGCCGCTGATGCATTAATGCATCATGCCCATTGTTCGTCATGATGCATGAATGCAGCCCTGGAAAATAACTTGCTGGAGCTTCATTCTTGCATATACAAACTGCTGGAGGGTCAGCATGATGCTCCAATGAAGTGCTGGTGAGCAGTCTCTCCAGCGCTACGTTGGTGCATCATGACGACAAATGGGTATGACGCATAAATCAGTGGCCCTTAAAGGGTTAAGACACACTTTGCATAAAAGACACACATAGAGTTTGCAGGTTTGTCAAAAAAATGTCATATCAAGCAATCATCTTTATCTCTATAGCCATACCATTTTCATTCTAAAATGTTTTTTTGTGTTGCTCAGAAATTAGATAAAAAATTCATTCCAATAACCGCACATCCCCAGCCCTAAAAATCTTTGTATTTACCAAAAGTCTTTATATTTACTAGTAAAACGCTTGATTGTAATAAATTCTTTTAAAAACCCTTTTTTACTGTGACATAAATGAACTAGGGCCCTTAAACTGATACAGTTATACACAGCACACATTATCGCCTTAGTGCAAGAAGGTTGTATCTGCATTTTTCAAGTTTTGCAGGGGGGGCAAAAGAAGTGTTCCAACAGAGTAGATATAGCAATATTACAATGGGGCCTGTAGGCACACTTATCAGAGACAGAGCTTCACCACTTTTATAGTAGCTAGATAAGGGTCAATACATGTTAAAACTCATTTTTGCCAAAACATCAGTTACAATCTTCTTGCATTAAGGTGACAACATGATGGTGTAACAACCCCCTCATCCTACCCCTGTCACATGTGACTGAGGGTTGCATGCTGCTGGGGTTCCCTTCTGTTGCTTTTTCAAACAACACAAGCGGAAACCCGAGTGCCCAAACCGCTGCAGCGTGTGAATTAGATAAAAGAGACATGCAGGTGGGTGGGTGTTTTGTTTTTTTTTAATTTATTTTTCTTTTATTTCTTTTTTTTTTTGGGGGGGGGGGTGGACTGAGGAATGGGCTGGTAGGGTTAACATTTTCCACCACATAGAAGTTTACCAAACATGTACTTTGCCTGTTTGCAAGACTTCCATCTCTACAAAAAAATCAGGAATAAATCTGGAGACTTCCATCTGAGGACATTGCACATTCATCGACTATGATAACAAAAAGTCCATTATTTTGTGGCATTCTGCAGCTCTTAACAAGCTAAACTCTGAACGTGTTGAGAAAAACAACACCGCCTCACCCAGCAAAAAAACGACACTTCTAAATCAATTATAAAGATGAAATTATTTGGCAAGGGCATTAGACAGTCCTGGGAGACGCAAGCAAACCATAGTCACTGAGAGGTATTGGGATGTAATAAACGACTCGAGGGATGTCGATTCTGTTCTCTCATGCGCCTTTTGGACGCTGCTTCAGTAAATAGGTGTGCTTTAGACAGTGTTAGTTTGATTATCTGACAGAGGCACTGACAGTATTGTGTTGATCTGTCCTGGAGTGTGTGAAAGGATATTTAATGTAAATCCTCAGTATTTACCGTAAATTCTCTCGTATAAGCCACAGCAAGTACCAGAACTCAAATCAGCCCAAAGTGTGTGTGCGGTTGATGGGGCATCAATTTCTAGCCCTTATACATGGCCTATACTATAGTTTCCTCTCTAACTCAGGATACCTTTAAACGAGGGTGCGAAAAATCAGACTTATAGGTGGGGTATTACCCGGTGGTATTAATTTTTTTTTTCACCCTAGAAGACAGTGCAGCTACTAACATAAATTTCCTTTGTATAAGCCACACCCTGAGTTTGTGAAAATTTCAGAAAAGTTAAAATGGCATAGCTTTATTTTCTAATAAATGAATCTTAAAAAATCAATAAGCTACAGGGCCTTCCGGCACCCCCAGACCCCCCTATTATCCTGGAACCCAAAAATATTGAGTGTGTGTTAGACCTAACCCCTACCTCCTTCCAGCTAGGTCTGGGTTCTGGTACAAGCCGCGCCTTATACGAGGGAATTTACAATAGACACAGTATTACACGGGAAGGCGCAGCAGCACCAGCGTGTGAATGACTGACTCACAGCTCGCCTCACTACTGATTGAGAGAGCAGCTCATGCAGCAGCTCGTAAAGAATAATGCCAACGGGGAAGGACCACCGCCTCCTGTCAGGTGTCAGCACCGAGGTGTCAGCAGCAGTATAGTGCTGTTATAACAGAGTCTAATAGTCAGTGTTATTATATACAGTCTGTTACTGTATACTCAGTGCCATCTTGTAGTTCGTTATAACAGGCCCTATAATAGTCAGTGGTTATAGTAGATACAATCTCTCACTGTCACTCTAAATCAGAAGAATACAACATAATTATGTAGACGGAGTCCTGTGTTTATAATGCTGGATAAAATGTGTTGCGTAATTTTGACGAATACATTCTTGTACCCAAAAGGAGTGCAAGTTTTGCATTAGCACAGGTCATGACAGATTCTATATTAAATGCCTAGCAGCTCATGCTGCGAAGATCAAATCATTCAGCATTCACACATTGAATCATGAATTGACACGCTATTGAAGGGGGCGATGGGCCAAAGAAAGTGGCACGGTTGAATGCAATCTGGCCCCAGCTCGACCACTAGCGTGAGTCGTCTCTGGCACCTAGCGTTTGTGGGTAAAAGAAGTTTTTTTCCGCTGGTTGCTGTAGTGCTTATTGGTAGACTGGGTTGAATGTCATGGTGTGTGTTCTACGCGACCAGTGTCAGGTGACAGTTGTGTTGAGTGAAACAAAAAACCCATTTGATCTTTAGTAGAGATATTATACCCTTGGGCTTATTACCATAGTTCACCCTTCAAAGTCAACTTAGTCCATTAACCCTTCAAGGGCCGATAATGCATTAGTGCATCATGACCATTGGTTGTCATGATGCCTCAATGAAGTGCTGGTGAGTTACCCACCAGGCCAGGGCTTCCCTAAGCCACTTAAAAGGGTCTACTTCTCATCTTTCCTATCCCCTCAGGATGTGTGTGGTGCACATATGCGCGGGCACTGACACATTCCTCTGTGAAATTGTGTAATGTAGTTCTCGCCATGAAATATGACCTTAGCTGTCGAAATGGCGTTAAACATCTATTACTCACTCACTCACTCCACCCACCAGGCCAACATTCATGCATCATGACAACCCTATTGAATTGATACATCCCTGGAGGGTCGGCATGATGCTCCACTGAAGGGCTGGCGAGCAGACTAGCCAGCACTTCATTGGTGCATCATGCCGACCCTCCAGGTATTTATCAACCCCGTCTGGTCAGCATAATGCATGAATGCAGCCCTGGCGAGTTACTCTCCAGGGCTGCATTCAAGCATCATGATGACCAATGGGCATGATACATTAAAGCATTAACGGCCTTTGAACAGTTAACCCTTTAAGGGCCGCTGATGCATTAATGCATCATGCCCATTGGTCGTCATGATGCACCAAGTGCTGGTGAGACTTCGCCAGCACTTCATTGGAGCATCATGCCGACCCTCCGGGATTTTATGTATCATCCCAGTAGGGTCGGCATGATGCTCCAATGAACTGCTGGCAAGCAAGTCTCGCCAGCACTTCATGGGTGCATCATGACGACCAAAAGGCATGATGCACTCCTGCATCAGTGGCCTTTAAAGGGTTAAAGACTGATTTCAAAGCTTTGATAAAAGTGGCTGTGGGTAAACAAGCACACTACTGGCAGTAAAAACTCGGACATGGGAACATGAGCTCTGCCTCCACGACAGTTATTTTTAGCAGCTTTTTACAAAGTTGATATTGTCAGGGACAATTCGTGACGACACGCTGACGATGTTATTTTGATGAGAACATTAGACATCCCTTTGGGATTGAGTTGCAGCCTAAAACTTAAGCCACTGAATATTGGATTAACAGATTATATCCGTCTTAGGAAATTTGGGAATTATTTTGATAACGTGATAAAAGTTTTGACTCAGAAAAGGTGCTCAATGGGCATGATTTCTGTTCTAATCAATAGATTTTTAAATTTCAAAAACCTACCAGGGCTCGACAAATCAGTTTGGAGAATGTGTGCCCATTGGGCACAAGGGCAAAAAAGAGTTGTGCCCAGCAGGCAAGCTCTCTGCCCGACACCTTTGCTTTCTCTACTCAAAATAATTACATATTTCGATAAATGGGACAGTAGTCTCAAGACAATAAAACTACACACAGATAACTTCTGCAGTGTAGAAGAATAGTGGAATAAGCATGCCTCCAAGTCAATAAACAAAGGGTTGTAATCTTTTGACATGTGTGTCCATTGGGCACAACTTGAAATTTATTTGAATTTTTGAAATTTACTTGAAATTTCAGGCCCTAGGTGCAGCTTATGGCCTCCTGCCCAAACCAGGGTGCGGCTTATATGTGGGTGTAGCTCATAAGCAGGAACGGGAGGGGAGATAACAATGATAGCAATAATATGGTACACTGTGATTGCCTTGGTCCGCAATAACCAGCAAACAGCAGTCACCCAGGCACCCACACAGTGAGGTTACCATGGCAACACAATACAATCACCTGGTTGGTAAGGGTGCGCTGAGCGCTGAGTGTGGGTGTAGGGGGAGGGAGGAGAGGCGGCCATGTTGGTGGTGGTAGGGGAGGGATGGCGTGTGTGGGTGGGGTGGGGGGGGGGTATACCTTTCACACACACTATACACATCTCCTATCATGAATAGTACAGATTTTTGTTTACGTACTAACCCCAACATTCAGGACTTTCGATGGGCAATTTGCCTATTCCTTACCATTTCAAGACAAGCAAATCGACTTATACTTACATTGTAGTCTAATTTCTCTATAACCATTTCATGGGGTTCATCAATCCAAACCCTTACATGTGCTTGGTTAGTCAATACAACCAATATTAAGAGTTTTACATCAATTTTTGTGAACATCCCCGTACGAATCTATTATGTAATACCCAGCGGAAGTGGCCAAACTGCGTGATTTCTGTTGGTGGTGCCCCCTGCTGCATTAATAACGCAACTCTGTTGGTTTGCTTGTATAAAACCAAGCTTATAATGGTAAAGGTAGGCTGGAAACCTACCCCTGAAGTCTGCTCCCGCTTCTCTCCCACTGCATAAGGGGCAGGTGGAAGTGAGTGAGTGAGTAATAGAGGTTTAACGCCATTTCGACAGCTAAGGTCATGTTCATGGCTAGAACTGCGTTACACAATGTCACAAAGGACTGTGTCGGTGCCCGCACGTATGTGCACCACACACATCTGAGGGGATAGGAAAGAGGAGAAATAGACCCTTTTAAGTGGCCTAGGGAAGCCAGAGGCAGGTGGAAGCCTTGGCCAACTTGTTGGAAACTGTTGGATGTGCATGAGTGAGCACACTCTCCCAGCAGATGTTATCACTGATAAGTTATCTGAATGTGTGGGGAAGAGTGTGAAATGAGACTGAGACAGACAGAGTGCAGAATAAACATCCACTGATCACCACAAATTAAAACATTAGGATAAGAATCTCTTTGATATAACAAGATTATATATCTGTAATCCTCCCTCTTCCTATCTGTGAGCTGACCATCAGATGGAGGAAGTAAGGGGAGAGGGGTTGGGGGTGGAGCCCCATGCCTGCAGTAGTTATACAGACCGCAGATGCCCAGATTATGCTAAAGGTTGATGAGAACTGGCTCTGACTTGTGAGATAACCCTCACTTAGGCCAAAGTTATGGCAACATCATGATGCACCCATGAAGTGCTGGCGAGACTACTCGCCAGCACTTCATCGGTGCATCAGGACGACCCTCCAGGAGCATATGTATCAACCCTGTAGAGTGGGCATGATGCTACAATGAGGTGCTGGTGAGCGGTCTCGCCAGCACTTCATTGGTGCATCATGATGACCAATGGGCATGATGCACTCCTGCATTAGCGGCCTTTAAAGGGTTAAAGCTTATTACAGTGAATTGCTGGTGAGTCTGCTTGCCAGCACTTCATTGGTGCAGGATTCTAACATCCAGGCTTGTATCAAACCTGTAGGGTCGACATGATGCTTGAATGCAGCCCTGGGTGAGTAACTCGCCAGGGCTGCATTCATGCATCATGACAAACAATAGCCATTATGTATCAGCAGCCCTTTAACAGTTAAAGAGTGCATAGGTTCTATATTTCATTAATGTTCCCCAGGGGGTGTTCTATCTTCGCGCCACCGGTGCAAGTTTTATGATCCCACTAAAATGTACATACATTTTTTCACTTGGCCGAGCCTAATGAGAAATATATCACTCAGCCGAAGAAATCAGCTTGTTATATTGTTGTGTTTTTTTTCCGAACGAATATTTTTTTTCTTTGTTTTGGCTGATGTATGTGGTAAAATGCAGAAAGGCAGTTTTGGGTGTGTATTGTATTGACGCCTTTAACCATTTACATGCTGCTGATGCATTGGTGCATCATACTGACTGGTCGGCATAATGCACCAGGACAGGAAAGAGGAGACATACACTCTTTAAGTGGGCTAGGGAAGCATGAGGCAGTCCTGGCAAATTTTGTTAGTTTGAATTCCCTTTATTGCCAATATAAATATAGCGAATACAAATAGATTACGTCGGATACAACAGTACATGTGAACACGACCTTGAACAATCGCCACATCAGAAAGAAGATGACTCGTGAAAAAACATAGTAGATGTGTATGGGAAAAAGGTAACAATAATATAAGGTAATCTCAAAGAGTCATAACCCTGACTTAACTAACAGCACGGCATTACTGCATCATGACGACCATTTGACATGATATAGCTATGCACTATATTCGATATAGGGGGCGGCGTATACGCAATACTGCAGTACTCCATGCCAGGCTACTCACCATGGCTGCATTCATGCATCATGCAAACTCTACAGGTTTGATACAATGGTTGGCATGATGCTCCAATGAAGTGCTGGTGAGTCTGCTCGCCAGCACTTCATTGGTGCATCATGACCACCAATGGGCATGATGCACTCCTGCAGTAGCGGTCCTTAGAGGGTTAACAAGTTACCTAACGCTCGCTCTTCATCAGCCCGTCTTCTGTCACCATGGTGACATTATCATACTGCAATTCACGATTGATATGGAAACGAGCAGCCTCTTTATCAAATTTCTCCCGCCAAACGGAGGCCTCTACCAAGCCATACACGGAGCGTCTTCAGACAGATTGGTCTTTGATAATGCAGTGATGATGGATCAAAGTGACCAATCGCAAAGTAACTGCTCTAACAGGGGTCTCTGAAAAGAGGTCTTCTGTGGGTAATTACAGCAACAAGATTTTATACCCTCTAATATGCTTGATTATAGACCTTGGGGATTTAAAAGGGCTTAGAAAGGAAGGAAAATACCTTCTTCCTTGTTTGGGTAGGACTATAATGTCTCAGAGCCAAATCTTGCTGAGTACCGGCTATGTATGGCAAAGAGTCTGCGGATCCGCCAAAAATGGCTGGCTGAAATGAGTAGTCTCGCCAGCACACAAGTAGTCTCGCCACCACTTCATTGGCGCATCATGACGACCTATGGGCATGATGCGCAGGATCTATTATAGTAAACTCACAGGTAAAAGGAAAATTGACAATAGGGGATTGTGGGTTAGGGGTCTAAGAATAATTTTGGAAACCCATTGAGAGTAAAGCTACAAAAGCGCTTGAAGCATCTCGAAAAAGGGGGCATTACTAATTTTCTCCTTTTCAGCGAAAAATCCAATAAGCTAGAAACAGAGACCAAAAAAGGTTTCTGTACTCCTATGAGGCCAGGGTTACTGAAAATTCTCACCACTCTTGAGGGTGGAATTTAATTTTACGCATTATGCCACTCCCTTTAGAATAGTCTCTCGCTTTAAATGGAATGGGAATCGGTATGACTACAAGCCGAATCAGCTGAATCTCCCCATACCCCTGTATAACTCTGCCTTAACAACATATCTTTAGCTTGGCTGACAGGCGTGGCATGTTTATTGGATTTGAAATTGGAATTCCCCAGGACATACGGCTATTTGGCCGGTGCCGGTTGTCAAATCGAGATATTGGTGAATTCTCCTGCGTCGTCATGGTGGGCTGGCAATAAGTGCATCCATGCTGCTCGGGGATTATACCATAAACCTGATGTCATAAGCCCATTTCATTGTGGGGTTTTCACATCAAAATTGCCATCTTAAATTTCCTGTAAGT
The DNA here is from genome assembly GCA_949317995.1 of Acholoe squamosa. NCBI lineage: Eukaryota > Metazoa > Annelida > Polychaeta > Phyllodocida > Polynoidae > Acholoe > Acholoe squamosa. The sequence goes on along the minus strand of OX439035.1, from coordinate 6,888,425 downwards.
CTACCCTGGCTTATGATTGGGGTTTTATCATAATAGGTTACAGTAGAAACTATTAAAAACGCACTAATACCCGCTTAGAAAATCCCCCCCCCCCCAGCTTATGACCGGGGACATCTCATTGAGCGGGCTTTACAGTAGCACCAGTAGTCCTTCTGCCCTAGTGCTAGCTAAGCAGATAAGAGTCCTGATGGTGCCTAATCCTACCCAGACTTAAAGCCTCCTAGCTGGTAATGGTATGTCTGTTGGGAATTTGAATATGACTTAATAGGGATATTTTAGAAATGTGGACAATATGACAACTCTGAATAAGGGCATGTTGAAAAAATAAACAATACCTGCAAAACAAATTGCAACTCCTTACATCGCTTGATAATTCCACCAAGCAATCTGGCAAAATTAAACATTTTTACATTACAAGTGCCATTTAATGAAAATCCCAAAGGCCACTGCCGTCGGCATCAGCCTGTGATGGTCTGTCGCTTGTGGCGTCAGTTTTTGCAGTCTCCAGGTGCATGCCTTTTTTGACCCCTTGATGGGTTCTCCTTTACTTGATGAGTGCCTTGTAAGACCCTTCTAATGCATTAATGCATCATGCCAGCCTTACAGGGCTGATACACTCCAAGTGGGTCGGCATGATGCACCAATGGGCATGATGCACTCCTGCATTAAGACACACTTGGAGGGCTCATGAGTGGTTTAATCATAGTATGGTTTTTGGACACTTATAAGAAGGGAGCTTCGGCCGCCTTGACTCGCACCCCATTTCACCTTACTATCTTTTTACAGAGCCTCTTGTCCTATTGAGAGGAGGGGCGGAAGGCCATGTCATTTTACAGATGTGTATAGCTTGTGCTGAGCTTGAACATAACTTTACCAAGGCAGAGTCTGTGCTTAACTTTAAGGGCAAAGTCTTTGCTGAGTTTAAATATGTCCCTTTGAAGGGTACGATACCTTCTCTCATATAAGCCGAACCCTCGTATAAGCAGCACCCCCAACTTTAGAGGGAGCTAGGAGGTGCATCTGTCCTTTGAAAACAGTAGACTGAGTACTGTTCTATAGTGCCAAATACCCTCCTATAAGCCGCGGTTTATAGGAGATAATTTACAGTCCGGTAATCTCTCGCGTATAAGGCGCGTCTTATACGCCAAACAAAATGCTGCTGGGTCTTATACGTGGGAGGGACATTGCCTTGAGTTTGGGGTGCGCCCTATAGGGGGGGGGTATTTTTACTATAGAACAGTACTAAATTAACAAAAAATCTGCCCTCAGAGGTGCGCCTTATACGTGAAACAGACCTCCCTGAGTTGGGGGTGCGCCTTATAGGTGAGCTGCGCCTTATACGCGAGAGATTACTGTAGTCTGTGCTGAATTTGAACATGATCCTTTAAGTCTGTTATGAGTTTTAACATGTCCCTCTAAACACTAGTCTAAGTCTGAGCTAGATTTGTTTAACATGAACATTTATAGCACAGTATTCCTTATGTCCCTCAAAATAGAAGATTTTTGCACCTTTTTAGTCTGAAATATGGGTTCAGTACATTGAATACGGTATCCGGGATTATACATTATCACCATTTTTCACACTCTGAGTAGTTGCTAGTAATACAATCAATAATTCACCCCCCATGCCCGATGAATGATCACATTCAGAAAGAAGACGGTAGGCGCTACCTCCTTTCTTTCTCTTATCCATATGGATTTAATATTTGAATGAGGCAGCCGCTTTCTCAGGGAGACAATTGAAACAATGCGTTATTCACACAAGGGATTGTTCATCATCCATATCGAGCCCGAACAGTGGGCCCAGCTCCATTTCCCTGATTGTGTGTATTTTTAAAAAAAACCTGTCTAGTGTTCAGGCGTATTGTTATCAATTAAATCCACCTAGTGCACTGGTTCCATCTGGAAGATGAATCTATTCTGGGTTACATTGGAAATCTGTATTAGCTAAGTGAATGGGAAAGAGGTCAGGGAAACCAATATTTAACCCTTTACGGGGCCATTGATGCTTTATTGCATCATGCCCATTGACCGTCATGATACATGAATGCAACCCTGGCGAGTAACTCGCCAGGGTGTCACTCATACATCATGGCGCCCTTAAAGGGTCAGCATGATGCACCAATAAAGTGCTGGCGAGTCTGTTCGTCAGCACTTTATTACTGCATCATGCCGACCTTGATATTCAGATACAGGTGTGCATCAGGGGTCCTTAATGGGTCAAACAGAAATACCCTGTGTATTCCTTGTTAGTGGGGTCCTTAGTGGGCAGAAATACCCTGTGTATTCTTGGTTAGTGGGGTCCTTAGTGGGCAGAAATACCCTGTGTATTCCTGGTTAGTGGGGTCCTTAGTGGGCAGAAATACCCTGTGTATTCCTGGTTAGTGGGGTCCTTAGTGGGCAGAAATACCCTGTGTATTCCTGGTTAGTGGGGTCCTTAGTGGGCAGAAATACCCTGTGTATTCCTGGTTAGTGGGGTCCTTAGTGGGCAGAAATACCCAGTATACTTCTGGTTAGCGGGGCCCTTAATGGGTCCTTAGTGGGCAGAAATACCCTGTGTACTTCTGCTTAGCAGGGTCCTTAGTGGGCAGAAATACCCTGTGTATTCCTGGTTAGTGGGGTCCTTAGTGGGCAGAAATACCCTGTGTACTTCTGGTTAGTGGGGTCCTTAGTGGGTCAAACAGAAATACCCTGTGTACTTCTGGTTAGCGGGGTCCTTAGTGGGTCAAACAGAAATACCCTGTCTACTTCTGGTTAGCGGGGTCCTTAGTGGGTCAAACAGAAATACCCTGTGTACTTCTGGTTAGCGGGCACCTTAGTGGGTCAAACAGAAATACCCTGTGTACTTCTGGTTAGCGGGGCCCTTAGTGGGTCAAACAGAAATACCCTGTGTACTTCTGGTTAGCGGGGCCCTTAGTGGGTCAAACAGAAATACCCTGTGTACTTCTGGTTAGCGGGGCCCTTAGTGGGTCAAACAGAAATACCCTGTGTACTTCTGGTTAGCGGGGCCCTTAGCGGGTCAAACAGAAATACCCTGTGTACTTCTGGTTAGCGGGGCCCTTAGTGGGTCAAACAGAAATACCCTGTGTACTTCTGGTTAGCAGGGTCCTTAGCGGGTCAAACAGAAATACCCTGTGTACTTCTGGTTAGCGGGGCCCTTAGCGGGTCAAACAGAAATACCCTGTGTACTTCTGGTTAGCGGGGCCCTTAGTGGGTCAAACAGAAATACCCTGTGTACTTCTGGTTAGCAGGGCACCTTAGTGGGTCAAACAGAAATACCCTGTGTACTTCTGGTTAGCGGGGCCCTTAGTGGGTCAAACAGAAATACCCTGTGTATTTCTGGTTATCGGGGCCCTTAGTGGGTCAAACAGAAATACCCTGTGTACTTCCGGTTAGCAGGGTCCTTAGTGGGTCAAACAGAAATACCCTGTGTACTTCTGGTTAGCGGGGCCCTTAGTGGGCTGAGCCCTGCTGCGGGGCATCATGGTAGTCACCATTGCAAGAGCTGTGCACCTCAGACAGTTTATACGCCAGGAGTGGTAGGGATAACCTGACAACAATATCTATGGCAGATTCAGATTGGGGGATGGGGCAGTTGGGGGTGCTTGTCCCCTCTTTTTCCACTGTGGTTAAGAGTTCATGTACCATCTTTCTGACCTCAAATATGGAGACAAATATGTAGCAAATGATGGACGCGCCCCATTCTTTTCAAAATGCTGGTTCCGCCACTGAAAATGATATTAAATTAAGTGACTAATTGGTTTGGTTTGGTTGATTTTACCTCCAATAATCCTATTTAGAATTGGCAGAGTTACTGTGTTTGAACAGACACTAAGTCCTTTCTTTCTCTTTCTGGACAGGTATTTAAAAGCTGCTTGCTCAAACAGCTAGACAGGATTAAACATGCTGCTTGCCTGACATGGCAGTGATCAAATCTATAGATTACCAAATCTATGAGATAAATGATCTAATCTAAATAAGGTGGGGTGTGGGAGAAAACCACTACCGGGGCTTTATTCCCCTACCAAGAATAGTATCTAAGCTTCGTGCCCCTACTCATCTCAAACGATAGCAAGTGTTCTTTTATTTGTCTGGTCCAATTCCAATGACAAATTCCCATGACAAAACACAAGCATGTTGGCCCGAGCCCACGCATATGGACACCAGATGTCCAATCAAAGGGCTGAGAGTTCACGTGTAAATGTGCCAAAATCTGCAGCAAAATTCTGATCAGCGGTAAACAAAACATGACATGGCTGGAAGGAACATATAAAATCTGTGACAGTTCTCTGGATTTCTTGTGTTTACAAGATGGGCTGGTGCAGAAATCTAGGTTGTAGACCGATACCAAAAGTCATCTCTGCTACCGCTACCTACGGGCAGCTAAAGTGTCCCTGTTTTAATTAGTAAAATGCCTCTGCAGCTCAATATTTACCATCCTAGGTAATTAGAACGCTGTCCAGGTCTGGGTGCTATCAGGTTGGTTGTCTGTAACAGCACCGCATTAAAGCTGAAATAGTTTGCAATTGCCAGGAGGCATCTCAATTCTGTGTCCTGTTCCGAGAAAAGACACATTATTCTTGGGACCGAGGTATAAAAGTGATTGGAGCCTCTGGTGTCTAACCTGGTTCAATGCCTGCTAATTGGTGCAGGAGATAACCAGTCAATTCTTTACGGGCCACTGATGCATTAGTGCATCATGCCTATTGGTCGTCATGATGCACTAATGAAGTGATGGCCCTCTACAGGGTTGATACTTTTACTCCCGGAGGGTCGGCATGATGCTCCAATGAAGTGCTGGTGAGCAGTCTCACCAGCACTTCATTGGTGCATCATGACGACCAATGGGCATGATGCACTTCTGCATTAACGGCCTTTAAAAGGGTTAGAGATAGTATATCCAACAAAATCTTCAACCCCAAATTCCATGACTTTCCATGACAATGAGCAGTGCCTTGTTTCATCATACTGCCCTTAACCCTCAAAGGGCCGCTGATGCAGGAGTGCATCATGCCCATTGGTCATTGTGATGCACCAATAAAATGCTGGTGAGTTCGCTCGCCAGCAATTCATCTGGGATTATACGATGCATGAATGTAGCCCTTGTTAGTTACTCGCCAGGGTTTCATTCAACTGTCATAGTGATCAATGCGCATGATGCGTTAAAGCATTAGTGACCCTTAAAGTGCTGGGCAGATTTACTGTTATAGTTACCACAGGTGTTGGAGGGGGCCATGTCTGGCTGATTTAGGTGTAAATGGCGGAAATAGCGTGGGCGGTAGAAGCAGATAGGTAAAAGACGACCGCCTAAGTCATTTACTTCATATGAGGGATTGAAAAGACTTGAGAAAAGCAGGCTGTGGGGAAACTGAAACATAGACATAGACTATGAACATCGGCACCATAGTGGTCATGTCCACAAAGAACGTGGAAACATACAGACCATACAGATCACGCCCACACAGAGTTTGTGAACATATTACACCATACAGATCACACCCACACAGAGTGTAGGAACTTTGATACCACACAGGTCACACCCACACAGAGTGTGGGAACATTGACACCATACAGGTCACACCCACACAGAGCATGGGGACATTGACACCATACAGGTCACACCCACACAGAGCATGGGGACATTGACACCATACAGGTCACACCCACACAGAGTGTGGGAACATTGACACCATACAGGTCACACCCACACAGAGTGTAGGAACTTTGATACCACACAGGTCACACCCACACAGAGTGTGGGAACATTGACACCATACAGGTCACACCCACACAGAGTGTGGGAACATTGACACCATACAGGTCACACCCACACAGAGTGTGGGAACATTGACACCATACAGGTCACACCCCCACAGAGCATGGGGACATAAGACACCATACAGGTCACACCCCCACAGAGCATGGGGACATAAGACACCATACAGGTCACGCCCACACAGAGTTTGTGAACATATTACACCATACAGATCACACCCACACAGAGTTTGTAAACATATAACACCATACAGATCACACCCACACAGAGTTTGTGAACATATTACACCATACAGATCACACCCACACAGAGTTTGTGAACATATTACACCATACAGATCACACCCACACAGAGTTTGTGAACATATTACACCATACAGATCACACCCACACAGAGTTTGTGAACATATTACATCACACAGGTCACACCCACACAGTGTGTGGGAACATTGACACCATACAGGTCACACCCACACAGAGCATGGGGACATAAGACACCATACAGGTCACACCCCCACAGAGCATAAGACACCATACAGGTCACACCCCCACAGAGCATGATAACATTGACACCATACAGGTCACACCCACACAGAGCATGGGAACATATTACACCATACAGGTCACACCCAAACACAGAGTGTGGGAACAGAGACACCATCAGGTCACCCCAAACACTGAGCGTGGGAACTTATTACACCATACAGGTCATGCCCACGCAGAGCGTGGGAACATATTATACCATACAGGTCATGCCCAAACACAGAGTGTGGGAACATTGGCACCATACAGATACTGTATGGATAAAGCAAGAGAGTCAAGACTTAAGACGTATGGATCATGCCAACACAGAATGTGGGAACTTTAGACACCGTAAAGGTCACACCCATGCACCATTTGGGTCGTACAAACACCCAGTGTGGGAACATTGACACCACACAGGCCATGCCCATGCATGGGAATGTACACATGGTACAGGTGATGGCTACACACCACCCACCCACACATCCACATCCCTCAACTACTCTGTGTCTCTCACGCTGCCTCTATCTGAATGTTCACTCAGCCCACACAACTACTACACATTCATTGACCCAGTTTTATGGTTTTTATGTGTAGCAGGAGGCGATGTGGGCACAACGCCAAGCAGGGAGATGTATGAACACTCCCGTAAGGCTTCATCTGATGGTGCAGGCATAATCCACCAGGTGGCAGGGTAGTATGGGGGATATTCTAGGGCAGGATAGGTTGGAAAAGGCTAATATCATTGGATGCATGCCAAAGTATTGTCTAAATTTATGTGGTGGGATTGTTGCTGGAATGAGAAAGATGTATAGAAAGGAGGCAGGGAGCGAAGGGGAGGTAGGGAGATAGCTCACATAGTTGAATACAGCTGGGATATTTCTTAATGGGTCGCTGTGGAAGAGCGAGCGTTTGCTATATGAGGGAGAGAAAAGACCCCTAATCTCCCATGTCCACTAATCCCCATATATCCCAGGTCCAAGCACTCCATCCCTCATCCCATCCCCCTCTCTATACAGTCTGCTGCCCAACCTAACACTCAAATCCTGCGCAGGCGGTCAGGTGACATTGCTGCTCACGACAGCCCTGCTGAGACTGCCCCCCTCCCCCACGTCCATTCCCGCTGGCTTAGGTCTCTCTCACTATCCAGTCAGCCATCCATAATGCAGGGCTATTGCGTTGCCATGGTAACCAGGTAGACAAGTCCCAGTGGCCGCTTTTCCCCTGGCCGCCCGACATCCCCTCGCTGTGCAACGATAGTCGCCTGTGAGCACCTCTCGTAGAGTGGGGCAGCAGCTTCTGCAGTGACGTCACTGGGGCAGCAGCAGTGGGACGAAGCGACAGCCAGGGGGACTTTTAACATCCATCTATCTACCTTAAAACCCCCCTGTATAAGCCACACCTATAAATGTATAAGCCACACCCTGACTTTGGGTGAATGCTATGAACTGCACCTGGGGCCTTACAAGGTACGCATTCCTTATAACATTATATACTGTAAAGCACTGCTCATAAGCCGACCTCAGTCTTTTACCTTGTTGACCCAGATCCAAAACAACCATCTTGCACTAAGGCGACAATATAAAAAAGCGGTGGGACTGCATGATGCAGCAATGAAGTACTGGCAAACAAACACTCACCAGCACTTCATTGGTGCATCATGTCCAACAATGATGCAGGATGCTGTATACATGTATCGTAAATTATACCAGAACTCAAATCAAAGTGAGGCTTATAGGTGCAGCGCAAAGTCTGGGTGCAGCTTATACGGGGGAATTAAGCACTATCTAACAGTACTAAACCACCAATTTGCAGGCCTCAGTGGCAGCTTATAGAATTCTCCTAAAGTCAGGGTGCTGCTTATAAGAGTGTGGCTTATGTGAGGGAATTTACGGGCAATATCTATGATACAGTGTAGGTGATATAGTGCTGTGTGAAGGTAGCAGGTGGTCCTCGTTCTGACATTAGCGTCCCCTACAGTCACGATATGATGCATCCATATTGAATTACTGCTTAATATTGTCGTGCCGCTCTCATAATTACATGTGTAGTCATGTCATGTGACCGTCTTGTGCGCGACTAAATATGATGGCACATCACAATGTTAAGGTGTTTTTTTTTAAACTTATTCTTAAATAGTGACTATATTCTGTATATCTATGACCATAATCATTTACATACAATTTCTTTTGTTATCTTTCACTAGGGTAGATGGGGTCGGTAGGAAGGGGTGACTCTAGGAATGAGGTCCTGAGGGCTTTAGAGGCTAGAAAATGTTTTGTGTTCAGGCAACGCTACCCTAAATGAGTTTTGTCGATTTATCAAGACATGAAAGTTTTTTTTTATGATCCCCCACATTGTTATCTGACCGACATTGTCTAAACCTGCTGAGACGTGGCCAGCTAGTGTATACCGCCAAGATTTTAGCCGTTCAACTTTTTAACAGCTGCTAAGCGTCTAGTTAGCCAAAGCAAGCACATGAAGTATATAATTAGTAATGCAGGGGGTTATCATGCCCATAGGTCCTCATGATGCACCAATGAAGTACATGCGTGAAGTAGAATATAGTATAGTTATGCTCCAATAAAATGCGGTCGACCAGTCTCACCAGCACTTCTTTGGAGCATCATGCCAACACTCGGGGGTACCATATTCGTTCTAATAAGCGCACATGTGCGGAAAATCAATTGAAAGATGCCGAAAAACCTTATTAGAAGAATTGATTCTAATAAGCGCACCCCCAAAAGCCCAAAATCGTTGTTTTTGCCCTAAAAATCTTGATATTTACACTTCATTTGACTGATTTTACACCAGGGTGGGGCCCAAAAAGGAGGGGGGTGCGCTTAGAGCATGTGTGCTTATAAGAGCGAATACGGTATATGTTATGGGGTCAGCATGATGCATGAATGTAGCCCTGTTGAGTTACTCACCAGGGCTGCATTCATGCATCATGATGACCAATGGGCATGATACATAAGCAGCCCTTAGAGGAAAAAGGCATGGCTTCTCCGCAAATCAGAGTCTTTGGGCTGCTTACAGAATGTTCCCAAAGTCAGCGTGCAGCTTATACATGGGTATTTAACCCTATTGGCCACTAGCTAGTCTGGAGCTGGTTTCGGCGACAAAGACATAGATAGAACTAAACGACCGTGGTGTACGAGGTGGCCGATCCACCACGAGGGAGTTGGATCGGCCACCGAGGACACCAGGGGAGTTTAGTTCTATATTTATTTTATGTTTTTAGAGTCTTTAATTAACTGAAAATTAACAAAATCCGTTACCGTATTGCCCCGTACGAGCGGCGGTCCGCCATTTTGAATGTTTACATGCACCCAGAACGAGGCTGCAGTGGTGGATCGGCCGCTGTGGTGGATCGGCACACGTTACGCCACTGGGGGTGTGCGGATCGGCCGCGCAATGCTATCTCTACGGGAAGAAGTTATTCACATAAAATAAAGCCTAGGACTGATAGGATGGGACCAGTGTCCCTGGAAGTTGGTGTTAACCAGGGACAAGGTACCCATCATGGGCATGATGTATGAATGCATCAGCGGCCCTTAAAGGGTTAAAGTGTGATTAAGCCATTACGGGTCGCTGATGTGTCGATTGTTCACTGTAATGCACCAATGAGGCGCTCTGGATTCTGCAAACCAGCATCTCACTGGTGCATCATATAACTAGAGGAATGCGCCGTAGTCGCACCTAACTCGGAAGAGGAGGGGTGGTTTGTGGTATCATTCAGACTCTGTCATAGTACATGTATGACATCAGCACTGCAGCTGGTTAACACACCACAAAAGGGCGGGAAAAGGGGTTAACAAAGGTTTCCAAATGGAATATATATACTTTAACATTGTAGCAAAGAAGCGTCGCCTTTCAGTGGTAGCAGGTATGCCTGCGCTTTCTCACTGATAAGAGCTTATCTAAAAGAGATAATACAATAATATATATATACCATCATAATCTATATATCATAAACTCCACAGAGAACCCAAACATTATATGAATCCTCACTGCTAAGACAGCTTTATTAGCCAAACAATTTCAACTTTCATGGCATTTTTGCACTCCCTAAAAAGTCTTAATTCATGGTGGCTCCTAAAACTCTTCCGAGTTAATGAACCGTCCAGCAGTGTGTATCTACCCTGTAGCGTCTGCAGTCATGGATCATGACGACCAATGGGCATGATGTACTAATACACTTTATCTCAAGTTGAATACGAGAGCCCCATAGGCTTAACCAAGAAACTCTGTATCACACCCCACAGTGTGATAACCCTTCCCCATATCACACTCCCTGGGAAAACATCCAAAACGGTCAAATAACTGATGATAAAATCACTTCTAATGCCAAATCGATCGAATTTTGAACATATCTGACTAAATTAACTTGAGATAAATACAAAGGAGCACTCGAATTGGTCAGCACTGAGGGTTATCACACTCAGCTTCGCCTCGTGTGATAACCCTCAGTGCTGACCAATTCTCGTGCACCTTTGTCTATATATTGGCTTTGGTTGGGTTAAGTTGCCTTGTAGACATCCTCTCTACTCTCATTAGTAGTGAGGGGTGTTTTAGTGCCACTCCCAGTCTCAATGTCTCCACATCCAATTCAGCCTCATCAAATATCCATTTGTCTCTGTTTTACCCTTTTAGTCTACGACTGTGATAATGCCTCAGCACCACATGTTTGCGTCATCATGTATTTAGGTAGCGCTGTTACGCCACTGAATTGGCACATCATTTTGACCATTTGCACATTATTTTGATCCATGACACATCATACTGAGCAATGGCACATCATTTTTACCAATGGCACGTCATTTTGACCAATGGCACATCATTTCAAACATTGGTGTATCATTTTGACCATTAGCACATCTTTTCGACTGTTGGCACATCATTTTGACCAATGGCACATCATTTTGACCATTAGCACATCATTTTTGACCAATGACAGATCATTTTGACCAATGGCACATTAATCTGACCAATGACACATCGTTTCTATCATTGGCATATCATACTGACCAACGGCACATCAGTTTGACCAATGGCATATCAGTTTGACCAATGGCACATCATTTTGACCATTAGCGCATCATTTTTGACCAATGACAGATCATTTTGACCAATGGCACATCATTTTGACCATTAGCACATCATTTTGACCAATGGCACGTCATTTTGACCAATGGCACGTCATTTTGACCAATGGCACATCATTTTGACCAATCACACGTCATTTTGACCAATCGAACGTCATTTTGACCAATCGCACGCCATTTTGACCAATAGCACATCATTTTGACCAATGGCACATCATTTTGACCAATGGCACATTAATCTGACCAATGACACATCATTTTGACCAATGACACATTATTTTGACCACTGGCACATCATTTTGACCAATGGCACATCATTTTGACCAATGAAACATCATACTGACCAATGACACGTCGTTTTGACCAATGACACATCATTTTGACCAATGACACATCATTTTGACCAATGGCACGTCATTTTGACCAATGGCACGTCATTTTGACCAATGGCACGTCATTTTGACCAATGGCACATCATTTTGACCAATCACACGTCATTTTGACCAATCGCACGTCATTTTGACCAATCGCACGTCATTTTGACCAATCGCACATCATTTTGACCAATGGCACATCATTTTGACCAATGGCACATTAATCTGACCAATGACACATCATTTTGACCAATGACACATCATTTTGACCACTGGCACATCATTTTGACCATTGGAACATCATTTTGACCAATGAAACATCATACTGACCAATGACACATTTTGACCAAGGGCACATCATTTTGACCATTAGCACATCATTTTGACCAATGACACGTCATTTTGACCAATGACACGTCGTTTTGACCACTGGCACATCATTTTGACCAATGGCACATTTTTTTTTTTTTTTTTGGACTAGCTCATTGCGTTAATGAACTGTCAGGTTCATTTATGTAACGCTATAGAGCCGACCAATTTTATTTATATTTCAAACAGATACCAAACAGTTGAAGTAAATATAGACTCCACATAATCAGACATATGTCATTATGTACAATAACAGTAAGGAAGCAGGCAAGTGTGTCAAATCAATCACATAGTATTTGTTGAGATATATATCAATATGACACAAGAAACACAAAATACAATCAAATGATCATCAATGATATAATATTATATAATGATGAAAATATGCTGATCACATAAATAATATTTGGAGCGGCGCGGTGACTACACCGTCTCCATCAACCTTTGTTCCTTAGTTATATCCAACCTTTAGCCTTGATCTGAGGTTTTTTAACTTTTTAACCTCATTCTTAAATTTAACTTTTGTGGTAGCCCTCTGAACCTCCTCAGATAGTAGGTCCCAGAGGACTACACCCCTGTACCATGGCGATCTTTTATAATGGCGAGATATACTTCTTGGCAATTTAAAACGTATCTTATTTTGCGATCTTGTATTATATGCATGACCATGATTTATCTGATCCTTGGATTTCTTATACATCAAACTTAAAAGTAACATATCAAATCTTTGTTCTAATTTTTCCACTTTACAGATGACATGTAACTCATCAACACTATATTTAACAATATTGCATCTAAGGCAAATTCTCAAAGCTCTATTCTGTAAACGTTGTAATGCCTTTAAACCTTCCTCATTACAACTAGTACTTATAAAAGAGCAATATTCAATAATCGGCCGGATGGTACAACAATATATTTTTATGCTTCCTTCTTGTGTGAGATATTTCCTTAATTTAGCAAATCTAAATAATTTATTACAAATGTTTCTTTTAATAAGCTTAATTTGTTTGTCAAAACTTAACTTACTGTCTACTGTAACTCCTAGGTAGGGGAAAAAACTTACAGTTTCTACTCTGGTACCATTTATTACAATATCTGTATCTGGACAATTTTTCAATTTGTGAGCACTACAAAACCACATAAATTTTGTTTTCTTTGGATTAACAGTCAACCTGTTGTGAAATACCCATGTCTTAAAGCGTTCAAGATCATCATTTAACACTCTCATTACATCTTGGGGTGTTTTCGCTGCATGATATAAAACAATGTCATCTGCATACATTATAATTTTGCACTCGTTCAACTTTTTAATCACGTCATCTATGTATAAAACAAACAACAGGGGGCCTAAAACAGACCCTTGTGGGACACCATATTTGATTTCAGATTCTTGAGAGAGATTATTGCCATAACTAGTTCTTTGTTTGCGGTTTTTTAGATAACTATTAAACCAGAGAAAGTTATTTTTGCTGAAACCTAATTTGCTAATTTTTTTTCCAGAAGTCAAACATGGATTACACTGTCAAACGCTTTAGTAAAGTCAATAAATAGGGCCCCTGTTATTAAACCATCATTTCGATACTCATATAGATCATTAACAAAGTCAAAGGTGGCATCACCTGTACCACTACCTTTCTTGTAACCATATTGCTCATCTGAAAAATTATCGTGATCTTTCATGGCACAACTTAAATAATAATACATTATTTTTTCAATAATTTTTGAGGGCATTGGCAATAGCGAAATAGGCCTCCGATTCTTAACTTGTGATAAATCTCCGTCTTTGGGTAATGGCTTGACCAATGCAGAAGCCCATTTGACAGGAAAACCACCACTATCAAAACTTCTCTGAACAAGAAAAGTAAATTGATCTAGCAGGCATATTATTGCACATTGTAGTATATCACCTCTGATCCCCTCTATTCCGGATGATTTATTTTTATCAATCTCTTTTACTGTATAATAGATATCCCAGGAATTAATCTTTATATTCGATTCAGAGAAAATTCCACCCTGAATGATTTCCTCTATACTCACATTATTATCCATGTCACACTGTACTTTACCAACAGAAGCCACATGTAAGTCTTTTCCAATATTGCAAAAGTATTGATTAATATATTCACAAGCAGTTTCGGATGGGACCTTAATACCATCTACATGGTGCTTCATATCTGGATAAATCTCAGACCCATTACCCTTAAACATGTTATTAATATATTTCCAAAAACTCTTAGGATTTCCTCTACATTCATGTAATTCTTGCATAATACCACCAATTTGATTAGCTTTTATTTTTTTCCTAATTTTTCTCCTGCAATCTTTAATAGCTTGCTTCTCTTCATCACTTTTATTCACCTTATACAACCTTAACCACCCTTCCCTCTCAAAAACAAGATCCATTACTTCATCATCTATGCAACTTTTTCTAGTTTTTTTAACTAATCTCTCAACAAAGGGATGATATTTATCCAGATACTGATTAATAGGTGTTAGGAACATGTCCCACAGCACATCAGTACTCAAATTTTTATCATAATACAATGTCCAATCACAAGATTGCAGGAAATCTTTGAAATTACTTTCTTTAAAATTCCTATAATCACGGCCCGAATAAGTTGTTTTAGTATACTTGTAATTCTCACGGCCCTTACAGCCAAATACAGGAATGTGATCAGAAATGAATGCTTCTACCGTACCTGCATCAGTAATGTTAACACAATTTGATAATACATTGTCAATACAAGTACCACTAAAGGGACGAGTAACCTCATGTACCAGAATTTTCCATCCTAAATCTTTACATAATGACCTAAAACTCTCACAGCTTGCATCAGTATCATCAAACATATTTAGATTAATATCACCTAATACCCAAGTCTCATGTCTCCCTTGATTATCATTATATTCAAATCCAGCTACCTTCTTTAGAAAAGTAAGAAAATTTGGTACATTGGTATTTGGTATTCTATAAATAGATACTATGAGCTGTTCTTTCTCACCCGGTAGACATAGCATAATAGCAATACTTTCAAAATCAATCGATTGAATAGTCAAATCATTTACAATGCTAATATATCGACATAGACCAGATCTACAACTAAGGCCTACTCCACCACAATTCTTACCAATTCGATCATTTCTATACAAAATACGATCAGGTATATTTATAATTCCCTCTGGTGAAGCAGGCTTAAGCCAGGTTTCACATAAACAAATTATATCACTACGTTTCAATAACTTGTATATCTCTTCATGTTTGTCTTCAAAACTACGACAATTAATTGAAGAAATCACCAGCCCCTTACTGTTGTTAAATTCCTCAATACAAAGTACCATTTCAAATAATAATGGGATAATAATGATGCCATCTCATTAGGTAATATACAAGGTGAGATACATTAACAACAACAGAAAAGAAAGCAATGTCCAATACCAGTATCATCATACAGTATTTACAAAGTCTTCTACCACAAATTATCCTCGTAGTAGAGGTGACTGTTATAAGCAGTCTACTGTGTGTTCAACTATTGCTTACAACAGGTTAAACCCCCAGCCCCCCTTACACTTGACTATACGGTGGTAAACTTATCAGGGGTATCACTGGGGTTAGTGGACTTAGTACACAACAAAAAGGGGCAGTGTCCTAATCCAAAAGAATTTTGAATAGAGAAAAATGATTTAGCACATTCAATTAATATGAATAGAAAATTTAACAATGCTTTCATGATGACACTGTCAAGAAAAATGTGAAAAAAAGGCAAACATCCATTTCCGAATCAGTAGACATATATCAATAATGCAAAGCCTGTTATTTAATTTAACACTAACATATATAAGTAATTATTAAAAATCATCATCAGCATCAGCATGATCCCTGTTTGGATTCAAACCAAGTGCTAGGTCAAGGTCAGTGTCTGTGTATTCAACACAAAAGTGGTGAAAGATCTTAACTACCATTGCACGTACCATCTTCTTTTTGTGTTTCCCATTCTTGAGGTGAATGCCATCTCTCATATGACTAGATAAGTCTCTCTTATGACAGCTACCTGCTCTTGATTTACTCACTGCACGTTCAAATCGCATTGTAGGGAGCCCCTCAGCAGCATTAAATGCCCTTATATTAGCATTAATTGTATCCAATGCTATGTCGAATTCCTCCTGAATTTTCGTACAATCCATTGTCCAGTTATTGGCCATAGCTTGGTTGGCTCCATAAATACATGTATAACAGGTTGGTTGATCAAAAGGCAAGTTATTCAGGGCAGTAGTTATAGACTGGAACCCATCGCGAACAGACTGATATACCTCCTCCGCATATTCTCCTTGTAAGCCGTATGACTTGTGGCCCTGTCTATCCTTCCTCATAAATGACATGTTGTTAATGCCAGCTGATATTACACATAAATCAAATGGTCCATTCATCAGCAGTTCCTGAACCAACCTTCTTTGAATGTGTTCAAGTTTTGCCCCAGGCATGACAATAGTATGATGCAAGATACCTTTTTGTGGAAACACAAGGTCTAGTAGCTCTTCAAAACCTGCTACACGTGAATCTCCAATAAATAACACATTGACTCTATAGTACAACAGCTGATCCATAGTGTCATATGTCCATATGTACATTCCCTTTCTATCCCTAATGCTATGTAAGCTCATCATTTTGACCATTAGTACATCATATTGACCAGTGACATGTCATCTTGACCATTGGCACATCATTTTGACCAATGGTGCATTTATGACCTTCTTGGAGTGAATCAATCCCACGGGTCAATATGGTGCAAAATTTACAGTGCCAGTTGCCATGACTGCATTTATGTATTATCAAGACAAAAGGGTAGAGCATATTAACCCATTATGGGGCTCAATCTTAAACAGCTGCTGATGCAGGAGTGCATCATGCCAATTGTCATGATGCACTCAATAAATGCTGGCAAGACTGCTCGCCAGTACTTCATTGGAGCATCATTCCACCCTTCCAGGAGTGTATCAGCCCCATAGGGTTGGTATGATGCATTAGTTACTCACCATGGCTGCAATCCTGTGTTATCATGACCAATGGGCGTGCTGCAATAATGCACAATCAGCCCTTACAGGATTAAGCGTCTTTAATTTCATGTCTTTCTCTGCCCCTGAGATAGCCTCATCCAATATGTATTCTAGCATTGAGACAAACTGACAAAGCATTAAGAGTCTTTAGTTTGAGTGATGTCTTTCTGTGCCCCTGAGAGAGCCTCATCCAATATGTATTCTAGCATTGAGACATACTGACAAAGCATTAAGAGTCTTTAGTTTGAGTGATGTCTTTCTCTGCCCCTGAGAGAGCCACATCCAATATGTATTCTAGCATTGAGACAAACTGACAAAGCATTAAGAGTCTTTAGTTTGAGTGATGTCTTTCTGTGCCCCTGAGAGAGCCACATCCAATATGTATTCTAGCATTGAGACAAACTGACAAAGCATTAAGAGTCTTTAGTTTGAGTGATGTCTTTCTGTGCCCCTGAGAGAGCCTCATCCAATATGGATTCTAGCATTGAGACAAACTGACAAAGCATTAAGAGTCTTTAGTTTGAGTGATGTCTTTCTGTGCCCCTGAGAGAGCCTCATCCAATATGGATTCTAGCATTGAGACAAACTGACAAAGCATTAAGAGTCTTTAGTTTGAGTGATGTCTTTCTGTCCCCCTGAGAGAGCTTCATCCAATATGTATTCTAGCATTGAGACAAACTGACAAAGCATTAAGAGTCTTTAGTTTGAGTGATGTCTTTCTGTGCCCCTGAGAGAGCCTCATCCAATATGTATTCTAGCATTGAGACAAACTGACAAAGCATTAAGAGTCTTTAGTTTGAGTGATGTCTTTCTCTGCCCCTGAGAGAGCTTCATCCAATATGTATTCTAGCATTGAGACAAACTGACAAAGCATTAAGAGTCTTTAGTTTGAGTGATGTCTTTCTCTGCCCCTGAGAGAGCCTCATCCAATATGTATTCTAGCATTGAGACAAACTGACAAAGCATTAAGAGTCTTTAGTTTGAGTGATGTCTTTCTGTGCCCCTGAGAGAGCCTCATCCAATATGGATTCTAGCATTGAGACAAACTGACAAAGCATTAAGAGTCTTTAGTTTGAGTGATGTCTTTCTGTCCCCCTGAGAGAGCTTCATCCAATATGTATTCTAGCATTGAGACAAACTGACAAAGCATTAAGAGTCTTTAGTTTGGGTGATGTCTTTCTGTGCCCCTGAGAGAGCCTCATCCAATATGTATTCTAGCATTGAGACAAACTGACAAAGCATTAAGAGTCTTTAGTTTGAGTGATGTCTTTCTGTGCCCCTGAGAGAGCTTCATCCAATATGTATTCTAGCATTGAGACAAACTGACAAAGCATTAAGAGTCTTTAGTTTGAGTGATGTCTTTCTCTGCCCCTGAGAGAGCCTCATCCAATATGTATTCTAGCATTGAGACAAACTGACAAAGCATTAAGAGTCTTTAGTTTGAGTGATGTCTTTCTCTGCCCCTGAGAGAGCCACATCCAATATGTATTCTAGCATTGAGACAAACTGACAAAGCATTAAGAGTCTTGAGTGATGTCTTTCTCTGCCCCTGAGAGAGCCTCATCCAATATGTATTCTAGCATTGAGACAAACTGACAAAGGGTTACAGGGGGCTGTTAGTTCTACCAACTCCCACACAGTGGCAGCACCTCCCAACACCTTCCCATGTACAAATCCTCTTCACCACCTCATGACCGTTCTCGTTCTCTGTCTCTTTCTACTTCTCTGCCCCACAATAATTCTTTGAACCTTTAAATGACCACATATAAAGTCTATGAAAAGTCTATTTCTTGTCTCCCATTCTCATTTTCATTCTCTTTTTGTTTCTGTTTCACTCTTACCTCTCTTTATTTTTCCCCTATTCTCTCTCTCTCTCTCTCTCTCTCTCTCTCTCTCTCTCTCTCTCTCCTTACTGCTCCATTCCCTATCCATCATCTTTCTCATCCTCTTTCTCTCTCATTATATCGCACCTATCTCATTGTCTCTCATTGTCTCACACATCTGTCTCATCCCTATTCTCTCTCTCTCTCTCTCTCTCTCTCTCTCTCTCTCTCTCTCTCTCTCTCTCTCTCACCCCCCCCCATCTCTGACTTTCTCTCTTTTCACATAAAAATAAATCCTTTTGTCTTGCTCTCTGTCTCTGTCTCTTTTATGTCCTTAGGGTCCTTTTTCTCGATGATAAAGAAATATCAGATTTCAACATTTTATCTAACGCTACCATCCCGCAAGACAGATAATTTATACAGCTTAATCCCATAAACCAGTGGTACCTAATAATGGTCAAATAGCACATAATCATGACTTTTGTAATGCTTTAAATCTGGTCAGCATTATTTCCACGTATAATTCCCAAAAACACCAAGCCGGAAATAGTCTCTTTTTTTGTGGACCAATGCAGCCAGACCACACTTTGGGTGGAGTTCATGTTATATCCAGAACCGTGGCCGTTCTGTTTTTAGTACCGGCCTTTGTCAACATGGTCTCTGTGGCATCTATTTAAATCAGTTCCCTTTTTTTTGCTATTTTTTGTCAAAATCAGCTTCTAATTTGTCCCTAAAGTCTACCCCTGGCTTACAACTGAGGTTGGCTTATGAAAGGGTTTTTCGGTACTGATATGATTTAGAAAAAAGAAAAAGAATTAAAAACTTTATGTTTTGATTGACGGCTTCACTAGCATAATCGTCAAAATAATCTTTATCGAAAGTCTCTACTTTTCTGAGTAAAGTATTGATTTTCCTGACGAGCACACCTCAAAATGAGAACCAAATTAACCAACTCTCTAAATGACAGGATACTTTTTGCTGAAAAAAAAGAGAAAAATAGGAAAAGAATTCTAAAAAAATAAAAGAATTTAAGGGGGAAAAAGTGTGTCCTACCTTTTGTAGGTGCATGTTTTTGGTGAGTGTTTCTTCCAACATGCGCTGAAGTTTGCGGTTGATGTCCTTGAGATTCTCGTCCCCTCTGTCCTTGACAAAGTCAACCACCCGCTTCAAGGTCATCCTCTCGCCGCCTGACGCGTGTGTGTGGTCTGTGTAAGGTATAATAGAGTATCTCAACGAGTGCTAGAAATTCACTTATCACGGAATTTCAGAGTTCCCACTATTTATTGGTCATGGTTTAAACTGACCTTTAAAGAAAAATCGGTTTGACTGACCAGTGGGAACCCTACGGATCTATGAAGGAAGCTGTTGTGGGGTCTAGTTAGGGGGTCCCCCATGTCAAATTTAAGAAAATGTCACATGTCACTTAATGTCTATTTCCCAATGACTTGGTCTCTAACCTCCATGTCGCATGTCGATTTTAAGAAAATGCTATGTCGCATCAGTGACTTTCTACTTGACCATGGCTCTGTTCCCGAGCCATGTTAGATAATGATAATGGTTTAAAAGACAAGCCATGGTCTCAACCAACAAAGAAGTTCCAAAAACCAAAAGTTCTTTTACCAGTTACAAGAGTTGGACTGTGGTTGTGTGGTCGCTCTTGCGAAACATTTTTGTGCACAGAAACATGAATTGGTGACCTTTACCGCGTTCCAGCTAAAATAAAAAACCAAAGAGCACCATGTCCTAAACGGGGGGTGACCTTAGATATCAAATATTGACGGCTGGAAACATGAACATTTTAACAGGATTTTAACACGTTCAGGATAGCCCCAATAGCAGCGTGCGAAGGTCATAAGGTCTCCACACGAAGGTCATAAGGTCACAAGTAGTGCCCTTCATGTTCAATTCATGACCCAGCCATGTTGACTTTTGTGAACAGAGTAAAAAGGTGATTGTTAATTAACCCATAAAAGGTCGGTGATGCCTTAATGCATTATGCCCATTACCGTATTCTCCCGCGTAGAAGACGCGCTGCGCGTATAGGACCCACCCCAAACTCAGCACATGCATTTTCGCGTATAAGACGCACCTCTTAGGGGGGATTTTTGTCAATCCAGTACTGTTCTATAGTAAAATTACCCCTCGTATAAGACGCACCCCCAATTTCAGTACATCCTATAAGACCCCCCGGCATTTTGTTTGGCGTAGAGGACACGTCTTCTACGCGGGAGATTACGGTAGTTTTCATGATGCATGAATGCAGCCCTAGTAGCTCGACAGGGTTACATTAAAGTATCATGCCAACGCTATGAGGCTGATACCCTTCCCACGAAGATCGTCATGATGCACCAATGAAGTGCTGGCGAGACTGCTCGCCAGCACTTCATTGGAGCATCATGACAACCCATGGGCACAAAGCACTCTCAAACCGTTCGTCGAGTACATAATATCTCATGATTCATGCTCATTTGTCTGCATGATGCACCATTTTTGCATCATGACGACCCTTCAAAAGTGTATCAGCCCTGTAGGGTCTAATTGGTCGCTGGATGCATCCCTGGCGAATTATTCGCCAGAGCTAACAGTAATTCAGGTTGAAAACACCAGTATAACTTGATAACAAATGAGCATGATGCATTAATTTACCAAGCGGCCTTAAAGATGTAAAAAAAGTTGTTCTCCTTTACCGCCTATAAGGTCCTTGGTCACAGTAACTGCAGCCAAATAATGAAAAGACACTGGGTCAAGCACAGAAATAACACTGTCCGTCTGTGCGGAATTGTCCGACTCCCATCGTCTGACTTGACCAGGACTGACGTAAATGTCGCGGTCTATTCCCGGTTTTTTGGTTTTTTTCTTATTCTTCTAAGGACTGAGTGAGTAATGGTTTTTAATGCCGTTTGGACAACTAATGTTATAATCATGGTGAGAAAAATACAAAATAAGCCCCCACTATCCAATTTCTTTTTGTAGAAATGTCTGTAGACTTATTTGATTGAATACCTTTAATACGCTGTATTGCGGCATTTAAAAGTTCAATTCTCCTCACCTGAGCGGGTATCCATGGCATAATACTCAATCATGGCCGTCTTACGCAGAAGGTCGTCCGCCATCGCAGCGTTACTCGCCTCCAGATGGGACACCTGAGAGAACACAAGGGGTTTTGACACCATAAAACATTGCTACCGTAAAACCCCGCTCATAAGCTGACCTCAGTCATAAGCCGGGGTGGAGTGGAGTATTGGAAAATGTTATAAGCCGATTTTGGGGTCTTAAATTTTTTTCAATTCTTTTCTACATTCTATTATGATAAAACCCCTGCCATAAGCCTGGGGTAGAGTTTGAGCAAATGTTAGCGGTCGATTTTACGACCAGGGTTTTATGGTAATCTACCCATTTTCAAGCCGCAGATGTGGCTTATAGCTTCCTATTAAACTCAGGGTATGGCTTATATGTGTGGCTTTTTCCAAGGAAATTTTTACAGTATTTGTTAAAGGAAAACCATTTTAAATTTTACGTGCATTATACAATAAAACCCTTTAAAACTCAAACTACCCAATTCTCTCACCTTTTCCTCACAGTTCCACTTCTCCTGCTGAAGTTCCGCTATACGACTCAGGAGGTCATTATTCTCCTGTTCCAGCACGCTCGGCGGCGTGTCTGCGCCCGGCGACGTGGGCCCTGTCACCTCCCGACTCACTCCACTGAGACTCGCCGTCCAAGATGACACAGAACTGTTGTCCCCTTTGTAGCGCTCATTAGGATCAATGGGCTTGAACAGTTCCTCCATTGCTGAAAAATAACAAGGTTATAACGAGGATAAGATAAAATTTAGATAGGACAAGGGGCACACCACGTTCCTCGAGAAGAGGATGAGACTGTCAGACACTTCTAATGAGGAGACCAGACAAATGGTGTTATATGAGACTATACTTTTCTTTTCTTTTAATTTTGAAAATTCATTGATAGAACATATACATGCCCAGGGTTCTTCAACCTGTTGTGATAAAACCCTGGTCCTAAGCCAGGGGTAGACCTTTCAATAAGTAAAAATCCCGAAAACAAAAATAGGTGGGCTTATGACGGGGGTGGACGACAAGTCGCAAGCCATTTAAACTTACATTGTCGGTTTTTGGAGTCTGAGAGTAGTTCCTGAAGTCGTTCTTGTAATTTCTCAACCCGCTTACGCTCTGCTTGTAATTGGCGCTTTAGGTCCTTGATCTGAAAAACAACAAAATCGAGTCCTTTTTTGACCCTTTGAACTCCCATACTGCTTGTGATGTGTAAATACATGCGTCATGCTGCCCCTATAGGGTCAATGCACTGCTGCTTGTAATGTGTAAATACATGCGTCATGCTGCCCCTGTAGGGTCAATGCACTGCTGCTTGTGATGTGTAAATACATGCGTCATGCTGCCCCTATAGGGTCAATGCACTGCTGCTTGTGATGTGTAAATTCATGCGTCATGCTGCCCCTATAGGGTCAATGCACTGCTGCTTGTGATGTGTAAATTCATGCGTCATGCTGCCCCTGTAGGGTCAATGCACTGCTGCTTGTGATGTGTAAATACATGCGTCATGCTGCCCCTATAGGGTCAATGCACTGCTGCTTGTGATGTGTAAATTCATGCGTCATGCTGCCCCTATAGGGTCAATGCACTGCTGCTTGTGATGTGTAAATTCATGCGTCATGCTGCCCCTATAGGGTCAATGCACTGCTGCTTGTGATGTGTAAATACATGCGTCATGCTGCCCCATAGGGTCAATGCACTGCTGCTTGTGATGTGTAAATTCATGCGTCATGCTGCCCCTATAGGGTCAATGCACTGCTGCTTGTGATGTGTAAATTCATGCGTCATGCTGCCCCTATAGGGTCAATGCACTGCCGGAGGGTCAGTATGATGTGACAATGAAGCGCTGGCAAGCACAAATGCGCACGATGTAAAACGATGAAATCAAGTCCTTTATCAAATTTTTGCTGTATCACATTATTCTTCATCATATGAACTATGACTCAGACTTGGATTCTAGCTGCGTTTAATATGACAGGCATGATGCACTTGGTCATAACACGATACTTGAAGTAGCACGATAGCGCCACCTACTGTATATATTACATGAAGCTGAAATATACTGACAGGTATGTATATATGAAACTTTAATTGCATACGACTTACCATGGAAGCACCCTTTTTTTCGTGGATTTTCTTGGCATTAATTCCGTCTTGTATTTCCTGCAACAAAAAAATATCAAAGTAAAATACCTTCCTCATGTGTGCTCTGAGGCTTGCAGGGTGAATTAACCAACTAAATTGTCACCTCAGTGCAACAAGTTCTGTCTATGATCTATGCCTCTCCTGCAAAACTTGCAGATACGACCTTGTTGCACTATGACTGCATATGTTTTCCTTTGGTGAATAACAGAGGCGTGTTACATTGTAAAGTACACCACTCCGTCTCCCTCACCCAGCTCCGGTAAGGTGAATATATATTTGCGTTCTTCCCTGCCCCACTTACCCCGTCCATCGATTACTATTAGTTTACTCGTTAAACCTTTAAGGGCCGCTAATTAACTACCGTAAACTCCCGTGTAGAAGACGCGCTGCGCGTATAAGACGCACCCCAAACTCAGCACATGCATTTTCGCGTATAAGACGCACATTTTAAGGCTGAAATTTGTAAGATTAGTACATTTCTATAGTAAAATTACCCCTCGTATAAGACGCACCCCAAGCTTGAAAAAATCCTATAAGACCCCCCAGGCATTTGTTTGGCGTAGAGGACGCGTCTTATACGCGGGAGTTTACGGTAATGTATCATATCCAGGGTTACATTCATTCAACATCCTAACCCTACAGGGTTGATACATCTCCACAGGGTCACCATGATGCTTGAATGAGTAGCTGGGGAGCAGGCTCGCCAGGACTTCATTGGTGCATCATTCCGTCCCGCGGAGGGTGTATCGACCATGATGCACAGATGCAGCAGCGGCGAGTCACTCGCCAGGGCTGCATTCATGCATCGTGCTGACCAATGGGCCTGATACATTGATACATTATCGGCCTGTAAAGGGTTAGCGCATTAATCGGGGGCATCCATTCATCACCTCCCACCTGCGCCATATGTCTAAAACCGCTGACTTGGCGTGTTAGCGCACGGTCACTGCTAAGATGTTTGATGCAAAGTCATCCATCTACTGTATCAGGATATATAGAGGGAAAACTTAGACTGATGTTTTAGCAGTTAGGTAGGGTCTCAAATAAGTGCCAGAATGATATTGCCTTCAGGCAAAAAAGAAATGGGGGGGAAGAAAATAGGAATATTATCATTAAAAAAATATTTGGCGAAAGAAAAGGTTTTTTAACCAATGTTGTGGGGTACTTACTCTAGAATAAAAGAAGGGGAGGCAGGGATGAAAGTGAGTGAGCTCAAAAATCCCTGAATTACCCTCTCACAAACCTTGAAAAACGGGTTTTCTATACAAATGTATAGGCCTTCAGATCTTAAAATCCCTGAAATCAGGAAAAAAAACCTGAACACTTCCATGCTTTGGAGGCTTTACGATGCCAATGGAAAGATAGAGAATGGTTTCCCTGTTTTAGATGGCCTAGGTTTAGGAGTCTCTGGATCATAGGGAGGGGTAGGTGTTGGCGCATAGATTTACATCTTCTTCACAACACGAAGTTAAAAAAGAAGAAGATTTACATCTTACCTGTTTGAGTTTTGTGATGGATTCCTCCAGGTCCTCCTTCTCCTTCTTCACACCCTCCAGGATCTCCTCCATGGCCTGGAGTAACACGATAACACATCCAGGTTAGACAAGTTCTCTTATAGGGTTCCCACTATTATACCTTTAACCCATTGAGGGCTAGCATCGACTATAGTCGACACCATGGTAGGCCTAGCGTCGACTATAGTCGACACCATGCTAGGCCTAGCATCGACTATAGAGGCCGTCCCCATGGCCAGGGCAACCATTTTTGCTCTGCCCTTAAAGGGTTATGGGCCGATGATGCATTAATGCATCTCATGCCCATTGGTCGTCATGATGCACCAATGAAGTGCTGGTGAGACTTCACACCGGCACTTCATTGAAGCATCACACCGACCCTCCAGGAGTATATGTATCAACCCCTTAGGGTCAGCATGTTGCTCCAATGCAGTGCTGGTGAGCAGTCTCGGCCAGCACTTTATTAGTGCATCATGCCGACCAATGGGCATCATGCATTCATTCATCGGAAGCCTGGAAAGGGTAAATGGGTCATGGTTTTATCAGACGTTTACCTTATCGACTTTTAACTGACCAAATATTGGATAATTTGCAGGGCTCACAGAAAGGATTCATCCCTCTCAATCACCCCCCCCCCCTCCAAATTATTACAAACATCTCAATTAGATTTAATTAAACAGTGGCTGGAGACATCAAGTTATTGAGCTTTAAAAGTAAGGTTTTCTTTTTCTTTTTGTGTGTTGTTGAACAAAACACCCCTGAGGGGTACAGGTAATTAGGAATGCTCCAAGGCAGCACTTAACAATATCTCAGTGGATCTCGACTAATCGGAAAACTGAAGAAAAAAAAACAAAAAAACTGAGAACCTTGCAAGTATCCAAATACACCACCTACCTGTACCGCCTTAACTCGTTCCTCCTCCATCTGCCGAAGTGCCTCC
Organism: Acholoe squamosa; assembly: GCA_949317995.1. Lineage (NCBI taxonomy): Eukaryota > Metazoa > Annelida > Polychaeta > Phyllodocida > Polynoidae > Acholoe > Acholoe squamosa. Next base: position 6,861,732 of record OX439035.1, on the reverse strand, counting down.
GCGTGCTCGTCATCCCGCACTTTTAACTTCTCCTCAAACTCCGTTTTCGTCTTTTCCAGTGTTTCCTGTAGTAATGATAATATGGTTACAATAATATTGAATTGAGATGCGCCTTCAGGTTTTAAGTTAAACATTAATTATGACATATATAGATAGTTGTTGTTTCACCAACATGACGAGCCCCACCATAATAGATAAAACTGTTGAATGCCTACCTCAGTCTCATTCAGTCTCCGCTCCAGCCAACCCTTGGTGTTCTCTAGACTGGTGACCTTGGCGCGGGTCTCCTCAAGGTCATGTTGACTCACCTCCAGCTCGGCCTCTTTCACCTGGAAATATCAAGGATTTAGAACTGTTACTAAAATTGCCTTAAAAACTTACATACAAGACGCATCCAAAACAGATAAGCCACATCTTGAGGGTCACTCTCACCAGATTGGTGCAGGTCTGATATGAGATAGTGAAAAATGATATTTAGGAGTTCAGTGTAATCCTTTGGCACATGGAAAATATATGTATAGATGGATCTTGTTACACATTCCTTTTTCCTTAATTATATGATTAAATATTATTAACAATGGAGTCTTTTTGCCATGTGTGGTTTATAGGTGGCTCTTTGGCCACCTAGGAGGCCTACTGATTATATTTTTTTTTGCCAATTTTCCATCAACAAAGGGTTTACTATTTTACACCATAGTAAAGGTTATGGTAAGTTCTATAATATTATTTAAAAAGATTTGTATTTTATTGACTTATAAAAAATTGATGGGTCTCCTAATTATTTTTTCTGCCCTTTTTCTAGGACTTTGCCTTTTATAAACTTTGCAGTTTTTGTGTATGTACCTGGGGTCACTTATGTGGGTTTAAGCACTTTTCACATTTTGCTTAAAGCCTATTGTTTGCAAAGATGTACAATACCCTGGGTAAATTTTCAAATATTGTTATAGTTATATTGGTTTACATTCATGCCACAGGTGGTGGTCAAAGAACCACCCTAAGTGGTCAAAGAGCCACCCAAATGGCCAAAAAAGGCCCCCAATAGTCTTGAAATTGTTTCAAAATATTTTCAAACGGTCAGGGTATAGTTCATAGGCTATATACATCATTATGCATCTAATTTGTATTTGTAATTATTCACGATTATAGTAAAGTCATGGCATTATCTCAGCTGGTCAAAGAGCCGCCCCAAGTGGTCAAAGAGCCACCAAAATACCCTCAAAAATGTTCAAAAGATATTGTTTTAGATGTCAGAATAGAGGGCATGGGATCTGTACATCATTATACATTCAATTTGCATTTGTAATTACTCATAATTATGGTGAAGTCATGCCATTATCATAGCTGGCCTCAGGTGGTCAAAGAGCCACCTAAATGGTCAAATAGGCTCCCAGTAGTCCAAAAGAAAGTCTCAAAATAAATTTTTAAAATCAAAATAGAGTGCAAAGGCTGTACATTTCCTTACACATCTAATTTGCATTCTCAATCATTTATGATTATTGTAAATTCATGGATTTATATCAGCTGGTCAAATAGCCTCCCCAGGTGGTCAAAGAGCCACCCCAGCTGGTCAAAGAGCCATCCAAATGGCCAAATAGGCCCCATTAATCTTTAAAAACTCTCAAAATGTATTTTTCAAAAGTCAGAATGGTCTGTGTAAGCTGTACACATCATTGAATATCGAACTGGTGTTCTTAATAATTCATGATTATAGTAATTTCATGCATTTATATCAGGTGGTCAAAGAGCCACCCAAGTGGTCAAAGAGCCACCCAAGTGGTCAAAAAACCACCTCTTCTTTGGACCTTGTTAATTTCCATAATATTTCTCAGTTTCCTATGATTGACCAACAGACAGGAGCTATCATCTTTATCATAATGAACATAAAGGTTATAGTTACATACCAAGTGTATCAGAAATATAGAGCAAACTGTCCAAGTGGTCAAAGAGCCACCCATCTAAATGAAGAAGGTAAAACTAGACTTTGGAAGGCCATGGAAAAAAAATATCACCTTCAACACTAATTAAAAAGATGAGCTTAACTAGCTGAGTGTCCCCTTTCTTTGGGGAAAATATAGGATAATATGAGAATATTCAAAATCAAGATATTAAAAATGTGAAAAGAAATCAAACAGAGTAAGTGGTCAAAGAGCCACCCAAGGGCGGCTCTTTGACCATTTGCTATTTGTAACAAGAAATAAAAAAGAGAAGACTTAAGAGGTGATAAAAATGTTCAGGGGGTGGGGAAGAGAGGTATTTGTACACATGTACACATTATTAATACATGATATTACAATAAAAAATAATATTGTGAGATTTCAGTGGCTTGGAGAAGGCTTATTGTGAAAAAAGGGCATTTTAGGCCTTTCTGACCTTAGGTAACAAAAAAATATGACCTGTTTTACAATGAAATTATTTTTGCCATGTAGGTGTAAGCCTATCTGACATGGGAAAAAATAACAAATGTACAAATATGATACAAAATAATTTTACACAAGTCTTCAAAATGAATAACCCCCTATTTTCAGACCTGCACCAATCTGGTGAGAGTGACCCTTGAGTTCTTGCTACCGTAATCTCCCGCGTATAAGGCTATGTGAGTAGTATATGGACATCGGGATTGGGGACAGGCTGTGGTATGTAAGTAGTATATGGACATGGGGAATGGGGGCAGGCTATGGTATGTAAGTAGTATATGGACATGGGGAATGGGGGCAGGTTATGTAAGTAGTATATGGACATGGGGAAGGGGGGCAGGCTATGGTATGTAAGTAGTATATGGACATGGGGAATGGGGGCAGGCTATGGTATGTAAGTAGTATATGGACATGGGGAATGGGGGCAGGCTATGGTATGTAAGTAGTATATGGACATGGGGAACGGGGGCAGGCTATGGTATGTAAGTAGTATATGGACATGGGGAATGGGGGCAGGCTATGGTATGTAAGTAGTATATGGACATGGGGAATAGGGGCAGGCTATGCAAGTAGTATATGGACATGGGGAATGGGGGCAGGCTATGGTATGTAAGTAGTATATGGACATGGGGAATGGAGGCAGGCTATGTAAGTAGTATATGGACATGGGGAATGGGGGGAAGGCTATGTAAGTAGTATATGGACATGGGGAATGGAGGCAGGCTATGGTATGTAAGTAGTATATGGACATGGGGAATGGGGGCAGGCTATGGTACGTAAGTAGTATATGGACATGGGGAATGGGGGCAGGCTATGGTATGTAAGTAGTATATGGACATGGGGAATGGAGGCAGGCTATGGTATGTAAGTAGTATATGGACATGGGGAATGGGGGCAGGCTATGCAAGTAGTATATGGACATGGGGAATGGGGGCAGGCTATGGTATGTAAGTAGTATATGGACATGGGGAATGGGGGCAGGCTATGCAAGTAGTATATGGACATGGGGAATGGGGGCAGGCTATGTAAGTAGTATATGGACATGGGGAATGGAGGCAGGCTATGTTAGTAGTATATGGACATGGGGAATGGAGGCAGGCTATGGTATGTAAGTAGTATATGGACATGGGGAATGGGGGCAGGCTATGTAAGTAGTATATGGACATGGGGAATGGAGGCAGGCTATGGTATGTAAGTAGTATATGGACATGGAGAATGGGGGCAGGCTATGTAAGTAGTATATGGACATGGGGGATGGGGGCAGGCTATGTAAGTAGTATATGAACATTGGGAATGGAGGCAGGCTATGTAAGTAGTATATGGACATGGGGAATGGGGGCAGGCTATGGTATGTAAGTAGTATATGGTCATGGGGAATGGAGGCAGGCTATGTAAGCAGTATATGGACATGGGGAATGGGGGCAGGCTATGGTATGTAAGTAGTATATGGACATGGGGAATGGGGGCAGGCTATGTAAGTAGTATATGGACATGGGGAATGGGGGCAGGCTATGGTATGTAAGTAGTATATGGACATGGGGAATGGAGGCAGGCTTTGTAAGTAGTATATGGACATGGGGAATGGGGGCAGGCTATGGTATGTTAGTAGTATATGGACATGGGGAATGGGGGGCAGGCTATGGTATGTAAGTAGTATATGGACATGGGGAATGGGGGCAGGCTATGTAAGTAGTATAAGGACATGGGGAATGGGGGGCAGGCTATGTAAGTAGTATATGGACATGGGGAATGGAGGCAGGCTATGTAAGTAGTATATGACATGGGGAATGGAGGCAGGCTATGTAAGTAGTATATGACATGGGGAATGGGGGCAGGCTATGTAAGTAGTATATGGACATGGGGAATGGGGGCAGGCTATGGTATGTAAGTAGTATATGGACATGGGGAATGGAGGCAGGCTATGGTATGTAAGTAGTATATGACATGGGGAATGGGGGCAGGCTATGTAAGTAGTATATGACATGGGGAATGGAGGCAGGCTATGGTATGTAAGTAGTATATGACATGGGGAATGGAGGCAGGCTATGGTATGTAAGTAGTATATGACATGGGGAATGGGGGCAGGCTATGTAAGTAGTATATGGACATGGGGAATGGAGGCAGGCTATGGTATGTAAGTAGTATATGACATGGGGAATGGGGGCAGGCTGTGGTATGTTAGTAGTATATGGACATGGGGAATGGGGACAGGCTATGGTATGTAAGTAGTATATGGACATGGGGAATGGGGGCAGGCTATGTAAGTAGTATATGGACATGGGGGATGGGGGCAGGCTATGTAAGTAGTATATGGACATGGGGAATGGAGGCAGGCTATGTAAGTAGTATATGGACATGGGGAATGGGGGCAGGCTATGGTATGTAAGTAGTATATGGACATGGGGAATAGGGGCAGGCTATGGTATGTAAGTAGTATATGGACATGGGGAATGGAGGCAGGCTATGTAAAAAGTATATGGACATGGGGAATGGGGGCAGGCTATGGTATGTAAGTAGTATATGGACATGGGGAATAGGGGCAGGCTATGCAAGTAGTATATGGACATGGGGAATGGGGGCAGGCTATGGTATGTAAGTAGTATATGGACATGGGGAATGGGGGCAGGTTATGTTAGTAGTACAGTAAAATTCCCTTACAACGGATTTTCGTTTACAACAAAAAAATTCCGTTTTTTTCCAAATCAACCACATACATTTCTATAGTAAAAGAATCCCTTTACAACTAATTTCACATGATCTGAATTTGTTTACAACGAATATTTTCTTTCTATAAAATGGATTCCTTAGAGGTAAAAATAATGAAACTTTTAAATAGAATTATAGTGAAAATCAGAGGGGACGCCTGGGTCTATGACAGGACTTCATACCCGCCCCTTGGTCCTCTCAGTGTAGGTGCAGGTGGGGGGGGGGTGAAGAACTGAGGGATGCCTGGGTCTTCGACAGGACTTCATATCCACCCCCTGGTCCCCTCAGTGTGGGTGCGGGGGGGGGGGTTAAGAACTGAGGGACGCCTGGGTCTTCGACAGGACATCATACCCATCCCCTGGTCCCCTCAGTGTGGATGCAGGGGGAGAGGGGTTTAAGAACTGAGGGATGCCTTGGTCTTTGACAGGACTTCATACCCCCCCCCCGGTCCCCTCAGTGTGGGTGCAGAGGGGTTGAAGACCTGAGGGACGCCTGGGTCTTCGACAGGACTTCATACCCACCCCCTGGTCCCCTCAGTGTGGATGCAGGGGGAGAGGGGTTTAAGAACTGAGGGACGCCTGGGTCTTCGACAGGACTTCATAACCGCCCCTGGTCCCCTAAGTGTGGGTGCAGGGGGGGGGGTTGAAGAACTGAGGGACGCCTTGGTCTTTGACAGGACTTCATACCCAACCCCTGGTCCCCTCAGTGTGGACGCGGGGGGAGGGTATGAAGAACTGAGGGACGCCTGGGTCTTTGACAGGATTTCATACCTGCCCCTGGTCCACTCAGTGTGGGTGGAAGGGAGGGAGGGGTTGAAGAACTGAGGGACGCCTGGGTCTTTGACAGGATTTCATACCTGCCCCTGGTCCACTCAGTGTGGGTGGAAGGGAGGGAGGGTATGAAGAACTGAGGGACGCCAGGGTCTTGGACAGGATTTCATACCTGCCCCCTGGTCCACTCAGTGTGGGTGGAAGGGAGGGAGGGGTTGAAGAACTGAGGGACGCCTGGGTCTTGGACAGGATTTCATACCTGCCCCCTGGTCCACTCAGTGTGGGTGGAAGGGAGGGAGGGGTTGAAGAACTGAGGGATGCCCGGGTCTTTGACAGGATTTCATACCTGCCCCCTGGTCCCCTCAGTGTGGGTGGAAGGGAGGGAGGGGTTGAAGAACTGAGGGACGCCGGGTCTTTGACAGGATTTCATACCTGCCCCTGGTCCACTCAGTGTGGGTGGAAGGGAGGGAGGGGTTGAAGAACTGAGGGACGCCGGGTCTTTGACAGGATTTCATACCTGCCCCTGGTCCACTCAGTGTGGGTGGAATGGAGGGAGGGGTTGAAGAACTGAGGGACGCCTGGGTCTTGGACAGGATTTCATACCTGCCCCCTGGTCCCCTCAGTGTGGGTGGAATGGAGGGAGGGGTTGAAGAACTGAGGGACGCCTGGGTCTTTGACAGGATTTCATACCTGCCCCTGGTCCACTCAGTGTGGGTGGAAGGGAGGGAGGGGTTGAAGAACTGAGGGACGCCTGGGTCTTTGACAGGATTTCATATCTGCCCCTGGTCCACTCAGTGTGGGTGGAAGGGAGGGAGGGGTTGAAGAACTGAGGGACGCCTGGGTCTTTGACAGGATTTCATACCTGCCCCTGGTCCATTCAGTGTGGGTGGAAGGGAGGGAGGGGTTGAAGAACTGAGTGACGCCTGGGTCTTTGACAGGATTTCATACCTGCCCCTGGTCCACTCAGTGTGGATGAAAGGGAGGGAGGGGTTGAAGAACTGAGGGACGCCTGGGTCTTGGACAGGATTTCATACCTGCCCCTGGTCCCCTCAGTGTGGGTGAAAGGGAGGGAGGGGTTGAAGAACTGAGGGACGCCTGGGTCTTTGACAGGATTTCATACCTGCCCCTGGTCCACTCAGTGTGGGTGGAAGGGCCATGTCACGTAAATACTATGGGCATGGGAATTGCTAGCCAGGACTAGATAAATCAAGACTCTACCAGATACATGTGCTCAATGACCAAAGTTAGAAAATATGGTTAAAATAGACAGCAGCTTCACTTTGACATACGTGACCAGGTCAGGGGGATTTGTCGGAAGCCCCGCCCCCCCCCAGCCATTTTGCGTCAAAACTCCTGTTCCCTTAAGTAAAAGCGATTATTCTTTTTTCTTTGCCTTTTTTCTTGTTTTTCCTTATTAACCTTGTGCAGTAGGCAGAACTCAAGCAGTAATTCAAGGATTAGGACTACATAACAATTTGCGTACCTTGAGTTCGTCGATGGTGGTGTTAAAGCTGTCCACTTGTGAGGTGTGACTTTCCTCTAGAGCCTTCAGCGTGTCTCGATGCTGGTCACTTTCTGACTGGTACTTTATCGCTAACTCGTCCAGTAACATCTTCCGCTTCTCCGCAAGCTAAAATATGAAATAATACAAATTGTGTTATACAGAATTCTGAGTGCGATATGTTGTATGCACGTCTAGCATACTGTACAACCTTCTATTCGTGTTTAAAAGCCACCATCAATCTGATTCCAAATAGAAATAGAGCCCTTTTAAGTTTACTTGTGTACAAAATCAGCACTTTCCACACTCTGAGTGGCATGGCAGTGGCGGATTTAGATGGGGGGCGCGGGGGCGCCCCCCCCCTTTTCCCTGTACTTAAAGAGTTTACCTAATTCTTTTTACCATAGAATTTAGCCAAAATTAGGGGCTAAATGAGGGGCACGCTTCCCCCTTTTCAAAATCCTGGATCCGACCCTGGCATGTACCTTTCTAGCAAAGTCAGGGTGCAGTCGATGATTTTCATTGACCAGGGAGCATACCGCATTTGACTGAACCTATGCACATGGTGTATTTGGTTTAAAATGTAACACTTATAAGTTATGTGTACTCTAAAAACTCTAGATTTAATTGAATTTAAGGTAATGTTATCTTCATCCCATATGGAAGAATCCCTCCCTGACTGTGGGATCGATGCCCGTTACCTCAGCACAGCTCAGGCACGTCACCTAGTGTCACCCTCTGGAATTAACTCAGGGCCACCACACTGCTGCCACCTGCAGGGACGCTGAGCAGGTACATTATGCAGGGTGTGACGTCATTGGAGGTGTTTTATAATGTTATACATCATGATTTATTCATGTTGGGTTGACTAGTGGCGCCACCATGTGGATAAACAGTTAACTGTGTTTTTTGTGTCTTTACCTAGTGGTGGAAAATGGAACTACTGCTGTCAGGCCCTGCCAGAGACCATTCTAATTGAGAGAGTGCAGTACGAAAGCAGCCTCTGGATGATTCAAGCCTACAGAAGGGCGCCACTCCCCTAATATAATCTAATCATGTGATCTAATGACACCTACAAATTTCACTAACGCTACCTAAAATATTGCTGGTCACAAATAGACCCTGTTGCCTGCCCCCTGTAGCAGTTCACGGTAGAGTCAGAGATAGGGATAGGGATGGGGTAAGGGACTGACGTACCCACGCCTAAATTTGGCCCAAGGCTTCCCCAGCCTCCTAAAACGGTTGATGGGGTAAGAGAAGCTGAGGTGAATACTGCTTCCTAATACAATTTAAAATACAAAATGGTGTGCTACCTTAGCTGCCTCTTGCAGGGCGTTGATCTGTCGGTCTCTTTCCGTCTGTGCGTCGTACAGTTGTTGTAGCGTCTCCTGCTGTGCCCGCTGAGACTCGCGAAGCTGTGCCTGCAGGTCCTCCCGCGCCTGCTGTAATCCCGCCAACTTACCTGGAAAATAGCCAAATAAAAAGGTAACTGTAAACGTAGATACTTTCGCAGGTTATGTGAGTGAGTAATAGATGTTTAACGCCATTTCGACAGCTAAGGTCATATTCATGGCGAGAACTACATTACACAATTCCACAGAGGAATGTGTCAGTGCCCGCGCATATGTGCACCACACACATCCTGAGGGGATAGGAAAGATGAGAAGTAGACCCTTTTAAGTGGGCTAGGGAAGCCCGTCGCAGGTTATGTGGAAATTCTTTAAAAGGCCATTTCACGTAGTTAAATTTGCGGATTTTGAAGATAAAAGGTTTGGGAAACGAAACAAATGATCAAAGTATATGGAACTATACGCCCTATATGTATCATTCCTAAATGAGGTGTTCAGAGGTAGCGGGCATTTCATGTATATTTAATATGTCTATAGCATGGTAGTTTTCACACTTTCAGATTTTATTAAGGTGTAGCATGCACTACCCTATCATTAAGACCTTCCTCAGAAGCTGATCAAATTCCAGGATTTTAGTCTTAATTCGGTTTATAGAGAAGAATGCTTGTGACAAATTGTGTACTCTCAATTCTCGCGTATATACGAGGCGGGTAGTACGAGAACCAGACCCAGGTAGGTGGAGGCAGGGGGAGGGTAGGGGTTAGCGTTGACACATACTCTATCTTTTTCCAAATTATTCCAGTGGGCCTTGGGTGAGGGGGCCCTAGAACCCCATAGCTTTTTTGAATTTTTGAAGATCCATTCATTAGAAAAAAAAAAACAAGAGTTATACAGGTACCCACATTTTTTTTTTTCAAATCTTCCTCAGGGTGTGGCTTACATGAGGGTGTGGCTTATACACGAGGATTTACGTTATTATTATTAATACTTACTCTCCATACCCGCCATCTGTGCTACAAAGCGTTGGTTCTGGTCAGTGAGCGCAGCATTGTTCTCTGCACTCGCTGCATTTACCTGGATAAGGAAAAAATTAATTGATAAAAAATACGAAAAAAAAATATACAACACTTCAATACTACATTATAGTTAAGAGTAACAAATGTTTTACTGGAAGGGTGTGCCTGCTATTCTAGGGAACATCGGTAGTGATGACAGTGAATTTTGAAATCCTAGTATAATATAGTATACTGTGAATATATTATGGGGGGCAAAGTGTGGTATTCCCTCGAGGGCCCCAAAGCAAAAGCAGCCCTTAAAGGGTTAACAGGTACAATGTACTAGTAACTCGGACTACTGAGCTGTGACCAAGCTGTGCAGATGGCCCGGACACCTGTAGGGCTAAATAGTATGGTTATGGCATTGTATAACGGAGGTAGCTAGGGCTGCTGTGCCGTGACCAAGCAGAACAGGGGGGTGGGGGTTAGCTCAGGACCATGCAGGCAGGAAACTCAGGGGGGGGGGGCAGTTTGTAGATATGTGAAAACCATGTCCGTACACAAACGAGCAGGAAAGGGGGTAATTTTTGGACCCTAGGAGCGGACCCGCCTGGACCCGTTTTAATGGGTCATTTTGGCCACAATTTGGGCAAAATAAAATCTCAACTTTCTTTTCAGGCAAATCCTCATAGTATGGCTGGGAAAGGGATACTTTTTCCAGGAAATTCTGACATTTTTGGCCGGGAAAGGGTTTTATTTCATGCTAAATACATTAAGATACTGAGGGGCCATAGGTATAGCATTACAACGCTGTATGACATGGGAGGTGTGATACGTACAGTGCATATCACACTCCCTGGTTACGTGATCTTTTGATGACGTCATAGCTTCAAAATGGCGAAGTAAACAATGTGAAAACGGCTGATATATGGCATATATGGGCTGATTTACGTTGAGACAAGGATAATTACAAACCCAAAGCATGGAATAAATGCAAAGGAGCACTGGGAGTGTTATCGCTCAGATTGCGAGTTTGTCTTCTTACACTCTTTTACAAGCTAATTCCCATCAAAAGGGGTTTTTTTTGGTTGAATTTCCCCTTGGTTGGCTTCCTACCTGTATATTTTGGGGCATGTATACAGGCAGGCCATGCCTAAGAAGTTACCAGTCAATCATCCCCTGTTTTCACACTCACTCACAAGGGGGCACCCTACCACCCCAATGCCTTACCTGTCTCTCCTATACTGATGTTTGGAACATAACCTTTGATTGGAGTTGATTGATTGATTGATTTGTTTAAAGTCCTAAGGTCCGTAGGGCGTCATGGGACTGCCTCACTGTGATTGGAGATCAGAAACCCCATCTAGTGGAGTACAAGTGACCTACTCCCCAAGATCTGGGGAGATATGTCATCAGGCACGGCTTGCGGTTATTATGTCCTCAATTACCTGCAGGGAACCAGCGTAAATTCCACCCCCCCCCCCCCACTAAAAGGGGTACCAAGTCAACGGCCATGTACCCACATGGTAACAATTGAACATTATAAGGAGTGCCCCCCCAGGCAGGAAACCTCTGCAGGCAATCTAGGGCCATACAGAGAAACAATTTAGTCTTTGCTTTTAACCCTCCTGAAAACACCTTTTTCATAAATATTTTGAAAAAAATGAAAACAGAATAGGAAGGACATCTATGTCAAGCATTAGATGGCAGATAGGTTGGAGAGATAATTTACCTCTACATAGCTTTTTTTCTGAGCAAAAGTGATCTTTTATTTCAGACCATTCTACCCACCCCAACACCAAGAAGGGTGTGCCTTCTCTATTTATAGATATATCTACCGTAATCTCTCCCGTATATTTACCATAATCTCTCGCGTATAAGGCGAGAGTTTTAGTTCTCCTTGGATCCCCAAGGGGGGAGATCAAGAGTTTTCTTTTGATATCTTACACTCCCCCTAAGTCCTCCTGTGACATAGGTGGGTGTAGGAGGTTCCTGAGTGCCATAGGTACACACAGCTTTTTGAATTTTCAAAATCCATCCAGTAGAACAAAAGTCATGAATTTTCAATTTATTTGACTATATTCTAAAACTCGAGGTGCGTCTTATATGCGAGGTGCGCCTTATACGCGGGAGATTACAGTATGTATAAAACAGGAACACCCTAAAAAGATTATCGGTAGTACAGAATGCAGAAACAGCCTTGGCAGCAGCTCCAAGAAGAACCTCTGATGCACCAATGAAGTGCTGGTGGGACTGCTCACCAGCACTTCATTGGTGCATCACGCCGAGCCTTGGGAGTGTATCAATCCCATAAGGTCGGCATGATGCTTGAATGTAGCCCTGGAGAGTTACTCACTAGGACTGCATTCATGCATCATGACGTCCCATGGGCATGAAACATTAATACATGAGCGGCCTTAAAGGGTTTAGGAACAGCCCCTTGAAGGACACAATTAGCAGGAGATTGTGACAGCGGTTTTCATCACTGACCTGTCCCTTTAACGTCTGACACATCTCGTCCGTCTCTCTGATTTTGGCCTCGGATTCCTCCTGTAGTTGTTTTAGTGCCTGGAGTGAGGAAGGAGCGAGTTAATATAGAGTGGCTCTAAGGGAGTGGTCATTTTTTTTAACAACAACAGGGGGGGGGGGTCAGTGATATGCCATGCGTGCTCGGCAAATATTTTTCCCTCCCCCCTCGGAGGGGTCTGAAAATTTTGTCCCCCTTTTATTCTTTAGAAGCTTTTAGTTTTTCGCTCAAAAGGGGTGACATTTTTTTTTGTCTCCCCCCTATGAGGGGTCAGAAATTTTTTATCCCCCCACCCCCGTTATTAAAAAATGACCACTCCCTAACAGAGGTTCTACATCATCACTTATAGAATCATGGGTATGTATACACATTTATCTCACTCTTTTTTTTCGATAGAGTTTGCCAGCGTAGAATCGTAATTGCTGACGTAGGGGCTTAGGACACAGGGCAGACTGACCTGTCATGATCTCAGCTTTCTGATGGTGAAAGAACTTTCAGAGAAAGGTGTGTTCAGGTAACGCTACCTACAGGTACCCTACATTTTAAACTGTTTCATGGGCATTTGGCGGGGGAAAAAAAACATGATATTTTGGCACTCTGACATGGGAGAAAAAAAAAGGAAAATGCTCCTTGATCCTTCACGTTTAATTTGCACGAAAAAGTATAGAAATTTTCGTTTGGCCTTAAAAAGAATTGTTTTCCTACAGGTCTACCTACCATAAGCTTTTTCAACCCCATTACCTGAATGAAACATTTTTTTTAATATATTTAGGCCTGCACCTTTCAGCACTAAATCAAGACGTACCTCGTTGCCGCGTGTGAGCTCCTCCTGTAGACGGAGGACCTGCGCCTTGAGGTGTTCAATTTCTATGTCTTTAGCGGAAGTTGTCTCCTCCAGACGCTGGTTCAACTCCGTGTACACGTGCTCCTTCTCCTCCTGTAGGGCTACAAGGCTGTGGGTGTAAATGGGAACATAGTGTTAGTGTAACCACCCTTTCAGCCTTTAAGGACCGCTGATGCATCGGTGCATCAGGCCCATTGGTCATGATGCACCACACAAGTTGCCGGCAAGCAGACTTACCACTAAAAATCAACATCAGAATCGATTAATTCTTTCTTCAGAGATGCCACTCACTGGCCGACAAAAACCAGGAAAAGTGGACTTTTGACACATTTTTTTCATAATTTGATTCAGAAATCTTGTTATCAAAACCAGGAATTCCTGGTAAACCAGGAAAAGTGGCATCTCTGTTTCTTAGAATAGAGGCTTGCTGTATAACCATTTATAAGCATTTTAAACAACCATTTCCCGGGAAATTAACATACCCTACCTGTAATCCGACACAGAATTCTCTATCAAAATTCCAGGAATTCCTGGCAAACTAGGGAAAGTGGACACTTACCTTTCTTGTTTTTTCTTGAACTTTTCACTGACTTTGTCCAATTCTTCCTGTAGTAATGATATTTGTTCCGTGTGTTTTCTCTGACAAAAAAAAAATCAAGATAAAAATGAATAATAATAAACAAATCAAATATGTTCAAGTTGTCTTCTTTTTTCTAAGAATACCGGGTAGATCTTTATTCTGGATCGGAATGGTCTGGAAATTACTTAAATTATCCTGTATAACAGTCGGCTTTGAGCCGATCTTGCTTTTTTGTTTACTCAAAGTTAAGAGCATTTTCCCTTAATATGTGATGGGCTTACTTCTTGTGATGATAGTTGGTCTTTGAGTAAGTTCTTCTCTTCCAATTCTGTGTCGCGACAAAGCCGCAAGTCTGCGATATATCAAACAATAAATAAGCATTTGGTTTAACATGGAATTGTCGCCTATATATACATGGTATTATTTGGCTTTAAATGACCCATATCATGATACTATACTTACTGAGAATGCTAAGACTTAAAACTGTTCTTAATATCTATAGTACCCTTCTGTTATATCTTCACAGAGTTTAACACTCATTTTTATTCACATAGGATTTCCTATTTGATATTGACTTATGTACTTTAGTGGGATGGCGGAGAAGGTGAAAGTTGGTGTAAATTAGCCCTTTACATTTTCTTAATGGGAAATAGCACCCTACTTTCATCACATTGTCTTTTGATAGCATTTCTATCAAATAAAAAGACTCGGGCATAGATATTGAACTATGCATCACTATAGAGTAGTAAAACAGCAGGCTTATCTGATGCATCTGATGACGTCACGATTAGGCTAAATGTACCAGGTGTTGCGTTGTTTATGAAAATGGTAAAGGTGAACGATGAGCAGTTTGAGCTGACTGTTTCTTCACGAGCGTGTCCTGCCCGTTCTGCACGAGGCCGGTAGGCCGAGTGCGGAGCGGGCAGGACACGCGAGTGAAGAAACAGGAAGCTCAAACTGCTCAGAGTTCATCTTTACATTTATGTCAAGGTGTTTGGGTTGATAATTAATCAATATTTCATCAATAAGATTGAAATTAAACCCTTATTTACCCATCATCTTCGCGAAATCCTGACCGCCGCCATTTTGAATGTTTACGTTTCAAAAATGCTGCGCATGCGCGATAGACCTATGACGTCATCATGCGGATTTGGCGCCGGCTATTCAACGCAGGGTGCAATACGGGGGTTCAGTGCTTTCTCTATGGAACTACGATATTCACCTTGACATAATGGAGGGTATTGCATAATGTGTTATATTTAGAATAGTGAGTTATACACGATCATTATCTTTTATGGGAAACTTCAGTAGGATCATCTTGTAATATCTCTCAAAGGAAATAGACAAATTGTGCTAGTAAAATGCTACAAACGCTATCTGATTGTATGCTAACAGTGCTGTGCAAGCACTAATCAAGTCATCAGATGCATCTGATAAGGCTGCTCTTTTCCTCTATGGTGATACTAATTTAACTGACGATGCTACAATATCTTATTTGATACAAAGGCTATAAAAATATGGTGTCCTGAATTTTGGGTACTGTTTTCCTAAGTAGCACAGAGTCAGGGTTTGGCTTACAGGTTGGCTTTCATAGCTTATAGATTAAAGAACTCCTATTTAAGGTTTATTCAAAGCTCATGGTGCGTCTGAAAGATATATATATACAAAGCAGGGTAGGCACCATTAAGCTGTTTGATGGTCATCTCAAGGCGCGCCGACACGGCCTGTGTCTTGTTGTTGAGATTCATGATGGACGGCGTCTCGGTCGTCGTCGTAGAGTTGGTGATACAGTGGTTGTCATTCATCTTATCTGTAAAAAGAGAAGCAACCGCAACCTGCGCTTAACATGGGGATAAGGTACTGAACTTATACTTAACCCTATAGGTACACTAATGCAGGAGTGCATCATGCCCATTGGTCGTCATGATGCACCAATGAAGTGCTTGCGAGCATCATTCCGACCCTACAGGGTTAATACACATACGCCCTGAGGGTTGTCATGATGCTCCAAAGAAGTGCTGGTGAGCAGTCTGGCCAGCACTTCATTGGTGCATCATGAGGACCAAAGGCATGATGCATTATACTTAACATGGGGATAAGGTACTACCATAAATTCTCGCTTATAAGCCGGGGCTAATACCAGAACCCTAACATGGGGATAACGTAGTACTCCTTACACTTAACTCTATTGGATCACTCATGCAGGAGTGCATCATGCCCCAATGGTCATCAATTACTCATCATGATGCACCAAATGCAGTCTCACCAGCACTTCATTGGAGCATCGTGCGAACCTTCCGGGACTGTATTAACCCCCGCAGGGTCGGCATGGTGCATAAATGTAGCCCTGGCGAGTCACTCACCAGGGTTGCATTCATGCATCATGAATGAATGCATGAATGCACTATGGGCCATTAAAGGGTGAACATGGGACTAAAGCACTTATAAATACTTAACCCTATACCGATTTAGCGAGTTATTTGCCAGCCAAATGAAATAATCCCAACCATTCACTGCGGAAGTCTCGGGCAGCAGGTGGTACCAATCTGATAACTGATTATCAGTGACAACTGCAATGGCTGTACCCACTGGAGAATTTGCTACCTGGGTATAAGGGCATGTAATGATGCACTCTTGCATCATGCCTAATGGGATGATGCATTTCTGCATCATGCCCATGCCAGCCCTTAGAGTCAGCATGATGTGGCACTTAAGACCAAGTCCAGCGAAAGTAATGCAGGTCTGAAATGAGCAGACGCGGGACGAGCAGACGCAGGACGAGCAGACGTGGGACGAGCAGACGCGGGACGAGCAGACGCAGGACGAGCAGACACGGGAAAGATATTTTTCAATTATTTACCTATGATTGTCACATATTTTGAACATATGGGACAAATATTGTTCTCTGAAATTCCTTGAGACCATTTATACCTCATGGATAAATAAATGTGGTTGTAATAGGCTAAAAAGTGATGAGCTGTTCCATAAATGAGCAGACGCGGGACAAGCAAATGAGCAGATGCGGGACATAATAGTAAATTCGTTTAAAACTCTCTTTTTCTGGACATTACAAAGCTGAAACTAATGATTTGATAAGTTTAGATGTAGCATTTATTCCACAGTACCATATTTGTCGCATATGTTCAAAATATGTGGCCATCATAGGCAAATATTGGAAAAATATCGGTCCTGTGTCTGCTCGTCCCACATCTGCTCACTTCAGACCTGCATCATTTTCGCTGAACTTGGTCTTAACTTGCTGCTCCATAAATGTATCATGCTCAATGGTCGCCATGATGCAGAGTGGCTGTCCTTTAGCCACCTGGGCTTCAATTATGCATCATGCCGAAACCTGGATTGATGCATCATGACAAGCAATGGGCATGATGCGTCAATGCATTAGCAGCCATTAAAGTCTTAAAGGTTGTCAAATCTTACTAATATTTCATCATATATGGATGCTTTAATGATACAATGGTAATTGCAGGGAACAGAAAACTAAATACAGAAACGTGTAGCAAACCGATATATACAGGCGAAGCAGAAGCATACAGGCGCGCATCAAACACTGATGGAATGCATCATACCTACCAGTCAGCATGATGCATCAATGAAGTGCTGGAAGGCTGTTCGCTGGCAGCACTTCATTGGAGCATCATGCCGACCCTCCGGAACTAAGTTAACATCATAGGGTCGTCATGATGCAAGAATGCAGCCCTGATGTGTTACTCACCAGAGCTGCATCCATGCATCATGACAACCAATGGACATGATGCATTAATGCATTAGCAGGTCCTCAAATGGTTAGGATTAGGGGGAAAATTCCTCTGCTGGGTTAATGTAAAACCTTAAAAACCGGGAGTTTGTACAAAAACTGACCAGAGCTCGCAGCAGCAAGACTTGAGACTCGTGACTCTACTGCCAAGTTTCCGTCTCCTACAGAATAAGGACGACACACATTTAGCATGCCGGTTAGCGCCTTTAACGGGCAACACAAACTGAGAAAACATGAAAACATGGGTGGGAGTTCCATTATGGTTCAACAAAAAGAGTTGATTACAACCAATTTCACCATCAAACAACAAATATTGAAAGCTATAAATGGTAGAAATGAATCAGTTTTCACAACTGAAATTGTTTTCTATTGAAGCAAACACGCATACATAAACCAATGATAAAGTTTCTAGCTGAATCCTAACAAAGTGGTACTGAAGTAGCACATTTAGAAGCCTAGATATAGGCTTCTCAAGTGATATATTGTCAAAAATATGAGATTTTCCAAAATTTAGATTTTAGATTTTTAACTAACAGGAATAAGTGTCTTTTAGAATCCTGGGTTCCTAAACTAAATTTAAGCCATAAATACCTAATATACATAGTTACAGATTTCATAGTTATATAAAATTACATCGGAATTATTTAGGATTTTAAAACTATTATATATTTAATATGCTACATTTCTCAGTTTAATTGATTCTCAGTAAATTTGACTACATGTACTGTCAGAGGATTCTCAGAGGGCAATGTGGTTCAAATATGTAAGTGTTATATATACCAAATGAAAGCCCTTGGTGAGCTTTAAACGAATCTGCTAATATCTAAATATTTTCTATGTGCAACTTCTAAACCACTTTGTAAAGATTATGACAAAGTCCATGCGTATTGTGAGAAAGTTTACATGTAGTAGTTTCCTAAGGAAACATCAGTCTATTTTAGCGTATTAAAGAGAATCAAGAGTGGTGAGAATGACAACAGCGAGATTCATTTTAGCCATTTAACCCTGCTGATGCAGGAGTGCATCATGCCCATTGGTCGGCATGATGCACCAATGAAGTGCTGGCGAGTCTGCTCGCCAGTCTGCTTGCCGCCCCTATAGGGATGTATCAACCCCATAGGATTGGCATGACGCATGAATGAAGCCCTGGTGAGTAACTCACTGTGGCTACATTCATGCATCATGCCGACCAATGGGCATGATGCATTAATGTAGCCCTGGTGAGTAACTCACCGTGGCTGCATTCAGGCATCATGCCGACCAATGGGCATGATGCATGATGCATTAATGTACCCCTGGTGAGTAACTCACCGTGGCTGCATTCAGGCATCATGCCGACAAATGGGCATGACGCATGAATGCAGCCCTGGTGAGTAACTCACCGTGGCTGCATTCATGCATCATGCCGACCAATGGGCATGATGCATGAAAGCAGCCCTGGTGAGTGACTCACCGTGGCTACATTCATGCATCATGCCGACCAATGGGCATGATGCATTAATGCGTTAGCGGCCCTTAAAGGGTTAATGTACATACCTAGGTCCTGTCCATCGAGACCGTCCTCGGACAGCTCCGGGTCTGACTGACCTTCAACCGTCCTGTCCAAACTGTAGGTAAAAAAATATTCCAAAGTATGTTAGATAGCACAATGTGAATAATTCAAGTTATCTACCAAGTGAAACCCCTTCTTGCATCGTAAAACCCTTGGCTGATTGGAGGAGATTCATAGTGTCTAAAACTCTACCACTCCGACCCTAGTAAGGGAAGGGAGTTTCCGCTTTTTTCAACAATGGGGAAGGGGGGGGAGCAACATTTTTTCAACCCCTCTGAGGGAGGGGGGCAAAACAAATTTACCAGTACTGGGTACCTGTTTTCAGCCAAAAGAAAATACTGTAGGTTAAAAGGGCGCATTTGGGCGCAAATTTCAGTTCAGATCAGTGTACAAATAATTATATTTTTTTTGCCTTTTTCAAAATGGAAACCCAACAACCCCTTTCAATTGATAAAAAAAAAAATGACCACTCTCTAATTAAGAGATAAAAATATTCACATTCTGCATCAAAGTTTTTACAGAAGAGCATATACTGACCTGCCTGCGCCCACGGGTGCGGTTCTCTGCCCGGAGAGTTTGACACACTGCGTCTCCAGGTCGCTGATGGTCTGTTTGAGCTGACATAGATCCTGTTCATACTCTGCCTGACATGCTGAAACACACACAATCAAACAATGGTTTTATCTCATGCTGAGTACAAAAGTCCCATAGATATAACATTGCAACTCAATACCTCCAGTGAGATAAGCCTCTATGTACAGCATCCGAAAATAAATATAAAAAAATCACTAGGGAAAATCATCATAAATATTCATGCGAAATCAAAGATAATTTTCAACATTTCTGACTAATTTGACATTAAATATATCTTTATCCTATATTTCAAGTATATACAGTGTATGAATAGAAATGACCCTGCTATCAATTGGTATTACCTACAACACTCAAAACTGCTGTATTTTAGGTTGTTTATATAGAAAATGGTAGGATAAAGCTTAAAATGATAGGTAAAATACCATACTTTGAGAAATCTTTTTCACCCATAAAGAAATACGTAACACCTTAGCGACAACATTCACATTAAAGCTCAGGATGACGTCTTTCAGGAAAAAAATATTGCGGGTCAATAACTTTAGGGTCACATGACTTAAATAGCTGCTGAATATAGGTCATTTGACTAAATAGGCTGACTTTGGCCACCAGCAGCACCACCTGTATGGTGTTTGGAGGTTAAATTACCATACCAATACAAGCCCTATATGTACCTCAATATGTTTCCCATAGATAAAGTTGCTAAAGATAAGATTCTAATTTTGACAGATTTTTGATTATTTAAAATTCTTGAGAGCCCATTGATTTTTTTCCTGTTTTCCGAGCCTCAGTGCATCAACACTCAGAGCAAGGGGTATGTTTCTATGCTTGTTTGCTGGTCTCTACAAGTAGTGGTACATTTCTGATTAAACTTGGACCTGTAACAATAGCAGTTTTCTTATGACAGGCTTCTTAAAATGGCGCAGAAATAAGGGTTTGTTCCCGAGGGCTGACCCCCCCCCCACTATATGGGCCAAAACTCGGAGACTATTTGGAATTTTGAGGAAATATTTGGGGAGAGTACTTCAGATACATGGACCAACCATATATATTAGTTGGTAGAAAATCTGAGATGGTCATCCGAGAAGATTGGTTGAACTGACACGGAATAGGCCGAATGCAAAGACCTAGGGGTAGACTCTAAAGCTGACCTTTTGGACAGTATTTTTGGCTGCAGGCTAGTGATTTATTCTAGATTTCCTATGTGTTTGCCAATTTATCTAAAATTACTCTGAACTGTGCTGCCACCTGTTGACTCATTATAGAACTACTTACTGCTGAGGTTCTTCTGTAGAGCGGAGTTCTGTGCCTGTAGACGGCGGACTTCATCTTGTATGTCGGCCGCCTTAGGGTCGGGGCGCTGTGACTGTGCACCGCCATCTTTGAGTGCCTTGTTTTCACGCTCCAGGTTCTCGTTCACTGTCACCAGCTGGGAACAGCAAGGTTTCAGTCATTTAGTATAATCATTTAAAGCTGACAAGACAGTGTAAGCCTTTAATGCATGGAGCATGGCCGTGGGAGTGCTCCAGACTGTACTGACACGTCCAGGGGCCTTATAACCAAGGCCATAACCAAGTGCCTTATTCCCATTATAACACAGAGAAATCACACATCAGCCACCAAATAACACAGGAACATCAACTGTGAAATCTAAAGGTGAGATGGAGTTAAACTCCTGTACCGGGAGTCCATCTAGATAATGCATGGTCAATGCGGGAGTGCATCCAATGAAGGACTGGTGAGACTGCTTGCCAGCACTTCATTGGAGCATCATGACGACCCTCTGAGAGGTTCTGTATTAACCCTGTAGGGTCGGCATGATGGGCATGATGCGTTAATGCATTACCGTAAACTCCCGCGTATAAGACGCGTCCTTTACGCCAAACAAAATGCTGGGGAGTCTTATAGCTTTCTCTCAAGTTGGGGGTGCGTCTTATACGAGGGGTATTTTTTCTATAGAAATGTACTAATCTTACAAATTTCAGCATTGAAATGTGCGTCTTATATGCGAAAATGCATTTGCTGAGTTTGGGGTGCGTCTTATACGCACGGCGCGTGTTCTACGCGGGAGATTACGGTAGTGGCCTTTAAAGGGTTAAGTGACCAAATAACTTGTCATCATTACTCACTGATCCCAGTTCGTGCATGATGGTCTCATTTTGGAGTCTGAATTCTTCTTCCTGGGAGACAATCTTCCGCTGTAGGCCTTCGATCTCCTGCATTAACTGATCAAACTCCTTCGCCTTTTTACTCTTTGACAGAGTCTGAAAGATAAGATGTGCATAATATTTTAAATTCATTCTTCAGAGACAAATGCTCTGTATATGAAATCAGTCTTTAGTCTAGGTAACCATAGTCAACCTTTGACATAAAACACATCAATATATTCATTAAGTTTGATTATTATAAAAACAGGGCTAAATTGGAAATATCCAAACAATTTCAATGGCATGAATGTAGTCCTGAAATAGATAAACAGTGCTACCTTCATGCATCAAGCCACCCCAATGGGGACGACATTGACATGTTTAATTCTCTCATATAAGCCGCGGCTTATACAAGAATCAAAATTAAAATCAGCCAAAAGAGGGGGTGTGGCTTATAGGAGGGTATTTAGCACTATAGAACAGTACTCAAAGTACAATTTTCAAGCAAAAACTAAAGTGGGGATGCGTCTTATATGAGGGTTCGGCTTATAAGAGAGAATTTACGGTACTTTTATCATATCCATCTATAGTGTTATATTTTAAGTTATATTTATATAAAAGTATAAAATATGAAAATATAATATGTAAAATGTATCTAACCACCATGTATACAATCGTTTTATCAGTTTGATACACTAGATGGCGTCCTAGTTGACCCCTAGGCTACAGGGGCTACTCACCCACCCAGCCGCTGCAGCCCCATAGGCCTATTGAGGGGGCAGAAACACCTCTCACAATTATACTGTTTTGGAATTGAAAAATGGTTCCAATAGCTTAGAAATCAGAGATATCCAGAGAGAAATAGTGTATCTAGATATCCCATAAATATTGGATTGGAAAAATGAACCAAACACCTTCTATAGCATTTCAAATCTTGAGGTACACTCTGCAGTGAGTAAGAGAGGAACTCACCATGCCCCTGTAGCAGGAGAAATTTTGCTTGGTCAACACTAACGCCATCTACTGTATATCCTTGATAGAACTTTTGTATACCTCTCCAGTGTACATGTGCAATGGCATGCCCCGTTTTGGTCTATTCAGTTCAAGAACAATGTACCCATATGGCATTTCCGGCACAAATTGGTGGAAGGTTTATTGAAGGAATTCCTGGTAGCTGAGTAAAGGTTGCATCTCTGATACGGTTGAACCATTTAAAGACCTCTGATGCAGAAGTGCATCATGCCAATTGGTCTGCATGATGCACCAATGGAGTGCTGGCGGGACGGCTCGCCAGCACTTCATTGGTGCATCATGCCGATCCTCTATTACAGTATCAGCCCCATAGGGTCGGCATGATGTGTGAATGCAGCCCGGGCAATTTAGTCGCTAGGGCTGCATTCGTGCATCATGACGACCAATGGGCATGATGCATTAATGCATTAGGGGGCATCCATTAATTATGTACGCATCTAGGGGGGGTGGGGGGGGTCAGGCCAAATGCATACAGATGCGTACAGGGTGGGGGAGGGGGGTCAGAGGCTATGAGTATGTACCCATAGGGCCTAATGAAATAGGAGAAATTGAGGCATTTTTGGGGGGTAGAGGGAGGTTGATGGTAGGTCTCTTGGTACAAAATATGGTGACTGTAGGAGAACAACCCCTCATTCAAGTATTCAATAAGGCTACAAAAATAAGGGGAATACTTACAAAGGATGCATACCATTTTACATTTACCAGAGGGTGAAGGAAATTTTCCTGCACGCTGGAAAGGGGGGGGGGGCTCCATGTGGCTTGAGTATTTATGCATAGGGGGAGGGGGTAGGCCAAATGCATACAGGGTGCAACATGGGGGGTGGGGGGGGTCAATTTTCAGCAAATTTGTGCGTACATAATTAATGGAAGCCCCCTTAGCGGCCCTTTAAGTGAGGGGTTAGAGACAACTTACCTTGTTGGCTTTTTGTAAGTCTCTGTCGAGGACTTCCACCTGGTCCCGTAACGTCACCAACTCTAAACGCCACAAGACAAACGGAAACAAGGATTTATAAATCTTAATTAACTATGCTTAAAATAACTACTCGGTAGTCACAGAGGAACAACAATGAATACACCAGCTTTACAAATTCCTAGTTTAGTTACTCTCACACTACTTTACATTAAAATTGAAATACTCCATCTTTAAAACTTTGGAAACCCTGAAATGTGCAAAATAGGCACTGAGGCTAACCTCTTTATTTAATATAAGGATACTTGTATGAAAAAAATATCTATAAAAAATCAAACAAAAATTCACCATTCTTGAAAAACATGATTGGAAGCGTCCAAGCACTTGACAAAACTTCAAACATTCGAAATTCCTAAGAAAGCATCCAATTGCTTGAAAAAACTTCAAAAAGTGGAAATTCCTAAGGAAAAATCGTTTTCAATTTTAATATGAAAAAAAGTGTGCAAAATCAATAGAAGAAGGTTCTTATGTATTTGTGGTCTGGCAGTTAGCAAAAGGCTAGCAGTAGGTACTACCGTAATCTCCCGCGTATAAGGTGCGTCTTATATGGGGGGTTTTAGTTCCCATTGGATCGACAAGGGGGAAACCAAGACCTTTCTTTTGATATCTTATATGCCCCCTTGGTCAAAATAGGACAAAAGGGGGCCTAGTATGGTCCGGGGTGGCCCAAGCTACACATAGGTTTTTGAATTTTGAAAATTCATCCAGTAGAACCAAAGTTATGAATTTTTCATTTTTTTGAGAATTTTCCAAAACTCTAGGTGCGCCTTATACGCGGACTGCGCCTTATACGCGGGAGATTACGGTAGTTAATGTAAGTGGCGCTAACGTACCTCGCTCCTTGCGCTTACATTGGTCATCCAGCGTGTAGTTGTTGGTTCGGAGTTCCAGCAGCTGCAGCTGAAAGCAAAGAATTTTTTTTTCATTATACTTAAAAGATTATGGGTAGGGTAGATTATGACGGTATAAACCCTCAGGGTACCACCATACAGGTAGCAACAAAGCATAATGGGAGAAGACCCTATTCAACTCCCAATATGCCTCACTTTAAGTACCGGTAGGCAGGAACAGGAAACACGACATACTCTTCGAGCATGGATTACATTTTTTCTAGTCTGGAACATATGCTTGAAGAGTGACAGGTTCTGGGTCACTCTAGTGATTACTAGTTCCATAAGGTACGAGTTGGAGTGGACACCTTCCTAAAAATCTATCCCACTATACGGTCGCATAGTGAGTGAGTAATAGATATTTAACACCATTTCGACAGCTAAGGTGATATTCATGGAGAGAACTTCATTACACAATTTGACAGAGGAATGTGTCCGTGCCCGCACATATGTGCACCTCACACAGGGGACAGATAAGACGAGATTTAGACCCTTTTAAGTGGGCAAGCCCACGGACAGCAGAGACCATGCGCTCGTAGGTACGAGCCTCGCAAGGATTTCTAGTTGACATTATTACCTAAGATAAAAGTGATTTAACTATTCAATTTACTATATTATATCAGTCTCTACTGTACAATGAGGCCACAATTTACCATTGGGATACTTTATCTACCTCCATTTGGGCTGACATTAGACCTAACATTGGGAAGGTTCTAAGACCCCCTCCCCCCCCCCTATAAATGGTAATTCATTTTCTCAGTGGATTTGCACAGTTCTCAGGAATGGTCCATGAAGTAAACAACACAAAGAAAAAAATGCGGAAAATCACCCCACCCATATAGCTTTTCACCAAAAAAAAATGCAATAAAGAGAGAACTTGCCAGGAATCCTCAAAGTGGAGGCTCTAACAGTGCAAGATTTGCTGCGAGAATCCCAACCTCTGGAGCGTCTATACAATGTACTAGATGTTCTGGGACAGTCAGGTGTGAAGCAGACTGCCAAAGTGTAATCAATACATATGACGAAGCACAGGTCAGCCGCCTACCCGGGGGGGGGGGCACTCTCTATGTAATGTATACACATATGTGCGGCTGGCAAGGGTACTTTTTCAAGGAAAAGTTCCTAGCAAGCCTCCTGTTTCAGCCAGAAATGTCCCTAGAAAGGGTCTACTTTAAAGCAAAATGTCCCTAGCAAGGGTCAACTTTCAGTGAAATACCCCAATTCATGCGTAAAATTTAGAAATGTTCATGAATATTTTCCAAGTTTTCATGAAAATAGCATGAACAAAATGCAAATTTTCTCCCAAACAAGGTCAGTTTAAGATATTTTGAGCAAAATCTAAGACTATTATGTAAAAAGTTTCCTAGCAAGGGTAGGGTTTTGAAGAAAAATCTCGCAAATGAGTGCCCTAGCAAGGGTAAGGGTAGTCAGGGGTTTAGCCACACACCCGTATAAAAAATAATTGAAGTGCCCCCCCGGGCCGCCTTGCTCCAGCCACGCTACTCAAGAACCCCCACCCCATCGGCTCTAGAATCCAACACATGGTATTTAATACAGTCCGAGCCGTTTTTAAATGATGATCTAAATCAAACCACACATGTTTTTGGTTACTCAGTAAGTGACCATTGGTCAATCCATGGTGTTTCATACAAATTTGGAGATTTTTAAGATTTCAATAGTCAGGCCAGACTCGTTTTATTTGATCTGAAAGGCCATAAAAAATACGCTATCGTGAAAATAGGGCTTTCTCTAATAATAGGGGGAGCTACGTCTCAGTATAGGATCTGATCCTATGAGCTGATGCCATCAGCTTAAAACTAGGGGTGCAGCTTATACGCATTTTCTTTTTTTCTTTATTTTTTATACTACAGGACAGTACTACACTGTCCTGTAGTAATTCGTAATTTCTAGGCCCCATGTAGGAGTCCATGCCAGACCAAGGATAAAGAAATGAACGTCAAAGGGAGCTGGAAATAGGGGCGAAAGAGCGCCAGGTTCCAGTACCGTAATCTCCCGCGTATAAGGTGCAGCTCGCGTATAAAGCGCACCCCCAACGCAGAGAATGCAAGTCCACGTATAAGGCGCACCTCTAAGGGCAGATTTTTGCTAATTTAGTACTGTTCTATAGTAAAAATACCCTCCCCCCTATAAGGCGCACCCCAAACTCAAGGCAATGTCCCTCCCACGTATAAGACTCAGCAGCATTTTGTTTGGCGTATAAGACGCGCCTATATATACGCGGGAGATTACGGTATTACCCATAAGTACCCAAGGAATATGTTAGCTCCCACTCCCACACAGGTACTAGGTACGACAGAACAGACTTCTGTCAGTCTGACAGAAGTCTAAGGAATATATGTGGATTAAGGATACCAGTACAGGTACAGGGTCTGTGAATCAGGGTGTGAAACATCATGGATTGACCTTCGAATACTGGAAGAAGGGACACCTCGGAAGCAGGGACACCTCGGAAGCAGATCACTCAGAAGCAGCCTTTGGGACATCTTGGAAGCAGGGCATTTCGGTGCAAATAAACCATGATAATATCCTTCTCCTCTTTATAGAATTTGAAGAAACAGCAACCCTAGTACATAATACTGTCCCTATGGCATAGTATCATGGTTGCCAAAAACATGCTTTTAAATCAAGAAAATAATTAATTCTCAAAGATGTCTGCTCCGGAGAGGTCTGCCTTTGAGATGACTTGCTTCTTTGATGTCTGCTTTTGACCTGTCTCTGCTTCCAAGGTGTCACATTTCTTGGCGCTTTAATCTCCAGCATATTAATACTACTGTTATACCTTGTGTATAACCCACAGTACATAATATAGCATAAGGCGCAACGCGCATATAAGGCAGACCCCCAACCTGAGGAAATCCTATAGGGTGCACCTGGGATTCGATTTTGACCAGTTGAATACTACTGTAAATTCCCTCGTATAAGCCGCACCCCTGACTTTAAAGGGAGCTATGAGGTGCATCTGGTGCTTGAAAATAGTAGAATTAGTACTATTCTATAGTGCCAAATACCC
Source organism: Acholoe squamosa (assembly GCA_949317995.1). Classification (NCBI taxonomy): domain Eukaryota; kingdom Metazoa; phylum Annelida; class Polychaeta; order Phyllodocida; family Polynoidae; genus Acholoe; species Acholoe squamosa. The sequence continues at coordinate 6,834,058 of OX439035.1, read as the reverse complement.
TCCTATAAGCCGCACCACTTCTTTGGACTATTCCTATAAGCCTAACTTTCACTTGGATTGTGGTATAAGCAACAGGCTTAACGAGATAGTTTACCGTATTGTATAATATCGGATCCTTGGCTACCGTATAAGGTGCACCCCCAATATCGGTATTTGCTATTTTGCTGGGTGGATATACAAGGTTGCAGGTTTTACTTTGTAGAGGGCAACATTGCTTGATCTAGTACTGGAGAGATAAGGGAATTATTTTATTGGTAGGTCAGTATAGACTCATAGAGACACAAGGCCACTCGCCAACTGCAGACCTCGTATAACTCTCTCTACATGGACCTGGAAGTCTTTTGTGGAAGAAGCTACGAAAACAGTACTTCTTTCCTGCTCTCCTAACCGCATCACACACCTCATTTGCATATACACCAAATATAGTTCATGGGACTATGTTGAATTTCATCCAATAATACATAAGAGATCGGTCTCAAACTTGCAAAACTAATCAGTTAGACATTTACCAAAATATCTGTAGTGTTTACTTGATTGCATTCTACATATTTCTATCAAAATGCGTAATGGCCAAAATCGGCCATTTCTGCAGTTATGAGGAAGCCCACTGCACAGATGAAAGTGAGTGCCCAGAGCGAAATATCTGCCGCTTGGAGATTGACACAAGGCCACAAGCAGTGCCTCCTCATGTAGAAGCCGAGACTTATATGCTGGGTACATGTGGTAACTGGACACCTCGGTCTCAGAAGCGGGGGCAGGTTGGAAGCAGACATCTTGGAAGTAGACATCTCCAAAGCAAATAACTTTTAGAATTTATAATTTTCTTGGCATGCTTTTGGCAGCCAATAATTCTACAGCATAAGACAGTACCAGTACCATTAGGGCTGTTTTTCTTCGAGAGATATGATTATCCTGGTTTAATTTGCACATGAAATGTATTGCTTCCGAGAATCAAGATGTCCCGAAGCCCGCTTCCATTGTGTCTGCTTCCGACCTGTCCCTGCTTCCGAGGTGTCCAGTGTTAGCATATGGAGTGGAGCTGATAGATTAGAATAACCTCAACCAATACATCCCCGAAATACTCAAAAATTCCAAGATTTTAAAGTAAAAAAGGACCCGCCCACTCCTTACTCAGCCTCAGCTCAGCCTTTGTGAGTTTGCATCATCAACTCAATGATAGTGACACCTTGAATCTGACACCCTAAACACAATGACACTGATGTAAGGACAGTAGTAGACACCACATTTATTACTTTACTTCAGATATGTCGATGATTTTGATCCTACTGAATCCACACAGACCACAGTCTGTTTAGGGAGCGTTCATTATTTATGGCAGGGGGGGGGGGTGAGCAAATGAGGGGGGGGGTCAAAATTTTTAGGGGTATTCAGAGGGGGGGGGTCATTTTTTTTCAGCCTATTGTGAGAGGGGGGGTCATTTTTTTTCAACCTATTCCTGAGGGGCGGCGCAATTCCTTTTTTTGGGGTATTCGCCAACACAATGTAAAATTTCACAACACAACACGATTTTTTTTCGCGACACGTCGCGAAGTTCACAATTCTCCACCAAGTAATAGTACTTGTTAATGATTGCAGCCACAATTTTGCCCAACATTTTCTTATTACCTATCATTCATATCCATTTAATCATGTTGGTGCAAACTATAAAAACAGATTAATTGGTCGTAATAACAAAGGGCGACGGTGCGTCTGTCCGGAGACCCAAGGCCCTCAGTCCGAGGGCTGGGCCAGTAGTACAGGAGAGAAAGAATCGTGCCAATGAAAGGAACTGAGTTCCCCGACCGTCCTTGGTCTCGAATTGCTGCTGACTTCTGTTATCATGTTGGAACAAACTACCTAGTAGTTGTTGACTACTATTTAAGGGATATTGAGACAAGCAAAGTCACTAAAGGAGTTGACGCCGCAGAGACTGTCGCCAAACTTAAGAAAATATTTGTTTATCAGGGCATCCCCGTTATACTTGTCACAGACAATGGACCTCAGTTCAGTGCAAGAGACTTTGCAAACTTTGTAGATGAGTGGAAATTTGTGCATATAACATCTTCGCTGAGATATCCACAGTCAAATGGTGAGGCCGAGCGAGCCGTACAGACAGTCAGAGGTATTCTCAACAAAGCTACTGATGTGGACTTAGCATTATTAATGTACCGAAACACACCACTCCATAATGGCTTCTCACCAGCGCAACTAAATATGGGCAGGAAATTAAAGACCAGAGTCCCCTGCTATCCATCTGAACTCTTACCAAGCACACCAGACCCAGTTGTTGTACGAAAAAAGGAGAGGATGTACAGAGCCAGTATGAAACTGAACTATGACCAACGACACCGTGTGAAAGAAGCCGGAGAGTTATCAGCAGGTGACAAAGTGTGGCTCCCTGATCTCAAGACTCATGGCACAATTGTAGGCAAAGCCAATGGACCGAGATCATATGTCATCTCAACCCCAACAGGCCTCCTGAGGCAAAACCGCCGTATGACTAGAAATGTTGGACTACCACCTGCTACACTACCAATACCAGGTCCACCTAATACAGGACCTATTCCAGCAGTTCATCCTCCTACACCAAGACGTGACATACCATCACATGCAGTCACCCCTAGGGTTGACTCACCTGACAAACCAACACTGAGGATTGATCAGCCGGGTACCCCTTCATATGTGAATGAACCTGATGACCCGCCAGGGGCTGATATTACTGAGCCTCGTAGGTCTGGGAGAGCCAGATCTGCACCTAAGCGTCTGATTGAAAACATGTGAAAGACTCAATGAGATATCAGTTTAGTTTAACTTGAGAGATAATTTCATAGCAAGATACTAGCTATAATCATGTTCTTATTTGGTTGATAAGTATTATTCATTCATGAACATTTCAAGACAAAGAGATTGATAAGTGAGCTACTCATTTTGATCGATAGGTATTATTCATCTATGAACATTTCAAGACAAAGAGACTAATAAGTGAACTTCTCATTTTCCAAAAAAAAGGGAGATGTGGTATGACCGGTATGCCTATATGGTGCTGCCACCAGTGACTGTGTGGGGAACTAAAAAGTAAAGTGAGTGGGTTGAGTGGGACACAACTTTGGGGGTTTAGGAAGCGGAGATCAGCATGTCAACATGTGGCTGAAACTGAATTTGTAACACTACAAGTCTACTCTACATTAAAGAACTTCAAGAACTAATCTTCTAAATGTTTGCTCAATAGAGTATCCAACAATTGCCGAAGGCGATCAGCCCAGCCTGAGGACCAAGGGCCTTGGGTTTCTGGAACAGAGACAAACCGGAGCCCTTTGTTTACGTTCTGACACGAGAAAAAGCTTTGATTTTCCTTAAAATAATTCACAAATAAGACAGAAAAGCCACAAACAGGAAGTGAGACCGGAAGTGCTTTTATGGGTCCCCTGACCCAACATGCGCTCTCAACCAATCAGATTGCAGGAAAGGCGACCCAACTGCACTCGAGTGTTAGAACAACTTGCTTACATCACTAGACCTGGTGCTCCTTTAGACGTTGCTTAAAGGTGCTCATGATTATATTTTTAAAATTCAATAGTACCTCCCATATATAACGTGTGATTTGTGGATAAGGCACACTGTAGGAGCAAATTCAAAAGATCAAATGAGAATATGAAGTTGGCTCCAGAAATTCCAAAAACATTCTTGGGAGATACTCTCATACTCCATTATTATTGCTCCCATGCTGTACTACTTAACTAATGTGGTACAGTAATAAAAATGTATTCTCTTGCATGAAGTTTGTATTTAGGAATGTTTTAGTCCTGACTACCATAACGTCTTGCATATAAGGCGTGTCTTAGGCCTATGTGCGAATCAGAGCCCAGGTGCGCCTTATAGGATCAGCCTGAGTTAAGGGCACATCTTATACGTGGGGTTTATTCAAATATCATTTGATACATAAAATGATTTACCCTGAAAAACATTTAAATAGCCCCCCACCTCCATCAAACCTATGGGTAAAGCTAATGAATGCTGTAAAGGTGTTGGGCAGTATCAGCTCCCCTCCAACCCTACCAGTACTCTATGGTGGCCATAGCTTTTCACACCTTCCCATGTGACACTCACACCATCCAATGCCACCCTCACTCCATCCCATGCCGCCCTCACACCCTCCAATGTCGCGGTAACACCTTAGCAAGGCTTTCCCCACAACTTAGGCCTATTCAATGTACATGTAAGTTGGCTTTTACCAAGGGAGGCTATGTCAAAAGGTTGGGGTGCACCTTATACAAGGGTTTTTTAAAATATTAATCCAGAAGCAGTAGGTGTGCCTTATATGCAAAACACACATCCCTGAGTTAGGGGTGCACCTTATAAATGAGCTCCGCCTTATATATGCGGGAGATTACGGTAAACTTCATTTTCAATAATCTTGGTGGCCAAAAGAGATCGCAAAGCACATTTTTCTGTAATTCCAATTACCATTTTCTTATTCCATGTACCGGGTAATTAGTTCAGGGTGTCAGGAGCAGTGAACCATTATCAAATCACCTTATCATCTTATATCTGGCACAAGGGTCTTCTGTCAAGAAAGAGAGAATGGTAAACATTCTCCAATCTGTTGTGGACCATCAGAGTAGATGACAGCAGTGGCTTCCTAGAAGTATACATAGAAAAGCATGTCTCTTGAGCTGAGAGGTGCCAGCAAAGTTCTCAGTGGTAAAAAAGTCACCTACTATAATCACAGCAACTATTGATCAGAACCTCCAGTTTCTAACCCTTAGTTTCACTTTTGAAATCAATGCTTTTGCGATTGATATCCATCACACCTACTAAATTAATGTTAAAAAATGAGATCAGAATGAAATTGAAACACTAGAAAAATCTCAAAAAGTTTGTCTTTGTATGCGCAAATTTTGAAAAAGACAGCTGCAAGTGCTTTAATCACTACAGTTAGTCAGGAATAGGTTGCATGATTTAGCTGGCTAAGACATCCTGTATTTCCCTGTGTATTACTAAAAGCCTGTACGGGCTTGTAAACACACTTAAGTGGCAAATTTACCAGGATTATAAACAGGGCAGGCTTATACACAGGGCAGGCTTATATTTCTCTACATGAAATAATGAGGGAGTGGCAAACAGTTTGCTCAAGACTTATCTATGGTTTGTACATCATTCTTTAGACATTTTCTATAATCTTTTATCTTTCTTTGCATGAAATATAAGGGTAGCGGAAATTGATATAGCTGAAAAAACATATAAACACCATATGTTGAAGTATGGTAATGGTCCAAAATGTTTTTTCATTGAGCACAGAGGCCATACACAGGGAAATATAGTACCCACTTAAACTGCATCAGTAGTGGCCCATGCTAGTGCCCCCTATGGAGGAGCCTTCAAAATAGGTACTTTTTATACAGATGTCAATCAATCAATGGCAGGGTATTCACATTTCAATTTTTCAAAAGATCGGAACCATTTTGAAAAAGGCTTTGCATTTATACAATATGAAAGCTGGCTAACGGCTGATAGCTTTTACGACATTCTACAATGGCCACCCCATTTTTAACATAATAATTGGAATGGTTTAAATTCAGGTAGAATACACTTTAGCTGGCACACATCTTGCTGCACATTAGGATTAGCATAGGGTTAGCATTAGGGTAGCTAAAGGGTTCACTTAATTCAGCACCGGCTAAAGTGCATTAGTCTCTCAATTTCTCCTAATATGACAGGAATGAAGAGACCTGATATGTACACAGACTTTGTTGAACATGGTTAAATGTATAAGGTAATGTGATGGGAATCATTTTCTTTCAATCAGTTCTAAGGGGGGGGGGTAATTTTTTTTCAACCCATTCCTAAGGGGGGGGTCACTTTTTTTCAACCTATTCCCAGGGGGGGGTAATTTTTTTTTGACGTATTCGTTCTGCCAGATTGGCACCCCCCCCCCCTGCCATAAATAATGAACGCTCCCTTACTTGTTTCAAGTGAGGCACCGTGTGCTGAACGGAGTGAACCAAAAATGGTCGTCGATCTGGTGAATAAAATCATAGACTACACATCATAATCGAAAAATATCCCTAAATCCTTTTGTCATCTGATAGCCATATGTGTTTGGAAGCCCTTGGTGACATTAAGAAGTCGCCAAACCACCCTTGTAATTTGATATTTGCTAATTTTACCTGCATTCGCTGGAACTCATCCTCCGACAAGGACGACGCCATGTTGAATCTGTGACGTCACAGTGTTTTGGTTTGGGAACGAGGTTGACGGCCACACGTGGGAAAACAAGTGGAGAAGTTAAACGTCAAACTCGTTTGTTTTTCTTGAATTCTTCATTTTGTAATGAGATTTTGTTGATCAGCGAATATGGAGAGCCCTAGGAAGAAGAGGTAAATGAATTTGTCTCGGGTCAAAATCGGGAAAAATATAAATGTACACCGTTTCGGTCTTTTGGGTAAATAGCTGAGCGATAATACAAGATTTAAGTGTTGAAGGCACTGCCACTGTGCATTCCATCACTTTTATATTCCTTTGCCTCGATTCCCTGTACTACTGTAGGCTGTTTGTCACCGCTGTCGACCCCTTCCTGGGGCGCTGATCCAACTATTCCCTGTGGGTGTTCTGCACCTCCTCTGTACCCACAGCAGAGATGCCACTTTTCCTGGTTTACCAGGAATTCCTGGTTTTTATCCCAAGATTTCTGTAATAAATCATGTAAAATTCCTGGGAAAATTGTGTCCAAAGTCTACTTTTCCTGGTTTTTGTCGGCCAATGAGTGGGATCTCTGCCACAGAGATAGTCTAATGTAGTAACCCTCACACTAGCTGTGTATTCCAAGTAATACTTTAATTAACTCGGAAAGAGTTATAACTTATAGGCACCACCATGGATTAAGACGATTTGGTTGGTACCAAACATGAGGCAGAAATTGGGAAATTTTAAGGAAATAAACCACGAAAGATGTATCTTTTGTTGAAAATACAGTATCATACTGGTACAGTAACATGTAGTGACTAAGGACATCATCAATACTTACCGATTTAATGTCAGATGTTATCAGAAATCAGTGCTTACAAAATGGTGTCTAGAATCTGTACAGAGGCGACCCTTTGGGTCTCCAATGCTGAAGGATACACATTCCATTGGGAAACCTTTTTTCCCACCCTTTTTGGGTTCTGTGTTCACTGTAGAGGTATGTGTTAACCACAGGCACCGATGCTGATGTCATCAGAAGTGGTAGCCTCTGAGTCATTATCCATGCAGATTGCCCATCCATTCCACCTCCTTATATGAATCATAGACTCTGTGCAGGGAGAGTGACTGGGTTATTTGAATGGTACCAAATGCAGATATAAAGGAAAGGGGTCTTTCCGAATTGGCATTTTAATGCTTTTCTCTAGTTACTTTTAATTGCCCACTGATTGAACTTAGACGTATAAGGTGTATTACTATTACCGTAATCTCCCGCGTAGAAGACGCATTGCGCGTATAAGACGCACCCCAAACTCAGCACATGCATTTTCGCGTATAAGACGCACATTTTAATGCTGATATTTGTAAGATAAGTACATTTCTATAGTAAAAGTACCCCTCGTATAAGACGCACACCCAACTTGAGAGAAAGCTATAAGACCTCCCAGCATTTTGTTTGGCGTAGAGGACGCGTCTTATACGCGGGAGATTACGGTAGAGTCACATACAAGTATGGGCCCTACCCCCTGCCTTCCCGCTCCAGATATTAAAGGATCTGAAGGGGAATGTGCATTGGCTGTCCCTGCCCAGGTCATCTGTTGATCCGTAGGTGACTGTCCCAGATACAGACTATGTTACCTGTGGGTATAGTGGAGGGACAGAACACCCACAGGCCTACAGTCTACATATTCTGAGGCTTATACACCAATTAAAGACCTACTGCCCCTGTGTGGCCTATTTGGATGATAATTCTCCCTGGATCCACACGGCCAATTATTCATTGCAGTAAGGGGAGCACTACCATGATCTCTCACTTTAATATAAGGGGCTTATATAGGAACTTAATCCAAGGTAAGAGCCTATTAAAGGTATACTTCACATGCCCATCTCCAATTTTCTTTCAGACCAAAACTTGAAGATCATGAAGACGCGCCTTATTTCAAGTAAGTATAAAGATGTATTATCAAAAGACATTAAAGTGTATGTCGTTTCTACCAAGGAAACGGGATCAATGAAAAAGATGTGTTTGCATATAGTTGGAAATTTTTTCCATTCCTTGATGCATCCTTTGAGCAGGGCAATTTCTCACCGTTATATGGCCTTTGTATATCATAAAATCATCCTCAGACATATATGTATATACACCCATGAGCTGACCTTACATGACCTTTATATGACCTTTATCTGTGACTTACATCTAGGAGTGTCATTGATACCCCCCAAAATCGATACATCGCCATTTATAAAATAGCGATGATCGCATTGATAAGGCAAGTGTATCGATACAATCTACCCCCTAAAAGTGCAGATTTATGGCTTTCAAATGCCAAAAGAATTTTGTAAAAATTCCTATTAGAACCAGAGTTATGGGCCAAAATGTATGGTGATATGAACAATATCAATCATTAAAATGTTTAATTATATTTTCAATTGACTAAATCTTTTGTCTAAGAGTGGGAACATGCAATTGGCTCTGACTATTCTTCTACCGGTAATTGGAGTATTTGAAAAAAAATTTCAGTGGTAAAAGGCCAAGATCACGGACATTTTGGCCTGTATCTAGATAATCGAAATATCGAGACAAAAATGGTGATAACCGAAATCAGAATAAATTGGATATCAATGACACTCCTACTTACATCTTTGTGTTTGTACATTGTAGGTCATACTCAGACATTTCCATCCATGTGGAGACCTAGTTTAACCTTTATATTACCTTTACGTAGATATATGACCTTTGTCAGACCTTTATATCTCACCTTTGTATGACCTACACCTTTTTTCCACCCATAAGAAGACATTATTTGACCTTCATATGACCTTCATGAGATGACCTTACATGACCTTTCTTTGACCATTATATGACCTCCACCTTTGTGTTTGTATATTATAATTCATACTCAGACATCTCCATCCATGAGATGACCTTAGATGACCTTTATATGACCTACACCTTTGTGTCTGTATATTGTAGGTCATACTCAGACATCTCCATCCATGAGATGACCTTAGATGACCTTTATATGACCTACACCTTTGTGTCTTTTTTTTTTTTTTTTTTTTTTGTGTTTCCCATCTGTTTTCAGAAACAGATGGGAAACACAGGGCCGCCATTAGTGGCAAACCGTCCAAAGAATGCAGCGCTCCAATGTGCCAGTGCTGCCCCCTGTTAAACAAATCTGGCAAGATAACATCAGGCCAAACCAAACAAACATATCAAGCAAAGACCAATGTCACTTGTCTTTGCTCGAATGTGATCTACTGTATCACCTGCAAAAGATGCAGGAAACAATATGTGGGACAAACAAAACAAACCTTGAGACAAAGGTTCTACCCACACATTGGTAACATCGCGAAGAAAAGGTTGGGGACCGACATGGGAAACCACTTTAATTCCGATGGACACCAAGGCCTCACTGATGTGGAAATACACATAGTGGAGTTCATCAATAAGAACCCACACTCAGATTATGCGGCAAAACTGCGTAACAAATTAGAAAGGAACTGGATCCTGAAACTACGGACCCAAGTCCCTTATGGACTGAACCTAATCGACGCACCAAATTATTAGACCAGTGTCTCACCACTGAACACCCCCATTCTCTAGTTTTAAGCTCCGTTGAAAAAATTATTGATTACTGGCTAGAGAAAACCCCGCTATTGGCTAGGCCGATAGCAACCTGGGTGGGATATAATATGATAAACTTGACCCAACAAAATTGGATCTCCATCATCCGTGACTCCCTTTCCCAAAAAAATCCCAATTTAATTATTGGCTTGCAGTGGTGGACCACCAGATTTTCGGAATCAATAAATGGCTTTTACAATGCTGGAAACATTTTTATTCCCAAGTCTCCATTTATGATTGATTTAATGACTAATTCTTAATGAAAATCTCAAAATTGATGCTTAAATCAACAATATCCCTTAATAAATATACATTATTTTTAAGATGATAACAGAGACAAAGTCTCATGCCTTGTTATTACCGCATTAAACACCTGAAGAGACTAAAAAGAGTCGAAACCTTGTTTAGATCACCCCTACAGTACTATGTATTGCAGTGTCTAAATAAATGTTTGGACAATTTAGACCCAGGCTTGGAGATTTACACAACTCCAGGACCCTGGGGGCCCACATGAAACCATGGGTGCTATGGTGATACTGCATTGTTGTTTATCTGTGACATCACATGCCATGGAGACCACCCTATCAACGGAAGTTGATAAGGTGAGGCGAGCTTGGCAACCAAGCCAGTACAAACAAGGTAGTGAAGAGGTGTAGTTGGCTTTACAGCCGTCTCCTGAGATACACCTTTGTGTCTGTATATTGTAGGTCATACTCAGACATCTCCATCCATGAGATGACCTTACATGACATTTATATGACCTACACCTTTGTGGTTGTGAATTGTAGGTCATACTCAGACATATCCATCCATGAGATGACCTTAGATGACTTTTATATGACCTACACCTTTGTGTTTTTATATTGTAGGTCATACTCAGACATCTCCATCCATGAGAACCTTACATGACCTTTATGTGACCTTTGTTTTTGTACATCGTAGGTCATACTCAGACATCTCCATCCATGAGATGACCTTACATGACCTTTATATGACCTACACCTTTGTGTTTGTATATTGTAGGTCATACTCAGACATATCCATCCATGAGATGACCTTACATGACCTTTATATGACCTACACCTTTGTGTTTGTATATTGTAGGTCATACTCAGACATCTCAATTCATGAGAACCTTACATGACCTTTATGTGACCTTTGTTTTTGTACATCATAGGTCATACTCAGACATCTCCATCCATGAGGAGATGTTATCAGACAGAGTTAGGACAAGTACCTACAGGTGAGAAGTTGAGAACATTATATCTTTCTCATAACGTACCTTTTCTCAAATTTTAACTTTTACAGTGTTAGTACTGCGTTATATTGTAAAATGTTTTGTGAGTACGGTGCTATGATTCACAATATACATCTGATTAGCGTTTTCATGAGCATTGGCGTATGTTCCAGAAAATAGATTTGTTAAAGGTTATCTATCCTTTCAGAATAAACCGGGTATTAAAAAAAAACTGGTAAACAAAACTGATGTATTCTCATTGAAAGAATCTATGAATTACTTATTTCTAATTACAGAAAGGCCATATTGAGAAATTACGAGAAGATTCATGGGAAAGTAGTTGTCGATATCGGTGCTGGAACAGGTAAATTAATTGTTCATTTCATTGATAATCTCAATTTCAGGTGTATGGGCAGTAATTCCCCGTGCTCAGTAGACCAACCCCCAGGGGCGGGTTACTGGGTAATCACTGCCCCCTAGTGTGTATCATACCAATCCATGTGTGGTTGCTCAGTTGAAAATGGCAGGTCAGGGCTTCTAGCTCAGTGGTAGAGCATCCGCCTCGAGGTCAGGAGGTCCAATGTTCGAATCGCTGAAAGTCCAAACACCATTTTCACCGTCCACTACACAGGGTTAACTTTAATCATTTTTTTAAAATGTAATTAACAAATTAGTAATAATGACATCTTTTCTCATGTTACAGGGATTCTAAGTATGTTCTGTGTCCATGCTGGTGCAAAGAAAGGTGAGTAAATTCTCTTCTATAAGTGTTGTGCCCGGTGGACAAACAAATCACAGGCCACACCTACATATTGGAATCGGATTTGTTGAGCCTATATACTTCACGCTAAGTCTTTGCACTTTGACCGGTCGTCCGTCAATGACTCCATTTAAGAAAAGACAACGGGAGTTACTTGCTTCGAAACTGTCTGTGGTTCATAGATTGAGACCCTGATAAGTTAATGGCACAACACAAATATTCATTAAAGCAAAAACTTTTCTTTAAATCCAGTGTATGCTATTGAAGCGAGTGACATGGCAATGGAAGCACGGAAAGTGATAGCCGCTAACGGTATGCAGGACCGTATCACGGTCATCCACAGTAAGGTTGAGGTATGTATGTTACTGCACTTCTTTACTGCACTCTTCAAAACCCTGACCAATGCATGCTTAATTAGCAATATAATAGTGGAGTGGTTTGGTTCTATGTAAAGTAGGAAATCAGAGGGTCTGCTGAATTTCATGCATTTGGGCATTCCACACCCTTTATTCCCGCCTATTTTTCAGGAAGCTGAGTTACCGGAGAAGGTCGATGTCATTGTCAGTGAGTGGATGGTGAGTGAAATATCTTATTCTATTTTATTTTTTTCATTGCCACAAAAGAAAGTTATTTAAAAAAGCAGACGTGTATGACTGAGGTGGGGGGAAGGTCTGGGCAGGAGGGAAAGGATTATCGTATATGACGTGGATATATGACGTAATTACCGCACAGCTCTTAAAAACATCTTACATGTCATAATCTGAATCTTATGGTCATTTCTGGTAAAGAAATGTGACTTAAATGAGGGGTGTGCCCTTATAAGGGGATGTGAGCTCATTAAATTAATTTCTCCTTATTGCCATCTTTCAAATTTGAAAGACATACACAAGTCCTTTTATGTGAGACCATAGATACCAGTAGTTCCAATGAATTACAAAAAATTACTTATGCATCGAATATAGTACCATCAGTTGCGTAAATTTGAATGGTATATGCCAGTTCAACAATGAGAGGGTATCATCCAGCCCTCAAAGAGGACCACAGATGGGTGGGTCTCAGTCTGCGGATCGTGAAGATCAAGAACGTCTGCAAATATGTCGATTGAGTCTGACGTTATTAAACATCTTTGATCTTCCTGATCGGATTGCCCCAGCTTTCTCTCTTAACCAAATTGATCCTGTCTGCAGTCGCCTAAAGAGATTTAAAAAAAAATCTTAACGGTCACTTTATATTGGCAAATATACCATTTCCCTCCCAGGGTTACTTCCTGTTGTACGAGACGATGCTGCCGTCTGTTATATTGGCCCGCGATCAGTGGCTAAAACCGGTAAGGTATATTTTATACTCTATATATTCTATTATTGATTTATTTTCATATATGAAAATAAATCATTTACATCTATAGCCAGGGGTTGAAATTTTGACCAATAGTTTATCTACTGAAATCCTAGGCATGGGCACTAACTTAATAGGTACTAATATCTGGGGCCAGCACACAGAACCCATAGACTTTAGCATAGGCAGTTTTCTGGCCTAACCACTGCTAACTACTTTATGCCCATGGATTATATCTGACCAAGACAAGTGGTACTGCCCTCCTTACCCCTGGCTTTCCCTAGGCACACTCCAAACTTGTGGACAGGTAGATGATTATAGCCTCTAGGCTGTGCAGTCCCTATACACCATGGCAATCTGTCACAAACACTCCAAACTTGTGGACAGGTAGATGATTATAGCCTTTAGGCTGTGCAGTCCCTATACACCATAACAATCCCTCCCAAACACTCCAAACTCACTGACAAGTGCTCACTGACAAGTGATGCACTAAAACAGTGCTGGTGAGTAGACTCATTACCACTGCATTGGTGCATCATGATACATTGTGCAGGGCCTCAGTTAGCTATTTAAGGGCATCATGATGCATTAAAACAGTGCTGGTGAGTAGAATCCTTACCACTGCATTGGTGCATCATGATACATTGCGCATGGCCCCAATTAGCTATTTAAGGGGGTCATGATGCACATCATGATGTCTCGCCAGCTCTTCATTGAAGCATCAAGACAAACATCTTCAAAAAAGCACAGTTAACCCTTTATGGATGGCATGATGAATTGATGCATATTTAAACCTTTATGGATGGCATGATGCATTGATGCACACTTAAACCTTTATGGATGGCATGATGCATTGATGCACATTTAAACCTTTATGGATGGCATGATGCATTGATGCCCATTTAAACCTTTATGGATGGCATGATGCATTGATGCACATTTAAACCTTTATGGATGGCATGATGCACACTTAACCCTTTATAGATTGCATTGATGCACACTTAACCCTTTAGGGATGTATTGATGCATTGGTGCACACTTAAACCTTGAGGGATGGCATGATGCATTGATGCACACTTAACCCTTTATAGATTGCATGATCCATTGATGCACATTTAACCCTTCATGGATGCATTGATGCACACTTAACCCTTTATAGATGGCATGATGCATTGATGCACACTTAACCCTTTGTAGATTGCATGATCCATTGATGCACATTTAACCCTTCATGGATGCATTGATGAACACTTAACCCTTTATAGATAACATGATGCATTGATGCACTTAACCCTTTATAGATTGCATGATCCATTGATGCACATTTAACCCTTCATGGATGCATTGATGCACACTTAACCCTTTATAGATGGCATGATGCATTGATGCACACTTAACCCTTTGTAGATTACATGATGCATTGATGCACATTTAACCCTTCATTGATGCATTGATGCACACTTAACCCTTTATAGATGGCATGATGCATTGATGCACACTTAACCCTTTATAGATGGCATGATTCATTGATTTACACTTAACCCTTTATAGATGGCATGATGCATTGATTCACACTTATCCCTTTAGGGATGTATTGATGTATTGATGCACACTTAACCCTTTATGGATGGCATGATGCATTGATGCACACTTAACCCTTTAGGGATGGCATGATGCATTGATGCACAGTTAACCCTTTATGCGTGACCTGCTACATTGATGCACACTTTAAGCATTATCATTAACCATGACAAAATAAATCACCACGGCTATGCCGTGCTTAACTGATTTCCTTAATCCATCAAATACACGCCTCCTAGTATATAACTTTGTACTACCGTTAAAGAAGGGATTTATAAGCTGTCCCAAGCTGTCTACGAATGAGGCCGTGAATCAGTGTTGCCAAAAACTTTTTCTACGCGCAGGCAATTTCCCCCTCACAAAGGCCATATGAATATTAATATTTTAAGTTACCCTCATAAACTTCATTATAACCAGTTTTCCAAATTTGGCCTTATATCCTCTTCTGATTGGCTGATTTGAAATGTCTTCCACCATTATGAAGCTGATGTTATGACGGCAATTAAGATTATACACCGGCAAAAGCCAGCATACCCACATTAATTCGGCATTACTGTTGATTAAAAAACGGTTAAAAAGTAAAATGTCCTTTTGATCATTCATGTTCATTTCTTTTTTTCCACTGCATTCTTTCCTTCAGGGAGGGTTGATCCTGCCGGACAAAGCTGCGTTATACCTAGCGCCCTTCACAGACGTTGACAATGACCTAGCGCGGTATGATCTATCATTAACCCTAATGGGCCGCTAATGCATTAATGCATCATGCCCGTTGGTCGTCATGATGCATGAATGCAGCCCTGGCGAGTTACTTGCCAGGGCTACATTCATGCATCATGCCGACCATACAGGTTTGATACATAAACTCCTGGAGGGTCGGTATGATGCATAGATGAAGTGCTGGCCAGCAGACTCGCCAGCACTTCATTGGGCATCCTGACGACCAATGAATGCGAATGATGCACTCCTGTGCCTGCGACCCTTAAAGGATTAATGTCTCTCAAAGTTACGCAAAACGATAAACCCATTTTGGGAGCAGATATTATTGGTTTTCACTTACCGTAGTCGAAAAAAATTAGTGCACATGTATACCGTAATTAGCACACACACCCCTTGTTAGCACTCAAGGCACATCTCTATAATTACAGGAATGTCTGTATTATACAGTGCATTAATTACGTCGAATACAGTAATCATTAGCCGGGGTGGAGTTTCAGAAAATTTTAGAAGCTGATTTTATACAGAAAATTCTAAATAAAGTCGGTGTAGGAAAGGGGTTGTATAGTACTGAGTATATATACATATATCCTCTATATCAGGCGTGAGTTTTGGGAGAAGGAGATCACATCGCTCTACAAGGTAGATCTGTCGGCTATCATCCCGTACGCCGACACCTGCCGTGCTAACCATGTACATGTACAGGAACTGGACTTCCAGGACGTACTCGCACACAACGAGCGAGTGACAGAACTCGATCTCAACACAGTCAGTGCAGAACAACTCAAGGAAGTCAAGGTAAAGGGAAAGAACATTTTATGATAAAGACATTTTAGCGGAAAATGAGCACCCAACCATTTGTCTGGTACGGATCTCACCCTATACCAATTGGTCAGTGATGAGGTCGAGTCACTAGGTCTGGTTGACGAGGTGAAATTTTAAAAAGTAAAATAAAGTTATTTTGATAATGGTGGATATTGGGGAGGGGACAAAGTGAAATATTAACCCACTGCATCATGCTAACCCTCAGGGAGTGTAGCGGCACTGCAGGGTCCATATGGCGCATGAATGTATCCCTGGTGAGTTGAATCCTGGCACATATGTAATCCATGTTTAGAAGCCACTCCTTATACTCCAAGCTTATTATGGGAATAACTACCGTAATCTCTCACGTATAAGGCGCGTCTTATACACCAAACAAAATGGTGCTGAGTCTTATACGTGGGAGGGACATTGCCTTGAGTTTGGGGTGCGCCTTATAGGGGGGTAATTTTACTATAGAACTAAACTAACAAAAATCTGTCCTCAAAGGTGTGCTTTATACGTGAAACAGACCTCCCTGAGTTGGGAGTGCGCCTTATAGGCGAGCTGCACCTTATATGCGAGAGATTACGGTAATCCATGTGTAACATGTTCCATGCAGGGTGCCTTCAACTTTAAGTGTTTCGGTTATGGTGAGGTCCATGGTATTGCGTCATGGTTCAAAGTCTACTTCCACGGAGGAATCGAACTGTCAACATCACCGTACGAAGAGTAAGTGATCTCCCACTTGGCATAAAAAACGTTTTTAAAGGTTTAAGTTTTTATTAGGTTTCTAAGTTTGCAAACCATTTTTTTAAACATCGAAAAAATCGAACCATACTCAAAAAAGGTTTTTTAGCGCACTATAAAAACGTTTTTATTTTAGGTCAAAAAACGTTCTTTTAACTTAGAAATAAGTAACTTAAAATGTTTTTTTACAAACATTTGTAAAACGTTTAAAGTCGAAAAAAAAGCATTTTATTACATTCAAAAGCTTTTTTTACAAACAAACATCAAAACCTTTTTAGGCAAACCTAATAAAAGCGTTTGTTAACGTTCCGAATATGTCTTTTGTTAAATGGGCTACCCTAGAGACAAAGTACTCTAGTACCTTGCATCTAAAGCATGCCTTATATCTGAGGAACTGCATTAGGAATTGGTTACTTTTTAACAGCAGGCGGAGGGTTGTTAAATTTTCGCACGTGTGCACTTGAAAATTTTCAGCTTCCTGTTGTTTTTTTTGTTTGTTTTTTTATTAAATGAATGAATTATGGTAATCAAAGTTTTATTAAGTTTAGATATTGATATTAATTACAAGGATGTAATTCAGTGTGTACGAAATTTTTGATGTGAGAAGGGAAATATGAGCAAATGTAAAGGCATGCCAAACTCTAAAAATTCTGAAATCAGAAAAATTTCTGAAAACTTACCCTGTCTGATTAGTCTATTAGATGCTAATTTGTGATGCGTTGATCTCTATGTACTGATTTATAATTCTTTTTGTAGCGGGACACACTGGGCGCAGAGTCTGGTGTACTTTGACAAACCGCTCAAGGTCAAACAGGACACAAAAATAGCGGGGTCCGTGTGTCTTACACCTCACCATAAGAACAAAAGGTAATCGTTTACTTCTATCACTGGTTGTTATATAGACAAAGGTTCACCAGTGGGAAGAATCTCCCAGGGTTATCACACGTTTAGGGCGGGTCCCGTATCGTACGACGCCTGCGGAGTGCAATGCGGGACCTGCCCTGCAAGCGATAACCCTGGGCTCGAAAGCTGACCTCAGTCATATGGCGGATGTAAACTATGAGAAGTATTACCGTAATCTCTCGCGTATAAGACGCGTCCTCTACGCCAAACAAAATGCTGGTGCGTCTTATAGCATACTCTCAAGAAGGGGGTGCGTCTTATACGAGGGGTGATTTTACTATGGAAATGTACTAAATTTACAAAATTGAGCCCTAAGAGGTGTGTCTTATACGCGAAAATGCTTCTACCAAGAAGGGGGTGCGTCCTATATGCGCAACGCGTCTTCTACGCGGGAGATTACGGTATAAGCCGCTTTGACCGCATAGTTTGAACAGTGTCCACTGTAATCTATTAATCTGACTGGGGATTTATGGTACCAAAACACCTCAGTCATAAGTCGGCTCCTGTCATAAGCAGCAGCCGGGATAGTTTTAGAAAAAAGCATGTTCATTATACGGCCATTTAATTAAAATAACTTGGATTATGGACCGCTGGTGAGATTTTTTGGCAAAATCAATAATAAAAAAAACAACTTCTTTTTACCTTTGGCTGCTAAGATTTTTCAAGATCTGAGTAAAAAAAGTCCATTGAGATAGCAAAACAACCAACAATTCTCGATCCTTCCAATTCTTACTTCCGCAAAATGTGTACTTGATCACCAAAAGATCGATTTAGATGCCTGAGAAGTGTTGTTTTTTTTTGTTTTTTTTTTTTACTTTTGGCCGTCCAAAGTATCAGTTCAAAAATCCCGTAATCCAAGTTATTTTAATTGAATGGTCTTATCTATAGTAAAAAAAAATAAAAAAAATAAACCTCATTCTTAAGCTGGGGGGATATTTAGGAGCCAGTTTTGGTAAAAAAATAAAAAAAGAATTCTTGCTTCTGACCGAGGTTTTATGAAACTAGCACTGAATATTTGCATCATCATGATAAGATGACACGGACCTCGGGGCATCATATTCCAAAGGTAACACCTGTCCGTCTCTCACTGTTTCAGATACTTGGACATTACATTTGAATACACAGTGGATGGAGGGAGTCCTCAGAAGAAGGAATGTCTGATGAATGACTTTGTCACTTAGCGCACCCTACAGAGTAACCCTGTAAGGGTTTTTATTGGCCACTAGCTGGTCTGGAGCTGGTTCCGGTGACACACACTGATAAGAACTGATAAGATGGGACTAGCATATCCCTGGAAGTGGGTGTTAACCAGGGACAAGGTACCCATCAGGGTATGTGTTATCAGCGGGTTTTACCTCAACCAGCGAAATTTAAAATGGTGGCTCCACTATAGTTGGGGATCCAGCTCATCGAGATGGACTAGTGCTGGTGTTGAGAGCAGCACAAGATATCAGACATGGATCTGGGTAATTTGATAGTGCTGATAATGAATCTGAGGTGCGTATCTTCATATCTAGGTCGGAACAAGGTCAAATTAAAGGCCAAAGGTCAAAATTTGAAATTTACTATAGAAGAGTGAGAGAACTTACTTCCATTCATTAACACTAGAGGTCCTCAGTGCACAATGGATTTCCCATTCATATGTATCCTAAGTTGATTAGGACCCATTGCGATTGCATTGAGACCTTTGACCTTATATTTGACCTTGTTCCGACCTAGATATGAAGATACGCACCTCAGATTCGTTATCAGCACTATAAAATTACCCAGATCCATGTCTGATATCTTGTGCTGCTCTCAACACCAGGAGATTTTTAAATATTGATATTTGAGCTGGCTGGATCCCCAACTACTAGGCCTCCATAGTGAGTCCTATACAGCTTGCTCATAGGTCAGAACGATGCATGAATGCAGCCCTGGTGACTGACTCCCCCTGGCTGCATTCATGCATCATGATGACCCTATAGGAGTGATACAAATCACAGAATGTTTTGGCATGATGCACCAATGCATTGCCTGAACTGCATTGGTGCATCATGGAATTTGGGTGTGGAGGTATCATGTGTTCCCTTGAGAAATGACTTCCCTGTAAGACCACTTAAAATCGATTATCAGCTTTGCAGACACCGCCCGCACCCTTCAAAGCAGGCCGCATCCATGAAAATGTCGGCATGGTGAACTAATGAAGCGAGTCTGCTCGCGGGCACTTCCTTAGTGTATCATCATGGCCTGAGGGTAAAGTACATTAACGCACTAGTACATTAGGCCACTCAAAAAAACAAAACCAAAAAAACAACTTGTTTCTCATCACTGATTCATGGAAAAAGTGACAAGGGTGGACTCTTTTTTTTTTCTTTTGCCTAAGCAGTTCATTAGGGCCTGATATCTATGTATCGCGGGCCTGTCAAGGACAGCCACCTGTAAGAAAAATTGCATTATATTCAGCTGATAATAGTAATGTCGTCATTGACATTTCCAAAGTTTGAAAATGTCTGTTATTGATAGACAGCTGCATTCCCTGGACAATAATACCAAACTTGACTATTTCTGTTCATATTTTTTATACATCTTTCTCAGAAGATTTCCTAAAATTAATTTCTCTTTTCTTTATCTCAAACGACGATTTTTCTGACGAGAGGGGGGGGGGTGATGAGAAACAAGTTTTTTGGAGTTGCCCCAAAACACTATTAACTGTTAATGTTCCTTTGTCACTGTTTTGCACTGAATCGCGACAATATGGTAATGCAGAACGTACGGGTGTATCAAATCTGTACTGTTTTCATGATGCATGTATACGCGCAGTCTTACCGTAATCTCTCGCGTATAAGGTGCACCTCGCGTATAAGGCGCACCTAGAGTTGAAGAATATTGCCAAAAAAAATAAAAAAACATAAATTTGGTTCTACTGAATGGATTTTCAAAAATCAAAAAGCTATGTGTAGCTAGGGCCCCCCACACCCCCTTGAATCCACCTATGTTATTTTTTTAGTTAGGGGGAGTGTAACATATCAAAATAAAGCTTTTGGTGTCCCCCTTGTGGATCCAGGAAGAACTAAAACCCCTCGTATAAGACGCGCCTTATACGCGGGAGATTACGGTAGTGAGATATATACTCAGGCAGAATTCATGCAATAAAAAGACACCATCTACAATTTAAGAAAAAAAAATGTGTTTCAGGAAACATGATCCTGAGCACAAAGAAATCCACCATAGGACTTTATTTCTTTTTAGTCTACCAGCGTGAGTCTGGAGTCATCCTAGAAAGGTGCTGTAATCTCCCGCGTATAAGGCACGCTTATGCACAGGGGTAAAATCACTCCCTGGATCTGCGAGGGAGGTACCAAGACCTTTCTTCTGATATGTTACACTCCCCCCTAACTCGTAGGACATAGGGGTTCAGGGAGGGCCTAGCTACACCTAGCTTTCTGAATTTTGAAAAAGAAAAAAATCATTTAGTAGAACAAAAGTTGTGACATTCTTTATATTTTTTTAACCAAATCCTATAGCGCTATTTGTGGCTTATACCCGTGGTGCATCTGATATGTGGTAGATTGCAGTGATATTGAAATAAAAACCTAAACTGCCCCACCTATTTCCTTTTTCAGCATGTTACCTGAAACACATATATTTTCTTTACCTAAGGGCTGAGATACACTCTACACACTCTCATATGTTGTCAAATACTATTTATCAATGACTATACAAATACATGTATATCATGGGAGGCAGCACCATAACACAATATATTTACAAAATACTGTATTCCTGCCAAATAAATGTTTTCTAGTAGCCTAAAAAATGTTGTTAATTTTATGTTTCAATGTTTAACTAGGCAGCATATGGCTCTTAATTGACTATTGGTCTGCCCCGGGGAATACAACATGGGGCATACCTTCCTCAGGGGGTAGCCAACAACTCTAAATCGTCACCTTCGTGCAACTATAGCTGGATGCAGTAAGTTGGGAACCTGAGTGTTTTCCAGTTTTGGAGGCAGCTGTGCATGTAAAATGCCTTCATTCAAAGGGCATTTTTGCATAAATCTCTCAAAAATCATAACAAAATATGAAAATAGAATCATTTGCTATGCATTATTCCCTCATAATACATGTCAGACAAGACAAAATGCCCTCTGTAGGTCCCGTACAGGCTGGAAAAGCACCATGCAGCATGCTCATAAATGTCTTCATCATTTTCTGAATATCTGAAGACCTGAACAATGTGAACAGGTCCATGGTGCAGAACCATTTTGATCTATTAAATTCCATCATCAATTGTTGTTTTGACCTGATGATTCATTGAAAACCATATTGAAATGCTATTAGAATCCCATATTAGGCTTGTGAGGCCTATTATGATGCACTATTGAGCTATTTAGCTCTAAATAGCAACAAAAGCATTGTCGGCACCAAAGACTACTGTAAATCCCCAGTCATAAGCCGGATTTTTTTTTCTATTTTGGGCCCAAACCGGCTTCTAAATTTTTTTTCCAAAGTCCCCCCGGCTTATGACCGTTTTTTTTTTTTACTATAGAATAAAGAGAAAATGGTAAAGATTTGACCCAAAAACCGGCTTTTATTTTTTTCCTGAACTCACCCCCCCGGCTTATGACTGGGGCCGGCTTGTGACCGGGGATTTACGGTAGAATCATAAGATGTGCCTATTTCTTCTCACACTTATTGCATCACTTAGATATTTCACATGCCTTTAAAGATGACCAAGTACAACATAAAAGTGGATAATTCTGGTATCAGTGGGTAATCACACGTCCATATATGGTGATCTATGTGGTCACACATCAAAAACCAAGCATAAATTTTGCAGAAAATCACAGTTTTTGCAAACTAACAAAAATCATGGTTAGAATATATTTTCACAAAATATATAGGGCCAAATTTTGAAAAACAGCAATTTTTTTTAAACTAATGTTTTTTTCAATTTATAATTTGTACTTCAGTGGTAAACTGTGCACTATATTAGTGTAATACCATCTACCCTGGCCTGAAAGCAATAAGTTTCATCTTTCATTTGCTGCGAATATTGTGTAAATCGGATAAATATTGGCTAAACTACAGCATTTCTTAGCGAAAATTTAGGAAAAACTAAGTTTTAGGTTCCCAACTTGCTGCATCGAGCTTTTAAGTTGTATCTGCATTTTCAAGTTTTGCAGGAGAGGCAAAAGAATTGTTTCAATTACTGTAGCACACAGTTCACACAACCCTATTTCACTGGGGCCTGTAGGGACACATGTCATACATAGAGCTCCAATATAGGGTGGCCGGAGTATTTCTTTTAAACAATATGAATGGCAATTATTATGCACCTACCTATAGGCCTGATATTGACATTTGATAAACATGTGTCAAGTCGGTACACTAAGTACAACCCAAGCTATACCTAATTGAAAATGTCTCCCCACTGAACTCCTGGCAGATCTGAGCCTCCATACTGGAAACACACATGTTCCACATACCCCAGGTATGGCACATATCTGCCACCTAGTGACTATTGCAGGTACCATTTACCCAGACCCTTATACAGTCATAAATCTGAGATACCACTCACTGGTCCATGAAAATTTAGATATCACTCTGAGTTTCTCAATTTCCAATAGTTAATGCTCCTAGGAAGTTAAGCCACAACATGCAAAACACCTTAAAAGTTATGAAAAGTGGCATCTTTTACATGCATGTGTGCCCAGCTGGTGGAGCCCTCTGTTGATATATTGATAACTAGGCAAATAGTCTCCAAAACAAGCCCCAATAAGTTGTCTAGCGATCTCTGGGGGTTGGCACTATCATTTTCATTCCAAAAACATCCTGTTCTCCTAGTTTAGAGCTATTTGTAGCAGTTTCCGTCTTTTTCCCCCATCATTATTTTTCTAATGATCCTTGACCTAAAAAGGGCCTTTTTGAAGTGCTTATTTTGAATATCTAACCTTTCCATGCTACAGGCTACCTCTGAAACTTGTGGTCTCTCTCTTTTCCAGCATGTCACAGTATGACCGGCAGAAGAAAAAATATATGCACCCTTTGCAGGGTAATATTATTTAAATGCCAACCGTATATGCAATTTATACTTCAATGTTCCCTCTATGTATTTGCCAACTTTCATAGACCAGGTATGGCACAGATCTGCCACCTAGTGACTATTGCAGGTACCATTTACCCAGACCCTTATACAGTCATAAATCTGAGATACCACTCACTGGTCCACGAAAATTTAGATATCACTCTGAGTTTCTCAATTTCCAATAGTTAATGCTCCTAGGAAGTTAAGCCACAACATGCAAAACACCTTAAAAGTTATGAAAAGTGGCATCTTTTACATGCATATGTGTGCCCAGCTGGTGGAGCCCTCTGTTGATATATTGATAACTAGGCAAATAGTCTCCAAAACAAGCCCCAATAAGTTGTCTAGCGATCTCTGGGGGTTGGCACTATCATTCTCATTCCAAAAACATCCTGTTCTCCTAGTTTAGAGCTATTTGTAGCAGTTTCCCGCTTTTTCCCCCATCATTATTTTTCTAATGATCCTTGACCTAAAAAGGGCCTTTTTGAAGTGCTTATTTTGAATAGACAGTATTTGTATAGGTGGACTTAATAGTATTGGGAGGATAGCCTGAAGAGAGAGATATATTTAAAAAAAAAGAATATTGTTAAAATGTTGATTTGCAGTTGAATGGTGGTCATTCTCCCAAAGGTCAGGTTAAACAAGAAGGCATGGATAGAACGTTAATTTTTCCCTTAAAGTGTAAGAACTAAGCCTAATGCTTTATATATGGGGTGCTCCCACCCAAGATCATCTTTGAGCAAGTTATTAGACATCTCCACATTGCCCCTATCAAGAATGGGGGGCTTCTAGAAAAGTGACATTTACTATAGCATCAGACAGGGAGGGGAAATCAGAATGACCCTCCGGCCATCCGATCCAATACTTTCATAGTAGGTAGATATGGATCAATAGATGTTAAAAATAAGAAAACTTAATTTTAACAAAATGTCAGTTACAACCTTTTTGCACTGAGGTGACGAAATATTGTTTAGATCTTGCTGGTATGCTCTATAGAATGTAAGAGACCCTCTCTCACCAATTCGATGCAACTATGGAAATTGGGCTTTTTTAAGCCATTTCCTTCACTGAGTCTCTCCCTTGCATAATTCTCTTAGTTTTTTTAGTTAAACATTGAAGGTATGGTTGAGACCTGTCAGAATATGTATAGTTTACCCCACTTTATTCTAATATTTTAGATGCCAGGGGCCCAGAATAGGCCATTTTTTGCCCGTTTTTTATGCCTTACCTTCAGGGAAAGGTGGGTGAGCTTCAGAAAAAAAAGCAGGTCCTTCATTTTTTTTTACATAAAAAATTAAAGTAAACTTGTAGCTAGTTATCCCAAACATAATATAGGTTTTGCATCAAGTTATATGGCTGTTACACATCAAAAACTGTAAAAACCTAAAATGTCAGAGTATGACCGTTTTCACTACTTTTCATCTACTTTCAGTTGTTTTGCCTCTCCTTTATTATTTTCCATAGCTGGATACACCTGGTATGTTCCAATAATTTCTTTAGGTCATGTAGATGGAAATAGAAAGAAGAAAACCTTTACATATCTAACCTTTCCATGCTACAGGCTACCTCTGGAACTTGTGGTCTCTCTCTTTTCCAGCATGTCACAGTATGACCGGCAGAAAAAAAATATATGCACCCTTTGCAGGGTAATATTATTTAAATGCCAACCGTATATGCAATTTATACTTCAATGTTCCCTCTATGTATTTGCCAACTTTCATAGACCAGGTATGGCACAGATCTGCCACCTAGTGACTATTGCAGGTACCATTTACCCACACCCTTATACAGTCATAAATCTGAGATACCACTCACTGGTCCATGAAAATTTAGATATCACTCTGAGTTTCTCAATTTCCAATAGTTAATGCTCCTAGGAAGTTAAGCCACAACATGCAAAACACCTTAAAAGTTATGAAAAGTGGCATCTTTTACATGCATGTGTGTGCCCAGCTGGTGGAGCCCTCTGTTGATATATTGATAACTAGGCAAATAGTCTCCAAAACAAGCCCCAATAAGTTGTCTAGTGATCTCTGGGGGTTGGCACTATCCTTCTCATTCCAAAAACATCCTGTTCTCCTAGTTTAGAGCTATTTGTAGCAGTTTCCCGCTTTTTCCCCCATCATTATTTTTCTAATGATCCTTGACCTAAAAAGGGCCTTTTTGAAGTGCTTATTTTGAATAGACAGTATTTGTATAGGTGGACTTAAAGTGTAAGAACTAAGCCTAATGCTTTATATATGGGGTGCTCCCACCCAAGATCATCTTTGAGCAAGTTATTAGACATCTCCACATTGCCCTTATCAAGAATGGGGGGCTTCTAGAAAAGTGACATTTACTATAGCATCAGACAGGGAGGGGAAATCAGAATGACCCTCCGGCCATCCGATCCAATACTTTCATAGTAGGTAGATATGGATCAATAGATGTTAAAAATAAGAAAACTTAATTTTAACAAAATGTCAGTTACAACCTTTTATCACTGAGGTGACAAAATATTGTTTAGATCTTGCTGGTATGCTCTATAGAATGTAAAAGACCCTCTCTCACCAATTCGATGCAACTATGGAAATTGGGCTTTTTTAAGCCATTTCCTTCACTGAGTCTCTCCCTTGCATAATTCTCTTAGTTTTTTTAGTTAAACATTGAAGGTATGGTTGAGACCTGTCAGAATATGTATAGTTTACCCCATTTTATTCTAATATTTTAGATGCCAGGGGCCCAGAATAGGCCATTTTTTGCCCGTTTTTTATGCCTTACCTTCAGGGAAAGGTGGGTGAGCTTCAGAAAAAAAAGCTACATAAAAAATTAAAGTACACTTGTAGCTAGTTATCCCAAACATAATATAGGTTTTGCATCAAGTTATATGGCTGTTACACATCAAAAACTGTAAAAACCTAAAATGTCAGAGTATGACCGTTTTCACTACTTTTCTACTACTTTCAGTTGTTTTGCCTCTCCTTTATTATTTTCCATAGCTGGATACACCTGGTATGTTCCAATAATTTCTTTAGGTCATGTAGATGGAAATAGAAAGAAGAAAACCTTTACATATCTAACCTTTCCATGCTACAGGCTACCTCTGGAACTTGTGGTCTCTCTCTTTTCCAGCATGTCACAGTATGACCGGCAGAAAAAAAATATATGCAACCTTTGCAGGGTAATATTATTTAAATGCCAACCGTATATGCAATTTATACTTCAATGTTCCCTCTATGTATTTGCCAACTTTCATAGACTTTCAACTTACAGTAGAAGAACTACACCCTAATCCAGTGCCTAGTCTGTCACAGTATGACTGGCCATGTCACAGTTTGACCGACTAGTTAGGCTGTATGTATTAGGTTTGAAGGCCACTGTGAAGAATCAAACACTTTAAAAATACCTTATAACAGGGAGAACAGGGTGTGCACTTGTCATATCATCAAATAAAAACACCTTAACCTTGCTGTTTCCTTGGTGTAAATGAGCCTTGTCACAGTATGACCGCCCATGTCAGAGTTTGACCGCCCATGTTAGAGTTTGACCACCCATGTCACAGTATGACCGCCCATGTCAGAGTTTGACCGCCCATGTCAGAGTTTGACTGCCCATGTCACAGTATGACTGCCCATGTCAGAGTTTGACCGCCCATGTCACAGTATGACCGCCCATGTCAGAGTTTGACCGCCCATGTCAGAGTTTGACCGCCCATGTCAGAGTTTGACCGCCCATGTCAGAGTTTGACTGCCCATGTCAGAGTTTGCCTGCCCATGTCACAGTATGACTGCCCATGTCACAGTTTGACTGCCCATGTCACAGTTTGACTGCCCATGTCACAGTTTGACCGCCCATGTCAGAGTTTGACCGCCTGTAAGGCTTCAAAAATGAGAGGCTCTAACAGGAAATAAATGTACATAATATTTGTCTGCTTAATGCAATCTGTAAAAATGACAATAAGGCATAAGATTAAGTCTCTTTATCAAGCCCAATTATTAAAATTGTGATTGTGAATTTCAAGTGTGCAGATTATGAATCTGCTTTCATGGTATTTTTCTCAACATGGATCAATTTCTTCTTGTACATTCTTCTTTCCTTTTGTATATAGTGCTTTTTCTGTTACCCTTATATTTACTGTTTTCTCATCCTTCATCATCTTACATAAATCATTAATCTCATTAACTATGTGTTTAAAACTGAGAACCTTGTGAACCTAAGGATATCACCTTTATTGTCAGATTTTATCACTCATGTATAATTTGTGACTTGGCAATAAAAACTTTCAAACCTAAAAAAAATGTCAGAGGTCTGTTAAATATTTGTTTTTGAAGAATAGTGGGGAGGATTTGTTGATTTTTGGACATTTTAGGTGTTTTTTGAGTGAATTTAGACATTTTCAAAGACAAAGGCGGTACATTCCATTTATATAAGGATAAAAATACATGGGGGATGAATCATAGTAGTTGCTTGATTTTAAATATAAATGGAAATATATTAATATGGTTAAATAATTGACATGTTATAAATGAGTATGGAATTGAGGTATTTCAGATAAAAAAGAAAGAAAGACTTAACTATGTGGAATAGAGTTTTTATGAGCAAAGTTCTGTCCAGATTACACTCTTTTGTATATCAAAAAGCTATTCTATATTCAAAGTGTCACAGTATGACCGCCTGAGTCACCTTTACAAATGCTGAAAATGTAAAGTTCCATATTGGCCTCACCCAGGTCATTAAATAACAATAGAAAGAAGGTCTGGGCCACTTTCCCATGAAAAAAAGGCTTGGGCTATATAGATGCAGTTCTTTGCAGGAAAACTGTGAAGTTTTGGAAAATTCTGAACCATGGAAACCTTAAAAAAGCCATATTGTGCAAATTTTTGATCACTGGCTATAAAATAATGGGATGGATCATAAGTAAACCATTGGTTTTCCCAAAAGCATGTATATGCGGGCTCTTATTCATATAAATAGATGTAGACAAGGCATACATATAATTATCAGATGCCCAAAAGCTTGTATGTCCCACTTACCTAACTTTCCATGGTTGCCATAGCAACAATACGCATGTTTAAGAAAATCCACCTATACATTAATATACACCAACACTTAAAGTAAACCCACATAGAAGGATATCGTCCAACTCCTAATTTTGTCAGACACCCCCCTGGGGTCCATAGTTGCATCGAATTGGTGAGAGGGGGTCAAAAGCGGAGCAGTCAAGAATAACCAGGGACCTCCTTGGAATAACTGAAGAAGGCCCTTTCACCTGTTCCAACCTATTATTAAAGGTGGCTGGCAGGGATAGACTATAAGCAATTAGATTTTCGCTATATTCTCACGCGAGCCCCAAAATGATATATATTCTTTCGTATATGCAATAATGATATGGCTGTCACATTATATTTCTTATATGATTATATGGCAACCCATCTAGAATTTTGGAAATTTCGTTTCTCCAAAATGTCAGTATAGCACAAGAGATCCCTGGTGTCCAAATGGTAAACTAACAATCCCCAGAGCCAACTTAATTCGCTAAACACCTGCCCTGAAATATTTTTTCTCACAGCAATATGAAGAGTTAGCAACTGCAGGGCTGGGCAACTGTCGTCATGTAGCCATAATATGGCGGCAATGGCCTTGAATTTGGCGACAAGTACCCTGAGACCTACCCCCAGAGCTTGAGCTTTCCAACAGTGAAAGGATTTTTCAAATATTCTTAATAGAACCGAAGTTATAAAGTTATTCCCAGAAGTCATCAGAATGCATGTTTGTACATTCACATTTTCATTTTTTCCCCTCAGAAGTTGGACAGTTAATTAACCCCCTAAGTCCTTGTTCATAGTGTAGTGCCTTTCCTAACCCCAATCCCTTCCATTTAATACCAGTCTCTATCACCCCTCCCTCCTGCCTCTCCTTAATTGATTGTTTCCCTATTTGACTTTACTGTTAGGTCTGCTATTGGGATGGGAGAGGAGCATCAAGAGGATGGGTAGTAATGTCTTTGGTGGAGAAAGTTGTGCTGTATTAGTTTATTCAAGATGTCCATTGACCATTGATGGTATAATTACCTCACAATGATACCGAGTATTAAGGTTTTTAACTCTGACAGAGTTTAGGGGGTGGGCCAGGCCACTTAAAGACGCCTAAAATCAAAGCCAAAAACAGCCAACCATTTTTTTTTAAAGAAATCATTACGGTACGGTATAATTATGCCAATCCTATCACACCACTCCCCAACCTCACTCTTATTTTGCCTTAATCACCAGGCTGAATATCTGAAATTTGTAATAAATGAGACTATAATATTGTATGACAACCTCTAAATTTGGGTCTAGAAATAGACCGGAATGCACCAAATGGCCTCTAGAATTCAAAATGTTTCTAGGGGGAATGCCCCTAGACCCCCTACCATTGCCACGTTACCACACTTTCAGAATTCACTGCGATTCACTTTTGTATATCAACCCATCCTTTATGTCAAGGTGAATATCGTAGTTCCATAGAGAAAGCACTGAACCCCCGTATTGCACCCCTGCGTTAAATAACCCACGGGAAATCCGCACGATGACGTCATAGGTCCACCGCGCATGCACAGCCTTTTTGAAACGTAAACATCCAAGATGGCGGCGGTCAGGATTTCGCGATGACGATGGGTAAATAAGAGTTAATTATGGATTATATTGACGAAATATCGATTAATTATCAACCCAAACACCTTGACATAAATGTAAAGATGAACTCTGACCAGTTTGAGCTTCCTGTTTCTTCACTCGCGTGTCCTGCCCACTCCGCACTCGGCCTACCGGCCCCGTGCGGAACGGGCAGGACACGCTCGTGAAGAAACGGTCAGCTCAAACTGGTCATCGTTCACCTTTACCATTATGTTCAAAATATGTGTCCTCCTTCTTTCTCAGAATCCTGGATCTGCCCCTGAGTAAGGGTTGGGGATGCCAGGAGGAGGCTGGCAGTAGAGGGAAATACTGGGGCTAGGGATGAGGGCAGGATAAGAGTAACAATGAGTCCCATCATTACTTAACCCTCAGCAGGAGATTCTAGTCCCCACACCCAATTTGTAGTAAATGATACTAAAACTGAGGTCTAGAAATGCACCAGAATGCACCAAATGCCCTCAAAGATTTAGAATTTTCCCGGAGGGATGCCCCAGACCCCCCTACCATAGACATTTGATGCACACACAATTGAAAAAAAAAACCAGCAAGAATCTAGCCATCTTTGCTAAGTTATAGTGTGAATTAATATACAATATTATTATTTCTCTTTAAAGGAAAATGGTGGCTCTTCTGAGCCCTCAGTTTTAGCTATGAACCCATAGATTTAAGGCCGAGGTGACCAATGGCTGGAAAAGTTAGAGTCCCCCCCCTGTATAATGTACTACCAAATTATATGCAGCACCCAGACTTTGGGAAAATGCTATATGGTGCATGCGGTGCCTGAAAGGTTTGCTGCATCGTGATTTACAGTAGGTGATGGTTAAAGTTAATATATCCCATGAGAATTTTCTCTTTATTCATATCAAAATTTATATTTCCAGACTTTCTTTACTCCCACCAAATCCCACTTTTTCTATAGAACGAAATTAAATTTAAGAGAAAAGTGATTATTGACACATAATCTTGACAGGACCTAGCAACAGGAGTAAAAAGAAGAAGATGAAGACTGCCATTGTTACCTGATGATTTAAACCATTGAAATAAGCATTCCTCAAACCAGTGGTGTGCAAATGAGCATGATAATGTCGGTATCTATACATACTATCAACCCCTGAAATGTAATGTTACAATTTAAGGAGATAACTAAGATATTTCACCCTAAACTTTTATAGCCATGAAGTATTTTGTCAGTGTCAATGCCTAGATAAAATGTAAGCAGTGATTCATCAGTTGCAAAATTGGCGTTCGCAAAATACCATAATTAGCCAATTCAAAGTTGGCTTTTCAAATAAATCTGGTAAATCAAAATTAATTGGCATGCATCCCCTGATAGAATGGGATATTATCCATTAAATTCACTTGTAGAGACTCAAAGAGACTCAAGTTTTGATTTAGATCTAGATCTATAAACATTAGTCTACTCTCATTGAAATAGCATTACACAATGCCTCCCGTCCATGAATGGTAGAGCGATAAAGGGGGTTTTTGGAAGGTTCAGAAAACGACCGCTAGGGCCAGCTGTAATCGGTATCACCTCCTCTTAGTTTGGTGAAAATCTGGTATCATGACAATTCATGTGTACAGCACAAAAACTACATGTGCATTTATCTTGAGAAAATCTGGTGATATCAACACAAGAATTACACATGTCAAACCCATTCTGCACTAGGTGGCAGCACTATTGTGTTTTGACAGTTTTATCTTCCTCAAACCATTGAGACCTTCATCTATTAAGTCATATGCTTCAATAATGCGCCAAACCTATAGTTGCTTCTGTATACATTTATAACCTTTTTAATATTATCTTCATGTATTGATAATTGATCCATGAAAGCAGATAAAACACAGACTAACAATGGGTAAGGTGACACAGATACCATTTCTGTGGGTATAAGATTTGCTCATATGCCTGGGCACCAACAGCAGCTGTAATGGTGGCTCCAAACATCACCATAATCAGCCGACAGCATCTTGTCAGACGACGAACTTCCTGACTTCTTGAACACAGCAGAGATTGTCTCTGCCGTGTCCGAATGTTCCTCCATGGCATTGGTCAAAGCAGTGGTGCGCCAGGTGAGCTCCTGGCAGATAACTTTTACATCAGATGGTGCCTGTGGGGATTTTGTCGACCATAAGGTCATCAAAGTGTCGGGGGATCAATGCATAGTAAAGAAGGTGGGGGAGCTTGGCAATGACGGGGTTCCAAAGTGGTCTGAACCTGATAAGTGGGTCAGGCTACACTGGACTCCCCTTGTGTTTCCTGCCAGTAAAATACAAGAAGTCTTGGGGCCTAAGGTCAAGGCCATTGCTATAGAGCATGAAAAATCAACTGCTGAAAATTATGCTAACGGTGTAAAAAGAGTTAAAGTTGAATTTGAGAATGAAAAGGATGTTCCTCATATTGAAGTAGTTTACTTCCTTGGTAGAAGATTCACTATCCTCGTCAACATTTCAGACCCCCAATGTGTCTGAAATGCAGACAAACAGGTCACGTAAGGGGCATATGCCAAAATGAGCACTGGTCAAAGTCATTTGCAGCCAGAACCTCTGGGGCACCTCAGGATGATGGTTGGGAGGAGGACGAGGATGAGCAATCAGCCTCGACCTCTCCACAGACCGCATCAGATGATGTCCCTTCTGTTAGTGACAACAATGCACACCCAAGTGTTTCAGATTCAAAAAAACTATCAAAAATTGAAAGAAAACGTGCTCTAGAATCTTCCAAATTAGCCTCTGGGGCTCAAGGTTCCAAAGAAGGGAAAATCCCTAAAAGTGTTGAAAATGTGTCAAGTGATAAACCCGAAGTTTGTGATGCTGATGGTGAGGTTACGGCTACGGCTGGTGGGTCAAGGGAAGACAGTGAGAAGGAGGTGATGGAGGTTGACCATCAGGACGACTCCTCCCTCCAGGAAGTTGGGTGTAAACCTGGCTTCAAAACTCCTGTTCGCCCGAAACCACAACCGCTAAGGCACGTACCAGTACCAGTGATGCCATCGCCCGATCGGAGTCGCCTCCTTGCTAGGAGTCCCTCTGTGGAGCGTAAGAAATATAAAGCAGATACTCACCTTCAGGGTGATGGTAATGTTTAAATCCTACCCCAAAACATCATCAAAATGGGTTTTAAAATCGCCACCATTAACTGTAAGGGTCTCAGTAACCCAACAAAACTTTCTGTTATTTCTATCTTCTTAATTCATCACTTTATTGATATTGTTTATCTCCAGGAAACGCACACTTCCTCATCTACAGATGCCAAACGCATTGAAGATGCCCTGGGTTTTCAGGGTTTCTGGAGTCATGGCACCAATCTTAGCAGAGGTGTTGCAATTCTATTTAGAAAAGGTTTTGAATCTAATACAACAGCCTGTTATTCAGACACCGAGGGCAGGTGCATGAGAACTTGTGTTACCCTGTCTGAGGCCAATTTCACCCTTTTAAATGTCTATTTGTCCAACAATGGTGCAGAGAGAAGGGGTCAATTGACTGCTCTCTCCAACCTTTTGTTGGGAAACAATAATGTAATTTTAGGTGGCGATTTCAATTTTGTTGAAAACCCTATGTTAGATAAAACAGGCGGTGACCCATCCGGGGGACGTAATGTTGGATTAAAAGAAATCACTGACCTAAAAGAGAATTTTTTCCTGGAGGATGTATACAGATTTAAGCATCCTTTGGGTAAGGATTATACATTTTCAGGTCAAGGTGTGTACTCTAGATTGGATAGGTTTTATGTCAATATAGATTTCATTCAATATGTCAAAAATATCAATATATTTCCTTGTACAAAATCTGACCACAATTTTGTTGTTCTAGAAGTCAGGGACTTTGACCAGTGTGGCAAGGGACCTGGCTTCTGGAAATGTAATGTTTCCATACTTGATGACCCTCTACTTGTATCAGATATGGAAAGCCTTTATGGCACCTTATCAGCTCATGTTTCAAAAGATTTGGGCTGGTGGGAAAACTGTAAAACTGCTTTTAAAAGTTTAATTAAGAGACATTCCTATAGGATTTCAAACGAAAAGAAAGCAAATATTAATAAATTAGAGAAGATAATAGATTTCTATAGACAAACTCAAATGCAAAATGCATGGGATGTTTCAGATAAGATTTCCTTTTTTGAAAACAGACTAGATCTAGCCCTCCAGGAGAAAGCTAACGGGGCCCGTATACGGGCCAGGTTATGTGACCTGGAGTTGGACGAAAAACCATCCAGTTTCTTTTTTAGGAAGGAAATTATAAGAGGGAAAGATAAAACCATTTCTGAATTAAAAGTTGATGATAACATTGTAGCCGACCAGGTAGGCATTACCAATGCCTGCAGAGATTTTTATAAAGACCTTTTTTCAGAAGTACCTGTAGACCATGCTGCCATTATTGATTTTGCTTCTAACCTGCCTTCCTTGAAGGAGGAAGACAGATTAGCATGTGAGGGCCTTCTCACTGCTGAAGAAGTTTATACTAGTTTAATGCAAATGAAGGACCATAAAAGTCCTGGTATAGATGGCCTTCCCAAAGAATTCTATGTCAAATTCTTTAGATTATTTGGAAAAGACTTTGTAGATGTCATAAATTTTTCTTTTCATCAAGGATTGCTCTCCCCATCCCAAAGGAAAGGGGTTATCACCCTGATCTGTAAGGATAAGGACAGAAAGTATCTTTTGAACTGTTGGAGACCTATTTCCCTCCTTACGGTCGACTACAAATTAATTTCTAAAAGTCTCTGTAACAGAGTATCTAAGGTTGTTTCCTCTTTGATCGGTCCGGAACAGACATGTGCTGTTCCGGGCAGATCAATCCATGATCAATTACATCTGATCCGTTCATTATTTGACTATGTAAATGCGAAGGACATCCCTTGTGGTTTATTGAGCCTCGATCAAGCCAAGGCTTTCGATCGAGTTTCCTATGAATATTTATTCTCTATATTGAAAGCCTACAAATTTGGACCTGATTTCATCTCCTGGGTGAAGTTACTTTATACTGATATTTCCTCATGCGTCCTAGTCAATGGTTACCTCTCTGAACCTTTCTCCATAAAACGTTCAGTTAGACAAGGGTGCGGATTATCCCCCTTGCTCTATGTTCTCTCTGTAGAACCACTGACCAGGAAACTCTGCCTTTCTCCAAAGGTTAAAGGCTTACCTATTCCGGGATATGATAAAGAGCTTAAAGTCATTCAATACGCAGATGATACGACGATTGTCATTAGAAACGATCATTCTGTTAAAAATGTTATTGAAATTACTTCTAATTTTCAAAAAGCCTCAGGTGCTAAGTTAAATAAGGAAAAATGCAAAGGTCTTTTTATAGGGGCACTTGTTCGTAGGGAAGACATAGTT
Organism: Acholoe squamosa; assembly: GCA_949317995.1. Classification (NCBI taxonomy): domain Eukaryota; kingdom Metazoa; phylum Annelida; class Polychaeta; order Phyllodocida; family Polynoidae; genus Acholoe; species Acholoe squamosa. The sequence continues at coordinate 6,798,105 of OX439035.1, read as the reverse complement.
TGCGACATTTCCTTTGAAAATTTGGAACTAAAATGTCTGGGTATAAAATTCTACAAAGATTCCCAATTATGCCTCCCTGGCAATTGGGATCATGTTTTCCTTTCTTCCAAAAAATTTTGAAAGACTGGAAAATTAGAAAATTGGCAGGATATTGATAGAGTAAAGAGAGAAGTAATGTACAAAGAGTATAGTCATGGGGGACAAAAGGTTACTAACATCAGCCTAAAATTGAAAGCCTTCCGTATAAAACATCTAATAGATTTGATATATGCAGAAAAGAAATCCCCATGGATGTATTTTGCCATTTACTTTGTAGGTTTCCACCTCAGAAAGTGGAATAGTGGCTATGCTAGTAATGCCATTCCACATGCTGATTCAATACCTTCTTTTTACATCCAGGCTCTAAGAGACTTTAAAGATTTCACAGCAAAATTTCCAGACGTCGATTTGAGGATTATGTCCTCCAAAAAGATATATGATCTCTGTAATAATATGGACAAGGTCAGTCCTGCAATATGTCTGAAACAAGTAAACTTGTTACTCGATTTTGATCTTATTTGGAAAAATGCTAATCATAAAATTCTAGACTCCAGACTCAAAGATTTCATTTGGAGAGTAGTCCATGATATTCTACCTATCAATTCTAAATTGCATAGACAAGACAGATCAGTATCAGAAAAGTGTCCCCTCTGTAAAACCAGCTCTGAAGACTTGATTCATATTTTTCTGTTGTGCCAATTTGTAAAACCTGTACTCAAAATTATTGAGAATATCTTTAGAGAAATGACTGGTTCAACCTGTATCTTGCAAAGGAATACCATCCTATTCAATATTTTTCCTCAGGAACTGAGGAAATACTTACCTATAGTTCTTCTTGTTCTATCCATATACAAACAAAGTGTTTGGATCATTAGGAACAAGGTCAAAATGGATAGAAAGAAACTAGTTTCATTAGACCTTTTAAATTTGTTTCTAGCCACTCTAAGGTTCCGTTTTGATCTAGACCTTAAAAGGTTAAAAGAGAAGGATTTTAAAAAGTGGTGGGGGCAGACCAATGCCCTCTGTTCTTTTAAAACATGCCTGTCCATCCCTCACTATGCCTATGTAGTGACGGATGTTAAAGAACCATTGCCTCGGTAAATGTGTTGGGGCGTGCTTTCTACTTTCCCATAAATTCGGTCACCATCATCCCCCCTCCCCATTAGACTAGGGTTGGGGCACAACGCCACAAGGGTAATCTCACTTCGGCGTGGATACAACCTGCAGGACCTCTCACCCTTGAGTGTCGGCCGTAAGGAAGGCACGAGTTGAGATAAAATTCGAACAACAACAACCAGCTGTAAATTTCATGGCTCCATTGCTCTTGCATACAAGGTGCACTTTCAGTGACCTGTTGAGACCCTCTATCAAATGAAAGTCTCTCTATATATATCACTCATATATGAATCTATATTAAAAATTAACAATCCTAATTACCCGCAAAACATATGGAAATCTTGTGATTTCATGAGAATGAATCATGTGTTCAAAACATGTGATTTCAGTAGTCTGGCAGGTCACAGAATCAGAAGAATACTTGTGTCTCACTCTCCTGAACGACACCAGATTTTCACCAATTTGACTGGTTCCAAACATGTGTTAAACACGAGATTTTGTTTCCAGTGTTACCATCATGATTTTTGACGCAACATCAAGTCACTTAGCAACGTCATTTTACCTAGCAATATCACATCACTAGGCGACGTCAATGGCATCATGAAACACGCCACACTTGGCTGTGAACAGAGGCCACACTTGGCCGTGAACACTGTCACTGGTCACACTTGGCCATAAACACATTAATGCTACTGCCCCAATCTCTAGTGGCGAAGCCACTACACTGCAAAAATGGTGTTTAGATCCTAAACACAATTCTAAACATATTCTTGCAACGTTTTTGTAATCACATTAATTTCCTAAACATGTTTAGCCAAACAATGTGCTTAGCTCAAGTGTTAAGAAATGTAGGTGTTTAGGTTAAAACTTTGTGTTTAGATATCTATGAATTTTTGTGTTAAGTGTGTTTATGAATTTTTGTGTTTAGATGATTAAATAATTTGATGGAGAGTTAAGGTTTGCAGACATGTATGTATTAAAACAAGAGATATATTTTGTTTGTTTTCTCATTTACTGGGGGGGCATCAGCAGGTATTTACTTGTCAAAGTCTCCAAAGATGTCAGCCACAGCTATATATGTGTACATGTATTACACACTGCATTAGAATGAGAGACTTGAGAAAGTACAACAGCTTGGCAGGAAGGACATTGCCTTATCTATTCCAGAATAACATCAAATAGGTGTCAGGCATGGAGCTTATTGATTATTTTATGCTAATGATGGTGTCATAGGGTGAATCTAGTCAATTTTCTATTGCCCTTTCTATTCACATGACATTCTATGAAATGAAACCATGATAAACATGGGATTTGGGGACATTTGTCACAACAATTGATTATAACTATGTGCAGATAGTCCATTCAAAGGTAGTGCTGCTACCTGGTGTGGATTCAACATCCAAGTATCTAAACATATTGATGTTTAAAGCTAAACACCTATTATTCAACTGTTTCAACTCTAAACATCTAAACATGTTTAGCGTAAACGTTTATGTAGTTAGAATAAAAGGGTTCATTTCCTAAATGTGTAGTCAATGAGACACCTAACTGACCTATATGTTTAGGTTTTAAACGTGTTTAGACCTAAACATGTTTTAAATCTAAACACCATTTTTGCAGTGTAGTTGGATTAAATAATCCAATTTTGGGCCATGGTGCACCTTTTAGTGGGCATGAATTAAGTCGCACCCATTAGAAAAGCTTGATGCAGCAAGTTGAGAACCTGAGTGTTTTCCAGTTTTGGAGGCAGCTGTGCATGTAAAATGCCTTCATTCAAGGGACATTTTTGCATATGCTGCAGAAGACAAGTCTTGTGTATGATTCTATCTCAAAAATCATAACAAAATATGAAAATAGAATCATTTGCTATGCATTATTCCCTCATAATACATGTCAGACAAGACAAAATGCCCTCTGTAGGTCCCTTACAGGCTGGAAAAGCACCATGCTCGTAAATGTCTTCATCATTTTCAAGATAAGAATAGATCTGAAGACATGAACAATGTGAACAGGTCCATGGTGCAAAACCATTTTGATCTATTAAATTCCAGCATCAATTGTTGTTTTGACCTGATGATTCATTGAAAACCATATTGAAATTCTATTAGAACCTCATATTAGGCATGTGAGACCTATTATGATGCACTATTGAGCTATTTAGCTGTAAATAGCAACAAAAGCATTGTTGGCACCAAAGACTAGAATCATAAAATGTGCCTAATTCTTCTCACACAAATTGTATCACGTAGATATTTCACATGCCTTTAAAGATGATCAAGTAAAACATAAAAATGGAAAATTATCGTATCAGTGGGTGATCATGTGTCCATATATGGTGATCTATGTGGTCCCACATCAAAAACCAAGCACAAACTTTGCTGAAAATCACAGTTTTTGCAAACTAACAAAAATCACATGTCTCCCATAGTGTAATGAGCCACCATAAAGGTAGGGAAAAAAGCATACTTCTTTATAGACTTGATGGATCAGTATTATGTACCATCTATGAAAAACTGATGGTTAGAATATTTTTTTACAAAATATATAAGGCCAAACTTTGAAAAACAGCAATCTTTTTAAACTACCGTAAATCCTCATGTATAGGACGCACCTTGCATATAGGACGCACCCTGAGTTTGGCTAAATCCTATAGGATGCATGTGGGGTCAAATTTTGGGCCCTCTAGAACTATACTATAGTGTAAAATCCGCACCTATAGGACGAACCCTGAGTTTGGCCAAATCCTATAGGACGCCCCTGATGTAATTCCAGTGTAAAAGCCGCATACTATATGCGAGGATTTACAGTAATGATTTTTAAATTTATAATTTGTACTTCAGTGGTAAACTGTGCATGATATTAATGTAATACCATCTACCCTGGCCTGAAAGCAATGAGTTTCATCTTTCATTTGCTGCAAATATTGTGTAAATCGGATAAATGTTGGCTAAACTACAGCATTTCCTTGTGAAAATTCAGGAAAAACTAAGTTTTAGGTTCCCAACTTGCTGCACTGAGCTATAGATGGGTATCATGATATGCATTACCTGAGGCCTTTGTGTCCATAGATGACATGTGATCATCACACATCCATTCTGAGTGATGTAGTTACATTGTGTGGAACAAATTCAAATAGTATTTGCAAAATTAATTTTTCACCCGTGTACTAACTTTAACATGCAGGAGTGAAAGCATTTTAATGTTTGTACAACCATATTGTTTAGATTAACATGGCTGATACAGCACATTCTTTCAGGTGAGCTGATGATAGTAATGAAGAAAACGAAAATATCATCATTGGAATCGCATAATACTGCCACATTAATTGTCTCTGAAACTTACAAAGTTTTAGAGTCTTGATTCTCTTGATGGTATATCCATGCACTGAACAACACTACACTCTTTTAAGTAGTTTGAAATTCTGCAAACATTTATTTTAATTAAACGCTGACATATTCTGATATTTTTCAACGTTCATACAAACTGTTCTTTCTAACATGTTTATGCATTGTCCAACATGCCTAACCACTAATTTATTGACTATTATGATAACATCCATGTTAGTAGTATAATAGATGGTCTTTTCTGAATATTATCCAGAAAAGACCATCATATTTGGATTATCCAGAGAAGACCTCCTATTTTTAGATTATTTATAAAAGAGGTCGTTTATAGATATATTTAATTTATCTATAAAAGAGGTCGTTTATAGATATATTTAAATTATCTATAAAAGAGGTCGTTTATAGATATATTTAATTTATCTATAAAAGAGGTCGTTTATAGATATATTTAGATTATTTATAAAAGAGGTTGTTTATAGATATATTTAGATTATTTATAAAAGAGGTCATCTATAAATATATCTATAAAAGAGATCGTTTATAGATATATATATTTATACATATATATATATATATATATATATAATTTAGATTAACATCTCCTTGTGCTTTTAATTAGTTCTTTTAAATGCCTCCAGATGGGAGAGCTATCTATGTAGTTATAGTTCTTATAGATCCCTCCAGATGGGAGGACGTGTAGCAGCAGTGTCATCATGATGCTTTGCTCTTAAATGATAGGCAAAAGGGATTTAAGATAGTTCTTATATGTCCCTCCAGATGGGATGACATGCAGTACCAGTATCATCATGATGCTCTGCTCTAAAATGAAGTGCAATCACAATCCCATCACAGTGAGCAGCTTATAATAAAGTTATGAGCAGAAGGGATTTAAGCTGCTCACTATGTAATTATAGTGTTATCACAATGCTCTGTTTTAAAATGAAGTGTTTAGAGCAACTATAGCGAGCAGCTTATAATAAAGCCATGGGCAAAAGGGAAAAGTACATGTTACAATCTAAAATGTGAATTATATTAAATATTGATACACACTGAGGAGGCTGTTTCCCCTAAGGGCAAAGCTTGAGAGGGAGACCTGCGAAGACTAAGAGAGTCAGGTAAAGCCTAAGAGAGAGATGGGTAGAGCTTTTACTCAAGGTTGATCGGTTTATATAACATTGAGAACCTTTTCACCCAGACCTATGCATGGAACAGGCTTACATACAGAGCCTGACCTATACATGAGTATTTGACATAACGGTCCCATTTATGTTTCTCATCTAGCTTTCTATGTTGGCTGTGTAGGGGTGTTAGTATGTTTGTGTGAGAAGGAGAGGAGCGGCATGAGTTACTCTCTTGACTTTTTAGATATGGGTTGTGGCCATACACATATCAAAATGAAGTGCTCGCTATATAGTTGCAGTGAGCAGCTTATACAGAGTTTTAGCTGCTCACTGTAAAAGGCTAGCTATAGTTTGCTGTTTATGTATTAGCATTCAAATATGATTTGCTAGTCTGTTTGATTTGATACATTGTAACCGTCATTGTTTAGCCTGCAACCATAAGGGATAGACTATCCAGTTTTTACTGTGTAGAGCTAAAAACGAGCTAGCTGTGTTTTTACTAGACCACTTGTTATCTGGATGAAACCAGTTAGCTTTTACGTCTTAAGTAAAATGTCCATCTACTACGCAAAGACAATACATGTATTATGTTAATATAGCTTATAAAAATAGGAACTACGCAGTGTAAATACATGTATTATGTTAATATGCCTGACAAAAACAGGAACTACGCAGTAAGAATGCATGTATTATGCTAATATACCTGACAAAAACAGGAAATACGCAGTGTAAATACATGTATTATGTTAATATGCCTTACAAAAACAGGAACTACGCAGTAAGAATGCATGTATTATGCTAATATACTTGACAAAAACAGGGTGGGAAAATCTTATTCTTATTGCGCAGTTAGGTTAGAATAAGGCACTGCGTAGTTAGTTTTTAACCTGACTTTTTATCTGTGGTAAAAAGGTGCACTGTAAATAGTAGCTCCATGGTGGCTATGTCACTGAGTCACACGGTTCCAAGCCTGCTGTGTATGTGTGTTAGTATGTTTGTGTGAGAAGGAGAGGAGCAGCATGAGTTACGTTCTGCATATGTTATGCCGTATATGGTTTTCTACGTCTTACTTTTTACGCCTTATAAGGAAGAGAATATATTATGTTGATATGTTATGCCGTATATGGTTTTCTACATCTTACTTTTTACGCCTTATAAGGAAGAGAATATATTATGTTGATATGTTATGCCGTATATGGTTTTCTACGTCTTACTTTTTACGCCTTATAAGGAAGAGAATATATTATGTTGATATATGTCATATATGGCTACACACTAGCTAGGGTACTGAGGAGTCCCGCCTCTTCTGCATAGCTTACATGGCTCCTCCTCTTTTAGGTCTATATAAGGTACATGGACACCGCCTCTTCTGCATAGCTTATATGGCTCCTCCTCTTTTGGACCTATAAAAGGTACATGGACACTGAGCACTTGGGCACTAGGCACTTGGGAGCAGCATTTGCAAGGTGAGTCTGTTTCTATGTTCTGATAGATAAAAGCTTTTGGTACTTTAGATCTCAGAGGAGTTTTCTCTGTTAGACTTAGCTGTAGGTTTGAGGCATAGGTATTAAGTTAGGTAAAAGCAAACTGTTAGACTTAGCTGTAGGCTTGGGGCTTGGAGGTAAATGCAGAGCTGGACTTAGAAAGTTTTAGAAAGGCTTCTGTTTGGATACTTTGGATCTCAGAGAGGTTTTCTCTCTGCTTTGGAAAGTTTCTTTTTCTTTTATGATACTTAATTACTTTGAATTTGCTGAGACAAATTTTAGATTATAAATTTTTGGACTGAAATTTACTTCAATCTATTAATGCAGTGCATTTTGATACTTGTATTTTGCCGTTTTAGTCATTTTAACATACAAGGACTAGAGATAGATGCTGGACTATATAAAATAAAATGTAGCCCCCGAGTTGTCCTTTAAGAAGAAAAAATCAGCTTGAAAATCGGTTGGTAAACAAACTCAGAATCATGCAAAACGTGAATGGAGCTAAACTCAACTTTTCTCCTAGAAAAGCTTGATATAGACACACAATTACATTAAACGAATTGTGTGTCTAATACCCTTAAACATGTACAAGAAGAAATTGCATTGATTGGTCCATAGACAAAGTGAGAAGCAGTCCAAGACTGCATTTTGTTTACACTCGTTTTTCTCACTATAATCTGCATTGCAACTCATGAGTAACTCATAACAGTTTTTTAATAATGCCTACAAAGAGGGCAGTATCATAGATAGGACAGAGGTTTCATGGTAGGTCCCTCCTCCTCCTGTATGGATACTCCTGGTACTAATGGGAAACACAGACAGCTGCAGCCAGAGGACTCACTTTGTTACTGTAAACACTAGCTCTGCCACTCGTGTGTAACTAGGTTACTGGTGTGAGCAGGGCTATGTAGTAGTAGTAATACACAGGACTAGCAGAGATACATAGACACACATACAGGTTTGTATATCTCTAACAATGCTGTCTTGCACATAGGATAACACAGAGGTAGAGATACTTTAAAAGACTCTAACAATACATACATGCACACATTATTAGAGATTGGAGATGGTAGCCATCTATAGCTTATATAGCAGGGATGATGGGTGGAGTAGGAACCCTTCAGCAATGATCCAGCACAGAGAGCTATAGGGACTATTCTACTGTGATGCATGGAATAAAGGTCTAAAGTGAAAATTTTGGAACAAAAACAATGTTTCCTATCCCTCTATAAGCTAGCTGAAAAGAAATTGCGCAGTTTGTAATTGAAAATTCCATTGCTGAAAGGAACTGCGTAGTTATAATATAGTAATAAAAAATTACTATACAGTGTTATAGCATACACTGTATGCTTTGTTTTCATGAGTAACTCACATGAGTTTTTTATTATGATACTTATAGAGACAAGTATTATGGAAAGGTGCAGAGAGCTGCAGGATTGTTCCTATGAATCCCACCAGATGGAAGATGAGTAGCATAATGGTACACTGTATGCTTTGGTTTCATGAGTTGCTCACACGAGTTTTTTATTATAGCATTCAAAGAGACAAGCTACATTGAAAGGTGCAGAGAGCTGCAGGATGGTTCCTATGAATCTCACCAGATGGAAGTGTGCTTCAGGAAAATTCCATGATGTAATGTATATATTATGTTAAGGGTACTAAGGAGTCCCGCCTATTCTGCATAGCTTACATGGCTCCTCCTCTTTTGGGTCTATATAAGGTACATGGACACCGCCTCTTCTGCATAGATTATATGGCTCCTCCTCTTTTGGACCTATAAAAGGTACATGGACACTGAGCACTTGGGCATTAGGCACTTGGGAGCAGCATTTGCAAGGTGAGTCTGTTTCTATGTTCTGATAGATAAAAGCTTTTGGTGCTTTAGATCTCAGAGGAGTTTTCTCTGTTAGACTTAGCTGTAGGTTTGAGGCATAGGTATTAAGTTAGGTAAAAGCAAACTGTTAGACTTAGCTGTAGGCTTGGGGCTTGGAGGTAAATGCAGAGCTGGACTTAGAAAGTTTTCTGTCTGGATACTTTGGATTTTAAACTGTTGGACTCCATGAACATTTATGAAAGCTTAGGCTAGGTATTTATTGCTTAAGTTTTTCATGGATTTGATGGTCTAAGAAAATGTTTCTGTCACCTTTGTAGACATTTCTCTCGCCTTAGAGAAGTTTTCATGGCATATTGTTTTATTTTAATTTAAGTGCCCTGAGAGATTTTGAGAGTAAATAATCAGTTGGACATTTTTGTAAGCTTAGGCTGGGTATTTATTGTATGACTTTCTTCAGATTTAATAGTTTCAGAAAATGTTTGCTACTTTGAATTTAATAGTTTGAAAGTTTCCGATAGTAAATGCTCACTTGGAAATTTTTCTCAACATAGGCTAGGTTTCTGCCACCTTTACAAAAATGCCTCTGGGTGTAGAAAAGTGTAAATGCAGAGCTGGACTTAGAAAGTTTTAGAAAGGCTTTTGTTTGGATACTTTGAATCTCAGAGAGGTTTTCTCTCTGCTTTGAAAAGTTTCTATTTATTTTATGATACTTATTTACTTTGAATATGCTGAGAAAGATTTTAGATTATAAATTTTTGGACTGAAATTTGATTGGTCTTTCTTGGTAGGAGTCCCACCTCTTCTGCTCAGCCATTGGTCCTCCACAGCATATTATGTTTATTTCATGAAAATTCATTTTTAGAACTTTGAGTAGAGCTATATAAGGCGCAGGCTCTCAGTCTCACCCTGACCACTAGAGGGAAACTTCAGCAAGGTAAAGTTGTTTCTATATTTTGACTTAGGAAGTTTTAGAAGTGTTTCTGTTTGGACAATTTATATCTTAGAAAGGTTTTCTCAGTTAGACTTAACTGTAGGCTTGAGGCTTGGAGTTAAATGCAAAGCTGGACTTAGAAAGTTTTCTGTCTGGATACTTTGGATTTTAAACTGTTGGACTCCATGAACATTTATGAAAGCTTAGGCTAGGTATTTATTGCTTAAGTTTTTCATGGATTTGATGATCTAAGAAAATGTTTCTGTCACCTTTGTAGAAATTTCTCTCGCCTTAGAGAAGTTTTCATGCCATATTGTTTTATTTTAATTTAAGTGCCCTGAGAGGTTTTGAGAGTAAATAATCAGTTGGGCATTTTTGTAAGCTTAGGCTGGATATTTATTGTATGACTTTCTTCAGATTTGATAGTTTCAGAAAATGTTTGCTACTTTGAATTTAACAGTTTGAAAGTTTCCGATACTAAATGCTCAATTGGGCATTTTTCTCAGCATAGGCTAGGTTTCTGCCACATTTACAGAAATGCCTCTGAGAATAGAAAGGTGTTCATTGGATACTGTGCTATCATGTCAAAGTTTCTAAGGGTAAGTACTCAGTGGGACTTTGTTACATCTATAAGCTTAGACTAGGTTGGCTCTTAATATTATTGAATATTGTTGTGTTAGTTTAGGATTTAGCAGTCTAAGAAAGGCCTTCTGAAGCAAAGGTCTCAACTAAGTTATTTTGAATTTAGAACTTTCAAAAATGTTTCTAAGATTGAATACAGAGTTGCAATTAAATGTTTTTCCTAGCTGAGGCTGGGAGGCTCTGAAATATGGGAAAGTTGAATAGCTTATGAGTTTGATATGATTAGTCATTGAGGGATTGGATTAAAACAGGAATAGTGTATAATAATGAATGAGAGCATTATGTGATAATACATAAAGTCTTTTGTCAGCAGGATAACGCCATTGAAGCTGAAGTCACTTTTCTGGAAAGTGCTTTGCTTGGGCTACCAGAGGTACCCTCCTGTACTGTGCTGAGCAGATGGACTGTAGCCACTCATGGCTATTTTGGTTGAAGGCAGAACAGGTAAAACTAACTCTCTAGTTTCTCCACTGCTTTGGCTTTCATGGTGATACGCCACTGTACTGGAGGAGGTAGACTTTTCTGGACAGTGCACTGCTTGGGCTACCAGAGGTATGCCCCTGTACTGTGCTGAGCAGATTGGCTGTAGCCAGCCCATGGCTATTTTGGTCGAAGGCGGAACAAGTAAAACTAACTCTCTAGTTTCTCCACTGCTTTGGCTTTCATGGTGATACGCCACTGTACTGGAGGAGGTAGACTATTCTGGACAGTGCACTGCTTGGGCTACCAGAGGTACGCCCCTGTACTGTGCTGAGCAGATTGGCTGTAGCCAGCCTATGGCTATTTTGGTCGAAGGCGGAACAGGTAAAACTAACTCTCTAGTTTCTCCACTGCTTTGGCTTTCATGGTGATACGCCACTGTACTGGAGGAGGTAGACTATTCTGGACAGTGCACTGCTTGGGCTACCAGAGGTACGCCCCTGTACTGTGCTGAGCAGATTGGCTATAGCCAGCCCATGCCATATTGTTTTATTTTAATTTAAGTGCCCTGAGAGGTTTTGAGAGTAAATAATCAGTTGAGCATTTTTGTAAGCTTAGGCTGGATATTTATTGTATGACTTTCTTCAGATTTGATAGTTTCAGAAAATGTTTGCTACTTTGAATTTAACAGTTTGAAAGTTTCCGATACTAAATGCTCAATTGGGCATTTTTCTCAGCATAGGCTAGGTTTCTGCCACATTTACAGAAATGCCTCTGAGTATAGAAAGGTGTTCATTGGATACTGTGCTATCATGTCAAAGTTTCTAAGGGTAAGTACTCAGCGGGACTTTGTTACATCTATAAGCTTAGACTAGGTTGGCTCTTAATATTATTGAATATTGTTGTGTTAGTTTAGGATTTAGCAGTCTAAGAAAGGCCTTCTGAAGCAAAGGTCTCAACTAAGTTATTTTGAATTTAGAACTTTCAAAAATGTTTCTAAGATTGAATACAGAGTTGCAATTAAATGTTTTTCCTAGCTGAGGCTGGGAGGCTCTGAAATATGGGAAAGTTGAATAGCTTATGAGTTTGATATGATTAGTCATTGAGGGATTGGATTAAAACAGGAATAGTGTATAATAATGAATCAGAGCATTGTGTGATAATACATAAAATCTTTTGTCAGCAGGATAACGCCATTGAAGCTGAAGTCACTTTTCTGGAAAGTGCTTTGCTTGGGCTACCAGAGGTACCCTCCTGTACTGTGCTGAGCAGATGGACTGTAGCCACTCATGGCTATTTTGGTTGAAGGCAGAACAGGTAAAACTAACTCTCTAGTTTCTCCACTGCTTTGGCTTTCATGGTGATACGCCACTGTACTGGAGGAGGTAGACTTTTCTGGACAGTGCACTGCTTGGGCTACCAGAGGTACGCCCCTGTACTGTGCTGAGCAGATTGGCTGTAGCCAGCCCATGGCTATTTTGGTCGAAGGCGGAACAAGTAAAACTAACTCTCTAGTTTCTCCACTGCTTTGGCTTTCATGGTGATACGCCACTGTACTGGAGGAGGTAGACTATTCTGGACAGTGCACTGCTTGGGCTACCAGAGGTACGCCCCTGTACTGTGCTGAGCAGATTGGCTGTAGCCAGCCTATGGCTATTTTGGTCGAAGGCGGAACAGGTAAAACTAACTCTCTAGTTTCTCCACTGCTTTGGCTTTCATGGTGATACGCCACTGTACTGGAGGAGGTAGACTATTCTGGACAGTGCACTGCTTGGGCTACCAGAGGTACGCCCCTGTACTGTGCTGAGCAGATTGGCTGTAGCCAGCCCATGGCTATTTTGGTCGAAGGCAGAACAAGTAAAACTAACTCTCTAGTTTCTCCACTGCTTTGGCTTTCATGGTGATACGCCACTGTACTGGAGGAGGTAGACTTTTCTGGACAGTGCACTGCTTGGGCTACCAGAGGTACGCCCCTGTACTGTGCTGAGCAGATTGGCTGTAGCCAGCCTATGGCTATTTTGGTCGAAGGCGGAACAGGTAAAACTAACTCTCTAGTTTCTCCACTGCTTTGGCTTTCATGGTGATACGCCACTGTACTGGAGGAGGTAGACTATTCTGGACAGTGCACTGCTTGGGCTACCAGAGGTACGCCCCTGTACTGTGCTGAGCAGATTGGCTGTAGCCAGCCCATGGCTATTTTGGTCGAAGGCGGAACAAGTAAAACTAACTCTCTAGTTTCTCCACTGCTTTGGCTTTCATGGTGATACGCCACTGTACTGGAGGAGGTAGACTATTCTGGACAGTGCACTGCTTGGGCTACCAGAGGTACGCCCCTGTACTGTGCTGAGCAGATTGGCTGTAGCCAGCCTATGGCTATTTTGGTCGAAGGCGGAACAGGTAAAACTAACTCTCTAGTTTCTCCACTGCTTTGGCTTTCATGGTGATACGCCACTGTACTGGAGGAGGTAGACTATTCTGGACAGTGCACTGCTTGGGCTACCAGAGGTACGCCCCTGTACTGTGCTGAGCAGATTGGCTGTAGCCAGCCTATGGCTATTTTGGTCGAAGGCGGAACAGGTAAAACTAACTCTCTAGTTTCTCCACTGCTTTGGCTTTCATGGTGATACGCCACTGTACTGGAGGAGGTAGACTATTCTGGACAGTGCACTGCTTGGGCTACCAGAGGTACGCCCCTGTACTGTGCTGAGCAGATTGGCTGTAGCCAGCCTATGGCTATTTTGGTCGAAGGCGGAACAAGTAAAACTAACTCTCTAGTTTCTCCACTGCTTTGGCTTTCATGGTGATACGCCACTGTACTGGAGGAGGTAGACTATTCTGGACAGTGCACTGCTTGGGCTACCAGAGGTACGCCCCTGTACTGTGCTGAGCAGATTGGCTGTAGCCAGCCTATGGCTATTTTTGGTTGAAGGCAGAACAGGTAAAACTCTCGTTTATCCTCTGCTTTGGCTTTGAATTTACACGTCTGAGAGTTTCTTAGTTATTCTGAATTAAAAACTCTCTGAGAACAAATACAGCGTTAGACTTAGCTATTTTCTCAAGCTGAGGCTAGGGATGGTTTGTATGGAATTAAATTTTGCTGTGTTAGTTTTAATTCAGCAGTTTCAGAAAAGAATTTTCATGCGTTCATTGAAGTTTCTTTACTTTTAAAATTGATTTGTCCTAGCTTCAGAAAGATTTCTGCACACCGAATTTTGACAGCCAATCACAGCCCTTGAAGGTAACTGGGTTCGATTCCTAGCATAACCAACACAAAACATAATGCTGGTGCAAAGGGACAGATTGGTTATGGTCCCACCTGCAATTGCTGTGATGAGCTATCAGTTTCCCCCTGACTTTAGAGAGGTTTTCATAACATATTGCATTATTTTGAATTTACTAGTCTGAGAGTAAATTCTCAGTTGGACATTTCTGTCAGCTTAGGCTAGGTATTTATTGCTTGAGTTTCTTTGACATCAATGGTCTCAGAAAACTTTTCTCTCACCTTTGTAAAAAAAGGCTCTGCCTGCAGAAACATTTTCATTGGATATTGTGTTATTTTGGATTTAATAGTGAGAGTCTCTAAGAACTAATACTCATTCAGACTTTAATATTTATATCAGTTTAGGCTAGGTAGGCTTTCATAGCATCTTGCCAGTTTTATTTACTAGTTTGAGAGTTTCTAAAAGTAAATACTCAGTCAAACATTTTTGTTAACTTAGGATAGGTATTTATTGTTTAAGTTTCTTAAGCTTTATTGGTCTCAGAAAACATTTCTCCCACCTTTGTAGAAAAGGCTCTGCCTATGGAAACATTTTTATTGGATATTGCGTTATTTTGGATTTAATAGTGTGATAGTCTCTAAGGGTAAGTACTCAGTCAGATTTTGATATTTATATCAGTTTAGGCGAGGTAGGCTTTCAATATTACTGAAAATTGTTGTGTCAGTTGGGATTTAGTGGTCTTAGAATAGCTTTCTTATAACTTTATGAAAGTTTCAATTGTTTAAAGTTTTCTGTTAGCTTTAGAAACTTGACTGTGACCTCTACTGAGTTATTCTGAATTTAGAACTCTCAGAAATCTTTTTTAGACTAAACACAGAGTTGGATTTAGAAGGGACTAATATTTAAGTTGTCCTGATATTACATATGTGTTAGTTGTGGTTTGTCTACAAAATAATTACAACAAAGGGACTAATATCAAATTATTTTGATTGTTTGGTTTGTCAACAGAAATAATCACAACAAGGGACTCATATATCTAAAATGTCCTAATATTGCATTTGTGTTGGTTGTGATTTGTTGACAAAAATAATCACAACAAGGGATCCATAACAAAAATAATCACAACAAGGGATCCATATCTAAGTTGTGGTTTTTTGACATAATAATCACAATAAGTGACCAATATTCAAGATGTCCTAATGTTTGGGTTGTTGACAAAAAACAACCACAAAGGATAAAGATATTGTCTGAATATTACATTTTGCTCTATTTACGAGTTAAGAGAGGATAACCTAAGTTTGTGAAAGTAAATTATTTGAATTTCAGATAAAAGATTTGGAAAAAAATGATCACAAAAATTAATTATGAACTATTAAAAACTAGAATTACTTATTTCGAAGGTAGAATACATTTTAAAGACAACGAAAGGATATAACAGATTATAGGTCAGTAGTAGCTATAAGGTCCTATAGGGGTAGGTCGCCTATGGGAATTTCAATGCTAAAACGCTTATGAACTACCTGTTGCATGAAAATCTGTCCTCAGATAACCCCAACCTACCCTGACCATACCCATGCATGCTCACATGCATGCTTGGCCAGCCATGTTTAACCATTACTAAGGATGCACATGGTTAATTCTCATGAAAATGGATAACACTGCCTGAGAAGGGAAAAATCGTGACCTTTTTGTATCATTTAAATTTTCTCTTTGCTAAAAGTTATTGGGCAATACAGATTCCTAAAAAAATGGGAACACTAATCATGTAAATTGAAGATTCTATAACATTTCTTATGTGTTTTGAAGTGGACCTACGTACGGTGATGCATCCTAGGCATGAGCAGACTAAATACTTGGCTTTAGTATAAAATAATTAGCATGATATTAACTATTATCAGTTAATATAGCCTGACTAATAGTTGAAATGTGATATCTTTCTATTCTATTGATCATAATTGAAGATGGGTTAACTTTGATTATAGCCACTCTGGTGAGGGACCTACCCATGACCATGTACCTATGTACGGTGATGGACTATAGATTTTGCTTGTTATGAGTAAAATGCATTAGGAAAGTAATTTGTTTTCCTGCACAATTTGATTGAATGGTCATTTGGCTATATTAAAAAAACATTGCACAATCATCATGATGATTTTTATATCAATTTTTAGCCTGAAACCAATCCATGGCGATGTACCTACGTACGATGATGTTTTCATAGATTTGCTATATAATTTGTAGGGAAAGCATCCTTCATGTCTAATAATTTGCACATATATTACTCAACGATGTATAATTTTGGGCGAGAAAATCTTTCATTAAATATTAAGAGCCTTTTTCTTATAATAGCTTTAGCGTACCTATGTAGGGTGATGTCAGTAGGTACACCACATAATTATGAGTCTTATAAATCATCGGCATGCATATGCTGGAAGATTTTTTGATTAACTCTATTTTCCTCCTATTAGATCTTTTAAATTGAGATATTTATCTATTCCAAATGAGTATTTTCCCTGCTGTCATATCTAATACAGTGTACCTACGTACGGTGATGCAAAAATTACACAACTACATATTTCCTTTCAAGCCTTTATATATACCCACTGGGCACATCAACATTGATTCAGCGTTGAAACAAAGTTTGCAATGTTTGCATATCAACTGTTGATATAGGATTGAAATATAGTTGAGTTTAAAGGTTAACACAACATAATTAAAATTAACTGTGATTCAACATCTAACCATCAGTGCTGATTCAATGTTTGTATTTATATGTTGATTCAATGTTGACACAACATTGATATGATGTTGAAACAATGTTGATATTTGTCAGGGCATTCTTTGTTAACGTGTCAATGTTGAATCAACATTGAATCAACATTGAAATCAATATTGTTGATTCAACATTGGCAAATCAATGTTGAGTCAACATTGAATTGAAAACAATATTTCAACATTGATATGTCAACTGTTGATTGGGTGTTGAAATGGTGTTGGTTGACAACATTGAAATAGAATCATTGAAAAGGTGTTGAAGACAGGTTGATCAACATCATCAACACAATATCAGCGGGTTGTCAACGTTGATGCAACGTTCTGTGCCCACTGGGTATATATATATATATAACAAGTCATAACAGAATTTTTTGTCACTAATTATTATGATAACATGAAAGGGATGGATTGTGTTGTAAACATTCTGGAGGAATTTTACCCACTTCTACCAACCCTTTTAGCCGGACGTATTAAGCAGCAGGTGCTTGGTATTGTAGCACCATGTAGAGGGCGGGAGATTTTAACATATTTTCATTTCAATGTAGCAAATAGCCTCAGCAGAACAGAGCATTCCTGATACCCTATAATATTGTTACACGGTTGAGCAATTTAGTTATACCGATATTAAAGAGAATATGCTCAGTACACATTTTCAACAAAGGTATGCCGAGCAAAGAAATTAAAATTGTAGTTATAAAATTCAAAAAGCTATGTTTAGCATGGTTGAGAGGCAGTAAACCCTGTCGTATATAACGCTGAGCATAATACTATAGACTTTTAGGCTACTAAGGAAGTAGATAAAGTGTTAATAAAAAAATCAAATTGCTGTCACATATGTGTTTATGATAGTTTTATTACTGAGAAAATAGGATCATCTTACAGCTTAATATCGTGATGTATGTATGAATGTATTTCATATAAAAACTATGAAATTCCTAGCACAATGCTCATACTTTACAAAGAAACTTTCGTAGCATCAGCTATACCAAGTTATAATGAACAGATCAAATATCTAACCGGTCAGAAATCATTAGAAAAAGACCAGAAAAACACAGTAAGAAAATGTAATGGTATAATGATATAAGACTTTACACACTCAAAATGGATAGATCGGAGTCTAATACAAAAATATTGATGTACCATAAAGCTGTCACAGATGTCCATCTACTCTGTGCTATTTGAACAGGTTTCACCCTATGAATAAGATCCTTTGGTTAGAGGTTTACCCCGAGCACCTTTAAGTAGTACTGAGTTAGTCATTCTACATGCAACACTGCCTTATAGGTTTTACCCTATGTAATAATATTATACTCTGACACAATATGTACCATAATTGTATTTTACCTCATGTACTAAAGAACAGTACCTGTTTCCTGAGTGGTGTTTTACCCTCAACATACAGGGGGAAAACGTTTTTTTTATTTATCATATAAACCCTCACAAGCTAGACACTTTTCTCCTTTCCAACAAAAATGAGAAGAGAAAAAATTTGACATTAAATCTTTCCAGTAAATGATTTCTGTTGTTTTGTGGTCGATGTAGGTTTGAACCCGTTCTATCTCCTCCGTCACCCCCTCCAGGTCAAAGTCATCAGGACTGGCCCCCTCGTTCTCAGCCAGTCTTTTTGTCAACAACTCAAGTTTTTTCTGCAATTAAATTGTAAATATTAGGTTTAATTAGAGTTAAGCATGTAAATTTTTTTTAAAACACAAATCTAGAAGTATGAAGAAAAAAGAATTTTAAACCCTCTGATCACTAGGAATTATAAATTAAGTATTAAACATTCAATGCAAAACGTTAAAAGAAATAAAAAACATTTTATCTCAATACAAGCATGTGAAGTCTCTACAGCAAGTACATATATCATAAATTGCTACGTATAATGTCAGTATGTTAATAAAGTATATAAAAAAAGGATAACTCACTTCAGCGTTTACTTTTTTCCAGTACCTGCTCTGCAGCGTTGCTCGTATATAGGTCAGCGCCTTTGGACATCTAGCCCTAACCTCCTCCTGCTCCGCCTTAAATATAAAATAAAATAAAATATACTTACTATATATAACTGTCTTATCAGATCCATACAACCATATTGAATCGTCGTAATTTGAATTATTGTGATAAGTATTCACAGTCACTTTAATATAATTTCGAAATATGCGGTGTTCATTTCCAACTTCATCATAACTGAGAAAGATATAGTTATTATATTCTAAGGACCTACTGGTGTGGTCACCTGTTTTCTATTTTATCCGTCTTTAAACTGTGAACATTGTATTGGACTTAGATCCTAAAACCCTCAGGGATGTTTTGACTTTTTCTTAAATTTGACATGTGGCATGGGGTTAGTCACAAGGACCTGTAGGAGTGAAAACTAGTGATATGAGATATGGTCTTATCTTATAATTGACATGTAACATAACCCTTGGTGACAAGGACATATCAAAATAGAAATATTTAATGACATGTTATATGGGGTCTTTCCTTAACTAAAAGATAAATTAGAACCACCTAAACATAGGTTTGGTATAGGAATATAAGAGTTTTTTGGTTTAAAAAAAAAAAAAATAGAGGATGGAGGTACACACATGATGTCAACTGGGAAATATGGGGGCAAATGAGGGGAAATGGTCCTCACTGCGGATTTTTTGTACTGGATTTGGTTACTAGAGGAGGTACAAAGGCTAAAAAAGTAAAAAAATAGGTTTTATGTATTTTTTCTTCCAGAAATAGGTGGTTTTCTCAGAAATATTCTATTACCTGGCCCTTCCTGTACATTTGGAATGCAAATGGAACGTTTTAAATTCAAAACCAGACCTAAATAAGGGTTTTCAGAGAAATGTGTTGCCATAACAACCAAAATCCTATTCCAAATAGGAAAAAATAATGTCAGAACGTTTTAAATTCAAAACCAGACCTAAATAAGGGTTTTCAGAGAAATGTGTTGCCATAACAATAATGTCGGAACGTTTTAAATTCAAAACCAGACCTAAATAAGGGTTTTCAGAGAAATGTGTTGCCATGACAACTAAAATCCTATTCCAAATAGGAAAAAATAATGTCAACTGATAGAAGGATTCATGGAGATTCATACGCTGAAAAAAGGAAAATGATACCATATATAGATCCAAAGCTATGCCCGAATGTATGGAAAGGGATGGCCATTTTTTAATTGATTATTTAAATAATTATGCTAATTACATGTTTGATTTTATTAAAACAATAAATTATAGAGCTCATAGGCTGTATTGATATAGTCATGTCATTCTTATAGAGCTCATAGGCTGTATTGATATAGTCATGTCATTCCATTTTCGTGAAGCAATATCTCCGGGACTAGAAAGCCTATCTACAAGTGTTATTCCTCATTTTAAAGCTGTTGGCATCAATTTCAAATTTCATATTTAACCTCAGAGGACAATTTCCCCTCATCTGTCCACATATATAAACTACTATATTATACTACATTAACCTTTAACAGCCGCTAATGCATTATTTTATTATGCTCATTGGTCAGCATGATGCAACAATGAGGTCATGGTAAGCAGTTTCACCAGCACTTGTTTGGAGCATTATGCCAACCCCCCCAGGAGCTTATGTTTTAACCCCGTAGGGTCATCATAATGCTAACACTTTATTGAGGCATCATGACGACCAATGGGATGAGAAATTCCTTCATCAGTGGTCTTTAAAAAATGTTAAAGTTCCCAAACTTTCCACAGTGCCCACCAGCCATGTCTAGCAATAAATCTTTAGCTGTCCTAGTACATAAAATACCCTCACAGCACTTTGAGTTATCCTAGTACTCTACATGTAGTCCATGTGGTGAAATGCTTTTCTCATGTTTAGCCATTTCTGGTGTAATTTTGCTGTTGGTAACAGCAAATATCATTCAAAGCATGTCAATCTTATAAATGCAGAACAAATATATACCATAACTATCCATTTATTGAAAATCTAAGTTAATTTTTTCCTTTACAATAATGCAGTTACCCAAGCACGCCTAATCAAGTTACTCTAGTATCTATTATGCTAAACATATAAAGTTACCCTAACACTAACAAGCCAAAATCCTCTCTATTCTACTGTTCTAGAGAATGTCAGCTTGCAGTAAAGTTACTCTAACACTAACAAGCCAAAATCCTCTCTGTTCTACTGTTTTAGAGAATGTCAGCTTGCAGTTATTACTGCAGATGACTATGTATGCTATATACCCACATATTATCAAAACAGCATCACTCAAATCAGTAGAAATACTGTGTAATATACAATTTTAATTCTCTTTACTATATGTAGGATTCACCATGTTGGATGGGGTACCTGTTAGTTACCCTAGTACCTTCTGGACAGTGACTAAGTAGCCCTTTAGTCTGTATCATTTCATACCTTTTTATAATAATACATGAAATCAAACTAGTTAAAATTCTATAACCTATCATATTAAACCATCTGACATGCTTCTAGGACAAAGCTAACAATCAGCGCATTTTAGTTATTTTGTTAGTTTCACACATCTCGTATTGGATTAATTCTAGGTAAAATGATGTTAAAAAGACCAAAAACATTCCTCCACATGTTAAAAAAATAATGTATAAAAATAACTTAGGGCATCCGAACTCAGGTTACAGTTTACCGTCCGAGCCATTTTAAAAACAAATAAGGCATTTTTTCATTTTTTATTATTTACTATATAGGTAGCACTGCCTGGAAATCTTCAGGTTGTATATGCCACCATGTTATTGACATTCCTTGCACTGTAAGCTTTAATTTGATACCAAATATGCCCCCCTTTGCTCATTCCTACCATTATATAACCATGTCCAAATACATTTTTGAGAAATTCTACAATTTTTTTTAAGATAATGAATAATGAAATATTCTCATGCAGCCCTTTAAATGCATGCGGGCGGTGGACGGTAAACTGTAATATGAGTTCTATTAGCCTTACACCTGACCTAAAATATTTATCCACTTATAACTATTAACACAAGTTGGCCCACTAGTCGCTATTTCAGGATTATTGAATAATTTTGCATTTTTTAGAGGTCTCTTATTTCAAAATTCATTTCCCCGTTCCTCAAGTATCAGGGTGTAGCTTATACACAAGGTTTTATGGTGGGTACTTGTCCACCTCTACCCCAACTCCTAACTCCTCACTGATGATTGATCAAAAAAATAATAAACAATGGAAAACCTCATAACTTCCCTATATCGCTCGGACGGGTATACATTAACATGCCTTCTCATGGCCTAAAAATGTAACCAAAAAGAATAAAAAAAAATCAATTACTTTACCTGAGGTAAATCCGGTGGGAGTTGCACGGGTAGAGTCTGCCTCTCGGTCTGAAAGTGCTCTCCTTCATCCTGAGATGGATCGGCCTGAGGCGGTGAGGTCTGTGGGGTTGAAGGAAAATCCAGCGGTAGTTGCACGGGTAGGGTTTGCTGCCCCTCTGCCTGAGACTGCTCTCCTCCATCCTGAGATGGTTCGGCCTGAGGCGGTGTCTGTTGGGTGAAGGACTCTGCTATTGGCGAAGAGGTATCATCCTCCTCCCGTCCTTGAACCTTTTGTAGGGCGGCAGTCCTCACATCAGGCGGGGCGTCGATTTCATAGTCACTCGCTGTGTGGTCTATCTTCTCCATCGCAATTACTGGCTAAAACTGGAAAAAAATCGATGTGCGCCAAGTTTTAACCGATGCCTAGCCCGTGATTAGTTAAAAGGCACTCCTTTTGTTTCTTTTCCATATACGGCAAAACACGCTTGCCAAGGTGTCTTTTATGGTCTAGAGAGGCGATCGGTAAAAAGAGGGAATCCTCGGGGAATACTTTCGCTAGTCCCTTTTCTTAGACCTTTAAAGCACAGTAACCAGCAAAACTGTACCGTAGCAGACAGTTAACGGAAATACTTTAGGGGCGATGAACAGGCTACGGTGAGGACAGGTGGTGTGACACTCCCTGAACATGGGAAAGGACGAATAGCGTGTCAATAACCTATGTTCCAAACGGGTCACCTACTTCTTTTTCCCTTAGCAACGGATGGACCCTCTATTTACCATAACTACGTGCCATAATGTTTTATTTCTAATGTATCATAGTGACTCTGCTCGCTCACAGTTATTTAATACACCGCATTCGTAATTATTCTTTCAGCGCCTTGTTTTCATCTTTCAAGTATACAGAGGTTTATTTCAAATAAAAGAGAAAATTATAGAGTAAATAAGTCACCACAAGCGGGTCTAACTGGGTGTCAATACCCCCTGAACTGACCCTCCCCCCGACAGGGGACGCAGTAATAACATAATACATGTCAGCACATCGAATCACCGATGAGGATACTTTGGCCCACTTTTTGGATATTTCCAAAAATCAGCATGATAGGAGTGCAATTATTGGAGAAATAACTACCATTAGTTTGAGTTTTAGTTAGTATCTTTCAGATGTATGTGAAATTTTAAGATTTTGTGTCCAGCAAGTACTAGAT
Source organism: Acholoe squamosa (assembly GCA_949317995.1). Lineage (NCBI taxonomy): Eukaryota > Metazoa > Annelida > Polychaeta > Phyllodocida > Polynoidae > Acholoe > Acholoe squamosa. Next base: position 6,774,702 of record OX439035.1, on the reverse strand, counting down.
TCACATCGAAATAGGTTGGAGCAAAGTTACCCTTACTTCGAGGCAACATTGGCCCACAAGGGATTCCCTATGGTAGTATATTTCTCATTTTTGTCACAACCAAATATTGGGTCAAAGTTACCCCTAAAAACTTTGTCAATATAAAAAGCATTCTTAGAAAGTATCCAATTCAGGTATTTTTCATCATAGGTAAACAAAACTCATGGATACAGTCTAAAATACGGATTGTAAGAAAAATTGTGAAAAATATGACTATTTTGACTAAAATGACAGGTATATAGTATTGACGAGCCAAAGATACCCCCCAGCCCCAAAGTAACCCCATTTTTTTTAGAGAAATTATAATTTTATAGAAAATGCGAAATAATAAAATCCTTCTTGAGCTAAATGAATATAGTACACTTGATTTGAGATGCCTTTGGGTTGATAAATTGTTGCTTAAAACCCACAGACTCATTCTTGAATATTATTGGTTGATCCAGACGCAATTTCCGGACACATCGAAAATCGGTGAAAATTTTAGCCTCTACTCATTGCCTTATGTCTCAAAATAATTATCACTTTCAAAATTCTATTTAGGCAAAAATTATAGCTTAGATATCAGTAGGTTTTTAGAGAAAAGTGACCTAGATATGAAAAATATCCTTAATTGTAATATCAAGATCAAAACAACATTTTTTTGTGACTGGGCTAATGTTACCCCTTAAGGGACAAAGTATCCTCGTTTTATCGGGTGAACCAGTCGGATAGGCACAAACATCTACTACAAATATTTTTAAAACCAAGGTACCAAACCAGTTAAAACCAGTCTAAAAGAGTGTGTCTAGCTGAATGGGCTCTTGATGTATCCTATATCGATTTTAAGAAATTGTTATGTCACCTTGTCAATTTTAAGAAAAGTTAATGTCACCATGTTAATTTTAAGAAAAGTTCATGTCACCATGTCAATTTTAAAAAAAGGTTCATGTCCCATGTCACTAAGCAAAAAAAAAAGGCTCATGTCGCCATGTCGATTTTAGGGGTATAGAGCAATAGCTGAGGCCGTATTACTCAATCTGTTTTTTAGAAAATTTAACTCCGTGCATATTGAACCAAATTAGTACACCATTGATCCAATTCAGGCAACCAGGGATCTAAATAGGATCAATAAGTTTTCGTTTTTTAATTGCAGTAGTAATTTAACTGTACGATGATCAGCTGTTATCATCGTCATACCGTTATGCCTTAGACCTTGTAAATGTGCAAATTCTAAAAGGTGGGGGTTTGTGTCCCCGTTGACATAGCATCAGGGGTTTTATGGTATGAACGTTCGAGAGATATGCGGATGTTAATTTCGCTGAGAGAAACACCTGCGATTCTCCTTTCCCACGCTGAGGCAGGGTCGGGGGTCTAGATGAGGGGTACCCATGTCCTTTGACGATTTTAAGAAAAGCTCATGTCAAATGTCACTACTAAATTTGTATTTTCCTCTGTCCTTGTCACTAAGCTCCATGTCACATATCGATTTTAAGAAAATTCCATGTTCCCTGTCACTATCTTTTTTTACCCATGTCCTTGTCCCTTGAATCTCTATGTCCTTTGTTGATTTTAAGAAAAGGCCATGTCACACTGTCAATTTTATGGGTCTAAACCCATAGGGACACGCCATCCAATACCCTGTAGGGTAAAGGTATCTTATATGTCCATGGAAGTTATATGACCAATTCTCAGAAAACATATTTTTATGGGGTCTCTGTGGTTTCTCTTCGTTTAAAGTCATGTAGTATGACAAAAAGGTCTTAGAGAAAATCTACACTGGTCCCCTGCTCTAACAGTTTACTATCATATAAAGGTTTAAAAATGTTATGTCCATTTCTTATGATTTTTAAGTGACTTTAAATTTTTGTATGATTTGTTATTATTCAAGGTAGCTGCACAAAACAAATTGTGTTTTATTCTACATAATTTTTAAAACACATCAGATTAAATGTTACTCTGATATCATAATTGTATAATTTAATTTTTTTAGCAAGAAAAATACCATGCACTAGAGCTAATACGCTCATATGTTTGGCTTTAGAAAAGCAATATGAATACATGGCCATATCACCTCTATGTATTCACTAAAGACTTTTAATATGACTATATTAGCTTCTAGTAGCATCTATAAAGGGTTTAATTAGATGACTAAATTACCTTACTGAGAATCCAACGTCAAAAATTTTTGTTTCTATATAAACCCTGTTTCATATGCTTTGTGTAGTCATATTATGACCCTACTATGACCATATTAACTCCCATGATTGGTAATATGCTTCTGTTTGCAAAATCTTTAATTACGAAATTATAAAAATTATGCATGGACAAAATAGGGAAAAGTACCCATTTTGCAGGGGAGATCCCTGCTTTTCAACGTAACCAAAGATTTTAATCAAACAATTAAAAACCTTTAGATTATAGAAGTTTTTCCTTGATATAGTTATATTAGGCGACCATACCCTATCCTATAGTCTTCACATCGAACCCCTTTTCTTTTTTTTAACTGTCTGTTAGTAGACGATTTTGCTTATTGCTCAACATCAAACGGGTCCCACAAGGTACCAGCGCAAGAATTTAACAGGGATTCCCCATTGTTTTATCAAACATCGCTTTACACCATTGCAGACTAACGTTAGTCTTTCTCTTTTAGCACCTGTAATTGGTTAACAAAGATCACTATCAGATCAAATAGCCTCAATGAAATTTTTATTAAATGATATTTTCCGCAGAAGTAGTTCTATGGCGTAGGGACAGTATCATTAGGGTTGTTGTTTTATCGAATTCTATAAGAGCTTGGAGTATGTAATCATGGTTTGTACAGCCTTTCTTATCTGGTTCGAGATTAATGCTAGACCACATGACCACGATGAGCGGTACCACGTGACTACACGGACTCTTTGACGTCGCACGCTAGCCCTATAAAAGGCGTTGTGCACGTGCAGCACGCTCAGAAACAACCAGAATGGATCGCGCACAACAACTCAAAGAGCAGTCTACCACAGACCGAGAGGTCCGGGATGAGGGGGCGGAGGAGCCGCAAACCTCCAGCCGGGGGCTCCGGGAGGAGCAACAGCAAGGTGAGTTCCAGAAAGAGCAGCCGGATCAGCCGCAACAGCCGGGTGAGTTCCAGGAAGAGCAGTCAGATCAGCCACAGGAGCAGCAGGCGTCAACCAGGTTACAGTTTACCGTCCGAGCTATTTTGAAAATTAATAACACATTTTTTCATTGTTCATTATATACCGTAAATCCCCAGTCACAAGCTGGCTCCGGTCATAAGCCGGAGGCAAGTTCAGGAAAAAACTAAAAGCCGGTTTTGAGGTCAAATTCTTACCATTTTCTCTTTATTCTATAGTAAAAAAAACGGTCATAAGCCGGGGTGGGGGAGGAGGACTTTTGGAAAAATTTAGAAGCCAGTTTGGGCCCTAAATAAAAAAAATCCTGCTTATAACCGAGGATTTACGGTAGGTACCACTGTCTAAAAATCTTCAGGTTATATATGCCACCATGTTATTAACATTCCTTGCACTGTAAGCTTTAGCTTAATACCAAATATGACCCCTTTGTAAGCTTTAGTTTAATACCAAATATGACCCCTTTGCTCCTTCCTACCATGTCCAAATACATTTTTAAGTAATTAAACCTCATGCAGCCATTTAAATGCATGCGGGCGGTGGACGGTAAACTGTAATATGAGTTCCATTGGCCTAAACTTTATCACGCATTGGTTCGTTCTCTCTGAGGATTACGGTATGAAGGGGTAAATGAACCGATCATAGAAAAAGGGGTAATCTTTAATTATATAAATATATGGTTTCCCAGGCTTTCCTGACATGGGTTAATTTTTAGGTATATTGAGAGGGTTTTTGAGGTCCTGAGTGATTGTAAAAACCCTCACCTGAAACGGAATCCTCATTGAAAACAAGTCGACTTTCAAGATAAACCTCAATGATTTTATTATATATGGTGGCGGGCTGTGCTGATAATAAGGGCTCTAGACAAGGAGGGTCCCATGTCCCTTATTGATTTTAAGAAATGGGTTTTGTCTCTTATCATCCAATCCCATGTCCCTTGTCAATTTTAAGAAGTGGCCTTGTCCCCTTGTCAGTTTTAATAAGTGGTTTTGTCCCTTGTCACCCACCCCCATGTCCCTTTTCGATATTAAAAAGTGGTCTTGCCAATTGTTAACTTTACCCGTCTAAAGCCCTATAATACAAACACTATCATCGTGTCACATGGTACAGCGCCCATGCGATTAAAAAAAACTGATGTGATAAATAAGTAACGTAGTAGAGTAGGGTAAATTTAAACTTTAACATGTACTTGTCACAGATTTTAAGTTTATAAATAGCTCAACATTTTTCTTGAAATGTATTTAAGTGTTTAAAAAAAAGTGTATAAATCTTAATAAGTGTTTTATTGTAATAAACATGTTAGTAGTTGGCAAAAACAGGTGTTTAGCAGGACAAGTGATTGAGGTATGAACACATTTTTTACAGTGTACTTTGTAGGCTGGTGAAAGTTGATTCTTATGAACATCATGTCGTAGATATGTAAGTTTGAGATCTAAAAATGACTTTTTAGGAAAACATCCTACTTCCAAATTTCAGACCTTTTCTTATATTTCCACCTTATCCAAACTACTCCCAAAATGCAGTCCAAAAGGCGTTATTTTTTCACCATTTTTCTATGTATCAAATTACTGCCCTAGGCAACAGAGTATTCATACCCAACCAAAATGACTACTTTAGTCTTAAGACTGTTTAGGTTTGTTCATAAAATTATAATCCTATTTGTAACATGTTTTAAGTGCATCAAACTGTCTATACATAACCCAGTAGGTATGTCGCTAAAAATTGAAAAGCTGTCTGATCGCTTAGCTTTTAGAACAGCCTTTAGAGACACATGTTAGTAATAATATGCTTTTGGAATTTTTTATTTAAAGTGAAAATTGATGAAGTTATAACGGTTTTCATGATCGAAAGTGGGCATTTTTTTCGTCATCATTTTAAACTGTACAAAAAAGGAACATGTGTGACCTTTCCATGATTTTAGTTTGATTTTTAAACTTGCTGTATCATGGAAAACCTTACACCCCCTGAAAGCCTGGATCTTTGCCATCACAATGCAGTTCATCCCAGGTCATTCTGACCAAAAGAAGTGGAAATATCAATTTTTAAAGATAAAAAAGTTAGTAAAATCCCTTAATTTTGGCAGAAATTATCAATTACAAATTTCTGCTGATCCTAGAAAACTATGTGCTCAACAATAGATTTTCTTCATATTTGGCAGAGATGATGCTAAGACCATATACTACCTCTTCTATATGTTTTTGAATAACTTCCTATATTCCTTCATGTATTTTTGATCAGGGGGTATTAATTACATTGACCTAATTAAGGTAACAATTAATTAACTATTTAGAGTTGTGAAAAAATCAAACACTAAATTAAAGGTAATTTTATGTACTTGGGGTACAAATTGTTAGGCAGTTAAACCCTCAAATATTTCCCATGGTTATAAGCTGATCACTGAGACCTGTCCCTGCACAAACCTTCCAAGCCTGGCACAGTTTTCCATGACGCAGTCCAGGCTCATATCAGCCTCAATGCTGACATACCTAAACCCAGGCAACAACAACCCTGACATGTTTTTATGTATCACCATATTTCCTCCTGAGAAATAATGTATCACCGTAATTTTATATATAACAATTTGGTTTAAAACACTAAAAATCTTATCTGGATCATAGGGGAATTTAGGGATAGGTGAGTAATTTAAAAAAATGCACTCAATAACTCCTATATCAGAATATGCTTATCTATCTGATACATTGAACAAGTCAGTTTTCCTTTTTTTTCCCCCAAGTTACTAAAAAGTTAAGGGGGATTAAATGTAAAATGTGATCAAGAGGGGTTCAAATAAAACAGTGATACATAACAACTGTTTTATTTTTTTAAAAGGTACGTCGTGAAGGACGCTGCCCGAAAGCATTAATGTCAATAAGAGCAACCATGCAGAGTGGTTATTGGGCCAAACACTGGGCTGAAGTAAGTACTCAAAGTTTTTTAGCTATTAAATGGCTAGCCACTTCTAATTAAAATAGCTACATGCGTGCATGTAACCTTAACATGTATTTACCTCTCATACAATACAGGGGAGATGTATGTCGGGGACCCCTGACTGATAAAATTCTAGATATTAAGTAGTTAACCATTTCTGGTTAAGGCTTTCACATGTAGGTATGTAACCTTGACATATATCTACAGGGTAAGCTCTAATAATATAGTTTTTTTTGTTCTTTTTTAAATTTTTAGAAAGACTTACAGGAGTTAAGGAAACAACTCAACAACATCCCTGGTAGCGGCAACCCAGGCAACAGCAACCCAGGCAGCAGCATTACTAGCAGCAGCAACCCCTGCAGCAGCAACCCTAGCAGCAGCAACCCCGGCAGCAGCAACCCCTGCAGCAGCAACCCCAGCAGCAGCAACCCCTGCAGCAGCAACCCTAGCAGCAGCAACCCCGGCAGCAGCAACCCCTGCAGCAGCAACCCTAGCAGTAGCAACCCCGATAGCGGTAACCCAAGGAGTCGTATTTATGAACAAATCAATACACTAGAGGCATATGTGGTTTACCAGGAAGAAAAAATAAAGTACTGGAAAAACTTAATGACAACTTTTTATGACAGCCATTTGTGCTGGCTGGGGGAACCATGTTTAGCGTGTGAAGGACTGTTATCCGATTAAATTAACCTGTACTTTAAACCATACACTATAAAAAATATGTTTTGTTTTTAAACACTTTTACCTGTATTTATGGCCAGATGAGGGAAAACATGCCTCCATGGGGAAATTGAATTTTAAGGTTTAAGTCACATGCTTTAAAATGAGATATCTTGAGCTAAAATATCCCTGGTAGTTTTTATGTAATCGCTTGTTAAACATAGGTTGAAGTGAGCAACTAAAAATGACAAATAAGCTCTGAGTGCCTTATATCATATCATAGATACCTATAATGCAAAAAAATACAGTTTTCTTAAAAAATAACCAAGAAATGTAATGTTTTTTATTGTAAAATTGGTTTTAAAGGGGATTTTTGAGCTCTTTTTTCATTTCTGAGTTCCTGAAGGAATTTCCAAAAAGGTTTGTGGCAAAAATTCCCATTTGGAATAATGGAGTGGTTTCCATGACAATCAGAAATTGCTATATATGCCAATTTTCTATGTTGCCATGGAAACAAATATTCCTTTGCATTCCAAAAATAAAACGTTTTTATTAGAGATGGAATAATTCTAAGCTTACCACTCGATTCTCCATAAAAAATTGGTATATAGCATTTTTGACATATTTTTTAGTGTTTTACCCATACACTACCCCTAGGTGGTTGAAGTCAGTACTAAAAATCCCCCTGGAGGCACGTTCTCCCCTGTTGGTCCACATTTCATGAGCAGATTAATACACTAGAGTCATATGTGGTTTACCAGGAAAAAAAAATAAAGTACTGGAAAAACTTAATGACAACTTTTTATAAGAGCCATTTATGCTGGCTGGGGGAACCATGTTTGGCGTGTGAAGGACTGTTAACCGATTAAACTGACCTGTACCTTAAACCATACACTCTAAAAAATGTGTTTTGTTTTTAAAAACTTTTACCTGTATTTAAAACACTTTCTTGTAACACTTTGTTAAACACATTTTTAGGCAACACAAAACAATTTTTCAAAAAGTGTTTTCAAATTTAAAAGTTTTTTTGATTAAATTGTGTTTCAGATAAAAAAGTGTTAAAATAATTCTGAGAATAAAGTGTTTAGGTTCAGAAAGCGTTTAAAATAAGCTGCAAATAAATTCATGCCCTTGCTATTATTTCATTTCCATATTTACAACCCATGGTCCCAGTTTTAGGATTAGCGAGTCCTTCCTACTGCATATTATTGTCTCTCTACAGGTAAAGAATATTGAAGTTATGTTGATAGCAAGTTGATGAATGTTGATCATCCAGTTATCAACATTGATTCTGTGCTAACCAGGCTTGGCCTACAGTTAAGATGAGTTCAAACACATTAATGCATAAAGTTAGTCAAAGAGTTTAGGACTGGGATGTATGTATGTATTAATCCTGAATGTTACAAAAATAGTTGTTTTTCATGGGTTACATTGGAATTAAGGTATTGAGAAGGTATTTTTAAATATTTCTTTTATAAATCCATTCTAAGGTAAAGTGTAAATGTAAAGTTTTATTAGGATGCTGTGTATCATTATCATTTATACTTAAATTCAAACATTTGTGTCCATATAAATGTTATCAAAGTACCATCATAGGTTGCTCCTGTCACCTGGTGAGTTGGATTGGAACCAAGTATTAAAACACTTTTATAAACCTAAACACTTTTGCAGGAAAAGTGTAAAGTGTTTTAGAAAAAGTGTTTAGATAATAAAAATGTGTTTTACCAAAAAGTGTATGGGGTAAAATATGTTTTAGTTAAAACGCATTTTTTAGAGTGTACACCTTTAACTACTAAACTCTGCTGGAAGCGTATAAACAGTTGTTTAAAAAAATGTAAAGAATAAATAAAAAAATAAAAGACATAATTTTAACTTTTTAATTACGTATATAGTTATAGTTTAAGCAAATTAATGTCTCGGTATTGATACAGGTGGTAACATTTTGTTTGTGATTCCAACAAAGGTTTTGGAATTTCAACAGCCTGTGTTTTAAAAAAATGTAAACTGAACTAAAACTATAGAAAGACTCCTGACAGTTGTAATATTTGCCTGTACATACCGTGTCACCTAGCACTGAAATTGATATTACATTATAATATACATTAATTTCATTTAGTAATGTTTTTCACATATCTAACTCTGTGACAAAGGTTTGGGAATTTCAACAGCATGTGTTTAAGAAAAGCTGTTAACTGAACTAAAAACTGTAGAGACTCCTAACAGTCGTGATGTTTGCCTGTACATACCATATCACCTAGCACTAAGATTGATATCACATTATAATATACATTGATTTCATTTAGTGCTGAACTAAAAACTATAGAGAAACTCCTAACAATCGTGATGTTTGCCTGTTCATACCATGTCACCTAGCACTAAGATTTATATCACATTATAATATACATTGATTTCATTTAGTGCTGAACTAAAAACTATAGAGAGACTCCTAACAATCGTGATGTTTACCTGTTCATACCATGTCACCTAGCACTGAGATTAATATTACATTATAATATACATTGATTTCATTTAGTGCTGTGTTTAACATATCTATACCCCAGTAACTGGTTTTCTTATTAACATAGACCTTCATGAAAAAATAAAATTAACATGTTTCCAGGCATTTTCAAGCTCGTTCAGCCTGCATTATTCTTATTATATAATAGGGAAAATAGGTGTTTAAAACTTGAGGGTTGCAGTCTATTTCACATAGTTTAGTTTCTCCTCACCTCTCCTCACCTCTCCTCTCCAGAGGGTGGTACTATTTTTTTACATCAGGAGCCTCTAGATACGTAATACATTACAGTTAAAGTGTTTTTTTAGGTTTTATGCTGTTAATGATGCATTTCTAACCCTTATATAGGACACTTTGAAAAACTGGAATATTTCTCCAATAAGCTTGGAATATTTTCTTTTTACTTACAAGATGTATAGGCGTACCACATTAAGCGAGTTGAGAAAACTAGAGTTCAAGAGTGTGAAATACTATTTTGGTCCCCATCTGTATCAAGGCTTATTACAAACAGTAATAATAGTTAAACTAAATATATCATAGCTATAAACCTTTGGTCTGATTTAATATATATATAAAAGCTACATAAAGCATAAAGATATCAACATTGAGTTTGTTCTTATTCTTAATTTTCTAAAAAAAACGGATCTTATCTAGATTCTAAATATATCTTATGAACGAGCATATCTTATCTGGATTCTAAATATATCTTATGAACCAGCATATCTTATCTGGATTCTTAATATATATTATGAACCAGCATATCTTATCTGGATTCTTAATATATATTATGAACGAGCAGATCTTATCTGGATTCTAAATAATCTATAAACGAACACTTTTTATAAATAATCTAAAAAAATAGGAGGCTTATCGTTTAATGGACTATATATTTCAGTAGCTTATAATAAAGCCTATAAGCAATGATAATTTGAGCTGTTTCTCGAGTAGGAGCAACTTGGTACACTTTTATTCATGGGTTGGGGCTATAGGTGCATCATTAAGAAGTTTTTGAGTTTTTCTCTGTTACTCAGTAGCATGGGTGTGGATCATATGTTTAAAGACCCTCCTTATCGTTTAATGGACTGTATGTTTTTAATGATATCAAAAAGTAAATAAATAATTTAGTTCCACATAACCTACATCATACCAGAGATAGTTCTTATTATTCTCGGTAGAGGGGGACAAAAAATCCGCGTTTTGAATGAAAATCTATCATTTCAATTGTAAACTACCGCTGTGAATTCCTCTAATAACTCGGCAAATATTCTTTACTGATATCAGTGAAATATATTAAACAATAAAAAGAAAAAGCTCTATACATGGATCTTTAAAACTGCAAAAGAAAATACAAAGAAAAAGAGCATTATACATGTAATAATTTAGTTCCACATAACCTACATCATGCTAGAAATAGTTCGTATTGTTCTCGGTAGAGGGGGACAAAAAATCCGCGTTTTGAATAAAAATCTATCGTTTCAATTTAAACTACCGCTGTAAATTCCTCTAATAACTCAGCAAATGTTCTTTGCTAATATCAATGAAATATATCAAAAAATAGAGGAGAAAAAACTCTGTCCCTAAATCACTCAAACTGATGAAAAAAATCTATATCTTCTTAAACTGAATGTCTATTTGTTCATAGACTTAAAAGTGTAACACCACATTTATGATTTCACTGCTGAGGTGGAGTATATAAGGAACGCAATGTCTGGGGTTAATTGGAGAGGTCCGGCCCTCATGTCACGAACCTCCACGTCTGTAGCTTCAGGTACTAGCTCCAGTGACAAAATCACAACAGTTCTTCCGACCTTGTCAACTTAGAACGGATGATGGTTGAAGCGTGTCTGCTCCCATCAGTTGGTTGAAGCAGAACGGTTGATGCTCCCATTGTTGGTTGATGCTCCCACTGTTGGTTGAAGCGTGTCTGCCACCGTTCCTTAGAGCGCTGATCTGGAATTGAATGTGTTCCACAATCCTCCTTCAATCCTTCAATCCTCCTTCAATCCTCCTTCAATCCTCCTTCAATCCTCCTTGTTTCAATCCTCCTTCAATCCTCCTTCAATCCTTGGTACACTCAGTTCATTCCTCTGTACCGAAAGCTCAGCTAAAAACCTTGTGACATGAGAACCACTTGACCTCTCTTTTGTATTTAAAACCTAAAGTGATATAATTACTATTTCTAAAATAATCCTATTCTAAATATATCTATAAACGACCTCTTTTATGAATAATCTAAATATATCTATAAACGACCTCTTTTATAGATAAATTAAATATATCTATAAACGACCTCTTTTATAAATAATCTAAAAATAGGAGGTCTTCTCTGGATAATCCAAATATGATGGTCTTTTCTGGATAATATTCAGAAAAGACCATCTATTATACTACTCATGTTGACCGTTTTTTTTCTGTCTAGCATAATTATTATCATCGAAGTCGTATGCGTTATTTTGTATTTTGGAACATTTGAACATAGGAAATGTCACAAAACGTTTTTAAAAGGTTATTACACCAACGTCTTTTGAAAAACTTATTTTCAACCTTCAAAAAATGTTTTTTCTGCAAACCTTTCTGATTAAAACGGTATAGATTTGGGCCTTAAAAGGTCGAAGAGAAAACGTTTTTTTTTTCAACCTTTTCTACACCTTTTCTGGACGTTTTTAAACGTTAATAAACGTTGTTTCTGTGTTTGTTTGCAGGGTAGAGCTTAAACTGAGGGGTAGAACTTAAACCTCCATGATTTAGGATCTGGGTGCTTTGCCTAGAGAACAAAATACACTAAATCGAAAAAAGGAATCGGTTATCATACGTCTAGGTCGCCTTAATTTAATGTGTCTAATTGTCCTTAATTAAGGACTAAATGTCCATCTGCTCTGTCTCAAAACCCACATTCAAGGCGGGAAGCACACTTACAGCCACTGAGGTACAGCGTCTACTCAGTGCTGCCCCCGCGCGGCTCCTGAGAGAACTAAACCGTTTTTGCGTCCCTAGCAACGTGCCACGTGACCTGGCCGGGGCAGAGTGCGCAAGCGCCGCCCCCGGTCACCCTGGTTACAACACACGCCAAGTAGGGTTTGAAAGAGGCGGGGACGACCTTTACATCAGTCCCGCGTGGCCGCCAGAGGAGAAATAGCCCTGGACAACTTGTTAACAATACCATCAGTGAACCAAGAATAAGGATAAGTTGTCTGTAACATCTCAACATGGGCTGTGGCGGATCGAAAGACGGTAAGTGTTGGGTTTAATTGTTGAACTACCTTCCATGCCCGCTTCCAGTTCCACTGCTTCACTGACGTGCGTCACTGCCCATTCAATGATTCAGTCATTCGATCTTGCATACCCTTGATTAGTAGTTTAGCCAGGGCCTGAAATAGAACAGACTATAAACAATGTCAATGTACCGTGTACATGGTTTAGCAACCGATCTCATCTGTGGCTAACGGGTCATGGAGCTAACTATAGACTATTGTGACTGCTCGCCAGTCTTAATAAAAGGCTAGGCTTGGTATTAAAGCCCGTATAAAAGGCTAGACAAGTCATTAATGATTATGCAGGCCAATTAATGTATCCTGTATAACAGCTAGCCTAGGCCTATTCACACAATACACTTTCAAATTGCGTTACCTCAAAAACCCGGGGGGATAATTCAATAATATATCAATTGATGAATGACATGTACCGCGACCATTTCAAAACTACATTCGACATACCCTCCCCCCCTCCCCACCGAGACTCAATCCCTGAGCCCCATCTTGCTTCTTGGCATCTAGACTAACAATCATGATGGAATCATTTTAATCCCGTTTTACTACATGTCCTAGGGACATGTCCATGATTTTAAGGAAGCACCCCCTATTACCTTACCCATTCAATTAGGAATGACGTTGGGTTGGCTACTATGATAATATAACTTTGTCATTATGAGGCAACCCTTAAAAATATATCCCGTTTCCTGTCCAGTGTCCAGAGGGTGGGATTTTTCAGACCCATGAGGGAGGGAGGGAATTTTTTTATTTTCAGGAAAATATTATTTGTCATGAACTGCCGGTACGTTCGACCCCTGGCTTCGTAACTTACGGAGTTCCGCTCCAATTACCAACTGGGTTTACTTGAGTAAGGCCAGACCCAGACACATGTGTCACAGGAAGTCATGTGACATCTGTTTGTAGCATAGGAATGGTGCACTGTGGGATACAAACAGAGGTCTGAGGCTCTGTAACTTACTCAACAACCTGCCCTGACCCATTTATGATGTCACAGACTGGTAGCCAATCCGATAACCCGGCAGGTTACTCAAGTAACTTACTCACGTCAGTTTGGCCAGGGGTCGAACATACCGATTGTACTATGACTGTGGGGACGGTGTATCATGCAAAATGTCGCTCGGTGAGAAATGTTTACGCGGATAATCAAGTTAGATATATTCTAGATCTCTACACTTTGCATTAATCATACTTATACGGTGTAGCCTAGGGGCAGTATCATTAGGATGGTTGTTTTTTCAATTTCTATAAGAGGAGAGGGATATTATCATGTTTTCTTCCTTTCAATGAAAAAACTATTTGTTTCGAGATTAAGCAACCTTTATCACTCTCCAAGCAGATCTTTCAATCCTAGTGCCATACAATTTAGAGGTTGCAAAGTCTTTTAGGAGAACGCTGGAAACATTTTGCATGGTGGGAACATTCTGCATGCGACAACGACATGAAATTGCCATCACGTTCTAAGATCTAGTGATTGAAAACCTATATATTCTTATGCTGATGGACGGGGGGAAATAAAGAAATTTCAGAACTCAGGAAAAAGTTCTCCAATTCTCACAAAAAAAAAAAAAAAATCACCAGGCCTCTGGACAGGAACCAAACATTTTTAAGGGTGGCCTAATGGTCTGATAGAGCTTCCTAAACAGAGACCAAACTGGTCCAAAGTAAAATCACTTCCTTGATTTGCTAGCCATTCTGTATATAATACATGATCATCATTGTATTGGTAAATTTCTTTCACCTTTTTTTCTTTCTTTTTTTTTTCATTCCACAGATGGCTCCGGGCCGAAAAGGTAAGATATGCATCCAAGTTTGAAATAAATTTAGGACTCCTGTAGATTTAATTAATTCAAATGGCTTGGAAACAAACTTGAGTGGTATAAAGGGTGATTAAGTTTTCTCGTTGCAATAGAATGCTTGAATCCCCAATACCTTATTCGACGTAATTAGCACATAGCGTGCTACAAAAAGGTCTCAGGAGTCCCGGTCCAGTAGTTAAGAGTTCTAATTTGGGTTCAAATTTGGAACATTTTGCGTCATTTCTAGTTTATATTATAAGCAAAAAGCGGTGCGCTTCTTGGGGTATGCACTAATTACATGGATTGGAGGGTTGGCATGATGCATCAATGAAGTGCTGTCAAGCAGACTTAGCTGCACTTCATTGGTGCATCATGCAGACCAGTGAGCATGATGCGTTAATGCATCAGCAGCCCTTATCGTATTAATTAAGTAGTCAGTGTAAGCATAAAGTGGAAACAGTGTTACAAGTTGAAACAAAAAGGTTTATCAGTGGATCCAGCTCTACATATTTAATTCTAGTGCTAAGGGACATTTTGAATTTAATACAATGGTGAATTATGCCTAAAAAAGTGGTGGGTTTCAGGTAACAAGCTAAAAAAAAAAGATGTTAGAATTAGGTCGGTCAGAATTTTGAAATGGCAAGAACTGTTCCGTTTCATTAAATGACTGATTTCATTTTACAGCAATTCCAGCAAATCTCCAGCAAAGAAGGGAAATAATGCAAGGTATACTTTGATAGACCCCACACAGCACCCTAGTCTCTGTCCTAGCTACTCTTTATCTTATCTGTGATATTTAGTTGGATTGCCTATTACTGATGACGTTTTCTACAGAGATGCCACTTCAAATACTTAAGTCCCTGAGAGTTGTGTGTTAGAAATATTAGTTCCCTTTTAATAGATTATTGAACATGATAAGACGTTACGGTTTTACAACTTCCCATCCTCTTGGGAGTGACATCTCTGTGGCTTTATTTGAACCAGTGGCTAGTTATTTTCTGGTACCAAGAAAATCAGCATTTTCATCTACATTTGTCTTTGATTTGAAACTTCCTTTTTGTTTTGTTTTTCTCGTTTTTTATTTGCAAAAAAAAAAATTGATATGGAGTTAATTTAAATCTGAAGTGTGCATGCTTTGGAAAGAGAATTTTTGAGTTTGCAGTGATTTTCATTGATTTGATCATTTTGATGTGATATAGAAGAAAATGTTTTTTGCACATCCAAACTTTTACTTGTGACATAATTTACAAGAAATTATATGTTTTGTAACCAAATTCAGACGACCGTATTCGTCTCACATTGCACCTCGGGTCCCGTGAGTAGTCTGTGGACTTTTAGTCGCATGTCCTCATTTTAGACCCTGTTTAGCGCATCGTCACAGGATATTCGTGACATAGGCATCATTTATTTTCCCAGTAGTAGTTCCTTCTTTAGTCCCCTCCCCCTAGATTTTCTGTGTGTTATCTACCTAGTTTCCCTATTTTATCCTCCTTTTATTTTACATTCATTATTTTGTTTTCTGGATGTGGTATAGTGTCTAGTCAGGATGCATGTACTGGCGTGAGGAGTTAAGGACAGTGCATGTAACAGTGCATGTAACAGTGCACCCCATTGTGTGTTCAACTGTATATTTGTGATTCAGGGGGTGTTTCCACTCAAATACAAAGTATACATTTATGGATCTCTGCATGCTATTTGAGGTCAACAAAAGTCATTTTATATGCAGGAGTATCTGACGGTCAGGATATATGCTGTTTGAGAATGGGGAAAAAAAGTCTAATATAGACTCACGAACCGGTACAAATCTATCCCTTATCTAAGGGCCGCATAGTTCTCTATAAATCAATATCCTCCTCATGTCATCTTGATGCATGGATGTAGACATGACGTCTACCTCGCCATGGCTACATCCATCCATGATGCGAAATGTAAGGTTGACCCGAAGGTTGGGTTAAGACTGGTAACATATAATGGGTTTTCTAGTATCTACTGCTTTAGGTCACCCTCAAAAAGTAAATGTTAGATTTTTAGATATTTTCGGAGTTGGATGTAAAAAGTAATAAAATAACTTCATCTTTCATTTTATTGATATAGGTCGCCCTAAATGGAATAGGTCGCCCAGACCATCTTACCCCTAAAATTCCATGACTCTACTTCTATGTTTTCCCCAATGAGGAAGCCCTTTCCTAGGGGTCCCCCTTAATGGAATGGGTCGCCCAGAAAATGATCCTGTTCCATATGATTGATAAGGATTCCATTTTTTACATTCAACTCTCAGGCAAGCTAAAGCAGTAGATAGCCTTGTATTGAATACCAAACGGTAAGCTTGTACACCCGCTGATATCGCTATGATGTCACCTTACATACGTTCAGTGAGATCTCATAAGAGTTCTGTTGTCAAATTTCTAATGTTGGCTTTTCGTTCATATTTCTGTTGCCAGGAAATTGTGTATTCGGAGACACAAAAGCGACACCATGAGTATTGTACAGTCAATCCGTTATAGGACGGGGACACTGTTAATGGGTAACGGTAACCACTAATAAGATACATTATAGAATAAAATGATTTTGTTCACCACATAAGCTTCAACTAAGTTGTACAGGGGTGGTTATGAACCATTCACAATGTCTGATGTTAAGTAGGCTTGGACTTGATTTATTGATTATTATGATTTTATTAGGTCACATACAAGTTTATCATAAACATGCATAGACTCGCATCCGAACAACACTGCCTGGATATTAAAAAGCTCTCTTAAGTTTATCAAATTAGTCCATGCAACAAAAGACGTTAAACCTTTAACCCTTTAAGTGCCGCTGATGCATTAATGCATCATGGTCGGGGTGATGCATGAATGCAGTCCGGGTGGGTAACTCACCAGGGCTGCATTCATGCATCATGACGACCCTGATGGGCTGATACACGCCCAGAGTGTCGGCATGATGCACCAATAGGTGTGATGCACTCCTGCATCAGCAGTTCTTAAAGGGTTAATGACCACACTGACATCCACCCATCACACACCAGTACATCAGGTAGTTCTACAAGCTTTCACTCCTTCATAGCTCAAACAATGCCTCTCTCTCAAACAGTCCTTGGGAAAACATGGCTTGACAAAACAGATTTGAACATATGTGCCTAGCGGTCACAACCCTTCAAAAACATAAATTCCATAAATCAGCAGCAGCACCCCTTTGGTTTTTGTGTCCACCAGACACAAGTTGTGCCCTGTGATACTCTTTTTTTGACTTGAGCAGAGAGAAGAAAGAAATTCACCAAGCCCTGGATTAACAGAAAGAAGGTTTTTGTCACTCCTTTACCAAACCCTTATCAAATAGTTGGCAGCATGCGATCGGTCTGTGCCATCACGCACATTTGACATAGCAACACTTTGATGCTGATGTAAAAGACACTGAGAACAAAACACATACACACACAAACACAGACTATGCCATGCGGCTCTGTAATGATGATGATAATAACGGTGGAGTGGGGTGCAGGCAGGGGGTGGGTGAGTGATGCTTGTTGGCTCCCAGGGGGTCAGGGATCTAGCAATCTAGGCATGTCGCTGATCTGCGCCCATGCTCTCTAACAAATTCCCCTCCACCACCCAATATCGCTGCGTGCCACCTTCCCACTATCCATACAGCCTCTGACAGGTAAAATCAATGACTGGTGATCACTAGACTTGCGCTGGCGGTTTGTGGTGGAATGATGTATTAATCGCTGGCTCATTGGTATCCGTCATTAGCGGATGTTATAATAAATGCTTGTTCTCGCGGTGTGTCGGGTGATGCTGATTAAAGGGAATAGACGCTAGGTGTAGATTACTACCTATAGGCAGCCTAAGCTAGATTACTGACATTGCCCCTCAATATTAAACATTAACTTGTACATTTGTGTATATATAAATCTAAGGTATTTTAAAGGCAAGTTAAGCATGGTAAGAGTGATATTAAGTGCAAATTGAAGACTGAATGATGTATAACTATACAGCCTTTCATACATGTGCGTGATATAAAACGTCATCTACAAGCCAAATCCAGACTACAGCAAAAGGAAACCAAAATTTTACACATAAGCCTACCATAATGGCATATTAAAAGGTTTAAGCCTAGTCTTGACTTTGATTGTCTTAAGCCCAGTTTTTTAAGCCCAGTTTTGACATTGAGTGAATTAAGCTTGTAGGTGAAGCTTTATGGTGCGCTAATCCGCTTGTGCATAACTCCTGTCCACTCAGTACTGATCCTGCTGTGCTAAACGATGTCTATTGTTACCGCTATAATAGCTATGTGAACCGGTACTTATCATTATATATGTGCCGGACGGTTAACAGAAATACTTATATCAACTACCGTATTTGACGTATGATTGGAATGAGGTGCCCATATCCATCTTTCAGCTAAGATTTAAAAGATCAAGAATGATTTCAGGGATTTTCAATTTCAAAGACCCATAAGTTTCTGAACAAATCCTTTATCTAAGCCTAACGGCTTCTAATTAGGCATTTCAAGGAGTCTTGTGTTGAGTCGCTTTCATCCCTGAAATATTACCATACATTATAGACCAAAAATGCTAGACTGAACAGAGGCGTGGACACTTCAATACGTCAAGTGTGGTAGTACAATAAAGTATATTACAATGTATATATTAGATAACGAGTGATTTTAACACCTTGTACATAATTGAATTAATGAATGTGTGCTATTTAACTTAATACGATGTGCCTGTGTTTTTGCTTTGCGTGCCTTCTCCAGCTTGGCGGCCAAAGATGTCAAACCCGGGGCTGACAACTTGGCCTCTAAGAACCAACAACCCGATGCCGCTGGCAGGTAAATTAGACCCCAATAATTCACTTAATTACAAGACGTTGGGAATAAGTTACATTCCATTTTGTTTCAGTTTATTGTATTTTTTATTTTGCGCTTTTCCCTTTTTTTTTTTTTTTTAAATTCAAAAACCTGTTCCTCACCTACGATTATTGTTTCTGCATGCATCATGCACTTTTTGTATGGTGTGATTTTTGACGACTGATCCGTTCTAGTTTTGTTAATTGTGTTTGAAGTTGTGCACTTTGTAACTGTTCTTAAAAAACCTGTGTGTTCTTATAAGATATACTACTAACTTTTAGCCAGTAAGATCAATATATGTACCAATACTTGACTCCCCCCTCCCCCCCCCCCCCCCGCACGCCACACATGCATGCCCCCTACCCCTATAGATAGTAAAATGAAGATGTGGACTTGGGGAAGAATCCACACTTAAATATACAGGGATGGAAGCCTTCAGGGATTTCCCTGATTTCATGGATTTTCAAGTCCCAAAGCCCTATACATTCATATACAAAACAAGTATTTAATGGGTACTTCTCAAGCATTTCAGGGATTTCTGGCCTCAGTGGCTTTCATCCCAGGATATAAAAAATTATAGTAAAGATGGGGGTACCCCGGGCCATGTTTAACTTATAGAACCAATAGTACTCAGTGTATCACCTGTCTCTTAACCCTTTAAAGGCCACTGATGCACATCATGTTCCTTGTTTGTCATGATGCATTAAGCGTTGGCGAGTCTACAAACCAGACTTCATTGTTGCCTCATGTTGTGAGTGTATCAGCCCTGTAGGGTCGTCATGATGCATGAATGCAGCCCTAGTGAGTATCTCACCAGGGCTGCATTCATGCATCATGACCACCAAAGTTGACCAAAGTGTTCTAGGATTTCCCTGATTTCAGAGATTTGGGAGTTCCAATGCCCTATACATTCATGGGAGACCCTAAATCTTTCGGGCAGATAGCGATCTATTTCAGGGATTTTCCTGCCTTGTGACTTTCATGCCTGATAATAGTGTATTAATGCATTAGCTACCCTCAAAGGTTTAACACCGTGCTACCTAAGATGGTAACCACCTCGTACACTGCAGGTGTGCATCAAGTCCTCCAGGGTTAGCACACCTGTATATATACATACCGTAAAACCCCGGTCATAAGCCAGAGTTTTTTTTCTATTTTTCACCAAAAGCGGCTTCTAAATTTCCCCCAAACTCCACCCCTGGCTTATGACCGAGGTTTTACTGTAGAATAAAGAGAAAATGGTTAAAATTTGACCCCAAAATCAGCTTCTAATATTTCTTCAAACTCTACCCCCGGCTTATGACTGGGGTCGGGTTATGACCGGGGTTTTATGGTAACTCCTGAGTATACCTAACCTACGGACCTTCACCTTCCCACCCCGCGGGTCACGCCAACCTTTGATGCCCCACAGCTATGTGCCTTTCATCCCCGCAGAGTGTCTTTGTCGGCCCTTTATACCCATCTATAATCCCATTTTCTGTATATCACTGAAGGTAGAGTGTACTATGACTACCATTACCTCTCAGACTTTGGTCAGTGTTACTATATATACCACCTTCACCTCTTGCCTCTTCTCACCTTGTGTCAAATCTAAAAGAAATGAAGTCTATCAGCTTCCATGTTAGTAACTACTCTGCTCCTCTTCACACACTTGAAGGTGTGTTATGTTAGAAGTCAAAGCTTACCCTTAGAAAAAAATCCTACTTAGGCAAAAAAAAAAGTTGTGTGCTTCAGGTAACATGCTGCGAAAAATTAGGTAGGGTAGGTTGGATTTTTTTTTATTTTGCAATTTTTTTTTTTTAAACTGGTACAGTGACTCTCGACTTGTGCTGATGACTCGCGACTCATGCAGATAACTCACTGATGACCAAATTGACTAATAAAACACCCAAAAATGAATTTTTTTTTATTCAAATTTGCAGAAAACAAGCTAGGGTCGGCTCTGTTTAGCTAGGTAGGGTCGGGTTACCTGAAACACAACTTTGTTTTTTGGCCTTATCTGGCATGATAAATCACCTAAATCACAAAGGAAAGCATATAGAATTTGCATGTGCAATTTCTTCATTGATGTTAATCTAAACCTCCCCTTGACCCTTCTTCCCCCAATGAAAATCTATAAGCTATTGTAGGTTTAAATTTTCTTAGATCTTAATCATTGAGAAAAAAAAAACAAAAAACCTTTTGCAATATCAATGGAGTTTGCATGGATGTTTAGTCCACTATTTGCAGAGAAGGCAGTTTTACTTGAGTTATATATTGTCCCGCTTGTTGCTGTAAGATACGCATATATATATATATATATATATATATATATATATATATATATATATATATATATATATATATATATATATATATATATATATATATATATATATATATGAGTGCACCGTGCTGCAGATTTTGTCTATGCACTTTCTAGTTGCTTCCATTTTACTTCGATTACATGTGCGAAACCTATTTTCACTTCACTGCTATTAACGGGTGCTTTATTTGTCATGATCGTAACATTAGTTATAAGACCAAATCACTAAAATTACATGGACATGGATAATATCAATGAACTTTTAAGAAATAATCACAAGATTGAGTTCACTCTGTATTATAGCTGAAGTTAATTTACCTAAAAGAAAAAGAAAAGTCTTGAAATGACTTGTACTAACACATTTCCTCTCTATCAAACCTTTTCCAGTTGCATTTTACTAAACCTCTTTGACCATAATTCCCCTCACACAGTTTCCCTCCCTTTTAATGAAATCCTGACATTTGGAGAAGTTCTAAGCTGAATTGCATCTAAAATTCCAGATTACTTTACTTAAAAAGGGTTTGGAAGATAATCTCTGCAAAGTAAACCCTATCCCTTCCCATCCATACCACCCCACTTTGACCAAATTCATCCAGAAACACCCGAAAACCGTAAAGTTGTGAGAGGGGTTCTAAGGTACTGTAAATAAGCGTGAAGAGTTTTATGCTGTTTCTTTCTTTGTAACATAGCCTTCCACAGAAACCTCCCACTCCAGAACAAATTGTGGAGCCGGAAAAGCCTAGCATTAAGCCGACTACTAACGAAACCATGATTAGCGAACCGGAAAACACTAATGAGTTGGAAAAAATAAATGACGAGGAAAATACAAATGACGAGCCCAAAACAATCACACCAAGGTAACGTCAGTACAGTCTATGCATGGTAGCTGTTGTCATGGTCGGTTTCTTTATATATCACTTGGTATGATATCTGGGGACATAATGCTTGGTATAATAATCCGGGCTGTAGTCTTTGAATGTATGTGAGTGAGTGGGGATTAGGAGAGGATACTAAAACAGAACTGCATGGGAGTTGGGGGAAGGGGCGAGAGGAAGGTATAACTATTAAACCATTGTGGGAACATACTTCTGGGTACTAATAAATTGGTTGACAAAAATTAAAAGATAAGATATAAACTTAAAAAAAAAAAGAGAGAAAAGCATTGTTGAAAACAAATTGCATTGAGGAAGTAAATCATACATGAAGGTTTTTTTGCACCATTTTTTTCCTTCCCCCAAAAACCTTAAAATCAGAACGGATTTAAGTCCATTTCAGTGGTACAATACGATAATACCTTGATGCTCCTGTCGATGCTCCCCCTACGTTCATAACATATACGAACACTGGTAGACCTTGTGTGTACCTATAGACTCAGGTGTAAGACGCTCAGGGTCGTGCTATGTGTAGCCAATCATATACCGTAAAACCCCACATATAAGCTGTGGCTTTTATACCATTTCAGGCCTCTGGTGTGGCTTGTAGCATCCCAAGGAACTTAGGGTGTGGCTTATACACGGGGTTTTACTAATAGATTAAAGAAAGGAATGGGGGCCATTTCAGGCCTCCGGTGAGGCTTACAGCAAAGCTCTGAACTCAGGCTGGAGCTTATACACGGGTGCGGCTTAAGTACGAGGTCTTACAGTAACAGGCTCTACATGATGGGAAGCAGGTGAAGGTCATATCCTTAACGCTGTTAACCCCTTAAGGGCCGCTGAGGCAGGAGTGCAGCATACCCATTGGTTGGCATGATGCACCAATAAAGGACTGATTACAGCTCTGGTGAGTTACTCGCCATAACACTGAATTCATGCGTTATGACAAGCAATGCAGTACGACTTATGTAAATGTAGTAGCCTATTTTAGACACCAAAAGAGACACTTACTTCATTACCGTAAATCCCCGGTCACAAGCCGGCCCTGGTCATAAGCCGGGGGTGAGTTCAGGAAAAAAAATAAAAGCCGGTTTTTGGGTCAAATTTTTACCATTTTCTCTTTATTCTATAGTAAAAATAAACCCGGTCATAAGCCGGGGGGGGGGGCTTTGGGAAAGATTTAGAAGCCGGTTTGGGCCCAAAATAGAAAAAAAAATCCGGCTTATGACCGGGGATTTACGGTAATGATGATTTCATAAATAATACACTGCTATTCTTTTTCCATATATTATGTCATAAATTAATGGTCACCGACGCAATGGGTACCACTGTAGTGAACACTGGTGTAAATGGGTATGAGATAGCATTCCCAGTTTGAGCTCCCTCACACCAAGTTCATGAATGATCCTACAGCCTATCAGAAGTGTATCGATTCCTATAGAGTCATCTCGATGCATAAATGCAGCCCTCACCTCACACAATATGATGACAAATTGACGTATCACGTTCACGCACATTAATGAATCATGCCCATTTGTCGTCATGATGCACCAATGAAGTACTGACGAGTCTGCTTGCTAGCACTTCATTGGAGCATCTTCCCGACCCTCCGGGAGTTTGTGACTCAACCCCTGAGGATCGGAATGATGTATGAATGTAGCCTTGGCGCACAACTCGCCAGAGCTGCATTTGTGTGTCCTTACAACTAAAATACATTAGCGGCCCTTGAAGTGTTCAAATAGCCTCTCCCTTTAGCCACATGAGGCAGCCTGTGAAGTGGCCACCTCCTCCACCATGTAAGGCTGCCGTGTTGACTGACAACAAAAGACTTTATACACACTGCACGCTGCCACCGACCGACTGTACCCTATGTGGTACCACCTAACTGGCACTATTAGTACGCCCGCTAGTCCTTAGTGGATACACAGATCACTAGCAACGTGCACAGTGCATGTAGACCCTCTCCCCACCCCACATACCTCACCACCTCTTTACTCATTGCATATGGAGGGATTATTGATCAGAGGGATTAGGGAGTATTAAATGAAATTGCACGCACCGTTGAGTTTGACCACATAATAGGTGTTTATGAATGACCTTACTGTAAAATCCCACTTATAAGCCACATTCCCAACCTTGGGAACAAGGCACACTTTGGGTCTGATGAGCTTGCGATATATATCTATATATGTAAAATCCCCACGTATAAACCACATCCTGAGTTTGTGGAGGCCCGCAAGCCGCAGTGGACCTCTGAAATGGTCTATAAGCCATGGCTTATATGCAAGGTTTTACGGCAATTTGATATAGGCATATGCTTGTCTCAGTGTCTGTTTGAATTGATCTACAGATCTGCCTACTGTGACTCAAATTGGCCATAAAGTCTTGACCATAGGACCTGTCTCCATGACAGTGGAACGTAATATTCTGTACAGTGTTTACCAAAGTCATATACCCTATTCTGATACATTCTATTCTTTTATGGCAGCGTAAATGTCCAAAGTGCCCACTCATTGGTCATGACACTGCAGTGCTGGTGAGTAACTCACCAGCATAGAGATGGCATGATGCATGAATGCATCACTGTTGAGCTGCTCTGTTAATGCATCATGACAGTCAAAGGACATGATGCATCTGGGCTTCCCTAACCCACTTAAAAGGGTCTATTTCTCCTCTCTCCTATCCCCTCAGGATGTATGTGGTGCACATATGCGTGGGCACTGACACATTCCTCTGTGAAATTGTGTAATGTAGTTCTCGCCATGAATATGACCTTAGTAGTCAAAATGGCGTTAAACACCTATTACTCATATGATGGAGTAAAGCATGATGTGGCCCAGACAGACTCAGTTTGGGAATATAAAGATATATACAGCCATTTATAGTGTAATAAATTGCACCCTCAATATGTGCCCAGTGCAGCTGTAACACCAGTCTACAGAACCTTCACATATATACAAGCTCAGGCCAGAATGACCACAGTGCAGCTGTAACACCAGTCTACAGAACCTTCACATATATACAAGCTCAGGCCAGAATGACCACAGTGCAGCTGTAACACCAGTCTACAGAACCTTCACATATATACAAGCTCAGGCCAGAATGACCACAGTGCAGCTGTAACACCAGTCTACAGAACCTTCACATACCGTTATCTCCCGCGTATAAGGCGCAGCTCGCAAATAAGGCGCCCCCCAACTCACAGGGGGGCTGTTTCGCATAGAAGGCGCCCCCCTGAGGGGAGATTTTTGTCAGTTTAGTACTGTTCTATAGTAAAAATACCCCCCCCCCCTATAAGGCGCACCCCAAACTCAAGGCAATTTACCTCCCACATATAAGACCCAGCAGCATTCTGTTTGGCGTATAAGACGCGCCTTATACGCGGGAGATTACGGTATATACAAGCACAGGCCAGAATGTCGCATGGTGTATCAAAACTTGTTGTGCACATTTGTCGTCATGAAGCATAAGTCCCGCCCGGCGAGTAACTCACCAGTGCTGCTTGTGTGTATCATGCTGAGCCTATGGCGTAGATCTATGCACACCCACTAGGTTGGTATATGATGCATCATGACGACAAGGGGTCATGAACCATAAGGCATCATGATGCACAAGTTAATTACGGGCGAATAGACTCAACAGCACTTCATTGCTGCATCATGTTGACCAATTATGGGCATGATGCACTCTTGTAATGCCCTTAAACGGTTAATGGATTACCAGGCTACGATAGAGCATATCTAGGTTTAGAATTGACTATTCTGCCACTAGGGGAAATAACATGTTTTCCCTTCTAGTTTAAGCCGCGGCTTGTCTCATGACTCTCCAAATGGTTTGGAGACAAACATGCTGTTGGTGCGCTGCATACGTTGGCCTTGGGTCAATATTAGATGGTGAATTTCCAAGAGCCGGGTTGGTTACCAAACGGGCTATAACTACCCATTGGGCACGACCCGAGATCAATATAGTCTATAGTGGTGAAGTTTGACATTGTCGGTATATGTCTATAACATTGAACATTGCCCCCCCCCCCACCTACCCCCTGGAGGCACAGGTGTGGTGCATGGTGGGGGGGGGGGGGGCAGGTGTTTGATTCCTGCTTTGAGGTACAGGTATTAAAGTGGCCTCAGGCACTTGTAGGTTCTTGGTAGGCCATTCACACTCCTAGCTTCATTATACTAGAGGCTAGAAATGACTAGGATCACTATGACCATTCCTAAGGCAGATTAACCCAGGTGATTAATAACCCAAGCCTACATTTCTGTTTAGGTAATGCTATCTGTCCAATTTTTTTTTGCCCATATTGTATTTTTGTTATGGCAAGTTGGTAAAAACACCAATTTGACTATTCTAAGTGTCATATGGTCTACCTGTCCAATTATTTTTTGCCCAGATATATCCTTTCTTTATGGCCAGTCCGTAAAAAACACCAATGTGCCTATCCTAAGTGCCATATGAGCCGCGGAGCTTTGCCACAGGCATACTACTCCTGCAACCCAGTTCCACTGTATCAGATTTACATGTTGGAGAGGTGGGTGTAGGTGGTGGTGGCAGTTCCAACTGGACCCTCACCTATGTGTCGAGGTAGGACTATAACGGCTAGCGAATAGTGTGGTTTGCGACTATGGCTGGCCTTGTTGATCTATCCGGGCCAGGCAGTGTCAGGCCCCCCAGACTCACCTCTCATTGACTCTATATAACCCTCTACGTGCACCATGACGCAATAAGGCATCATGGCATATAGGTCATCATGATGCATGAATGCAGCCCGAGTGAATAACTCACCAGGGGTGCATTCATGCATCATGCCGACCCCACGAGATACAAGGAGCGTGTCTGCATAAGACACCATAAGTCATGGCTGCATTATGACAACAAAGGATCATGAACCTGGAGGCATCATGTGGCCCCTGGGAGGGGAGGGGGGGGGTTAAGCAGGCCTTGCCCAGCTCCTATGGCTGCGGTGTTTGCCATGTTGCCCATGACATCGTTATTGAACAGCTTATATCACCATTCGCGGCAGCTACTTTGGAGGCCCGTCAGTAAGGTCCACTCATTAATAGCAAGGCATACTTGGACTGTAGCCAAAAAGGCGGTGACCACCTAAGGCTCTCTAGTCAAGGTTAGACAAGTCAAGACCTAGAATCTATCACACAATGCACACCCATTATGACCATATATCACTTCTCTAAAACAGAGTTGAGAAAAAGTTGGTAATTTTCCCCTTTTTGAGTCCATTTAAATATGAAATACAGATCGAGACAGGAAATAAAAATCTTCATTTTTCAAGCATTTTTAAGCGTCCCCTTGTAAATAAATTTTTCATGCAACAAAAAAACAGAACCTGCCAGGATGCAGGATTTCATGTTGGTCTAATTACTACTATGAATTGCTTCGATGTATGAGAAAATGCATTAAAATGTATTTTTCTTCGAGCGTCCAGAATATTTACAAAATATCTTCAACATATTTCCTTGTTCTTTCTTACTAGGATGGATGCCTCAAAGGCGCATGAGACCATCCCTAACTACCCTGACTTGAGGAAACATAACAACTGGATGGCCAAGCTTCTTACACCAGAGATCTTTATGAAACTGAAGGACAAGAAAACCAAGTCAGGTTTCACCCTGGACCAGGCCATCCAAACCGGTGTGGACAACCCCGGCCACCCCTTCATCTACACCGTCGGTAAGTGCCGCTGGAGACTGTCTTAAATTTCTGTGTAAAAGCCGCTACCTTTAATTTTCAAGCCTTCAGGGGTGCTAAATGTAAACGTTTCCGTGCAAATCCACAGAGAAAATAAATTACCGTTTATATGGGGGGGGGGGGGTCCTTTGAATTTTTTTCAAATGTATGGATCTATTGTCATCCAAAATCAGAAATTTGAGTATCCCAGTGGTAGTTCTTAGCCTCTATGTACGAGAGAAGATGGCATGTATGCAATTAAGTATTTAAATGACCTTTATTGTCCCTGTCCACTCTGCTTAGAGCTAGTTCCTAGATGCTGATGTCATCCCCACAACCACCCCTCCTCTTCCGAGTTACCGTAATCTCTCGCGTATAAGGCGCGTCTTATACGTGAGGTTTTAGTTGTGCCTGGAACCACAAGGGGGACACCAAGACCTTCCTTTTGATATGTTACACTCCCTGTAAGTCATACTATGACAGACTGCGGCTCAGGATGTCCCAGAGGGTCTCGGCTACACATAGCTTTTTAAATTTTCAAAATCCATTCAGCAGAAGTTAAGTTATCATTTTTTAATTTTTTTGACCATATTCTAAAACTCGAGGTGCACCTTATACGCGAGCTGCGCCTTATACGCGAGAGATTACGGTAGGTGCGACTACTACGGCGCATTCCTCTAGTTACTATTTGTCAGCAATTAGTCAACATACATGTCAGTATATGTATATCTTTGTAATATTTCAACTCATTTGACATAGTGATTAGCAAATTGTCATCGAGGACAGGGACTTAGCACTCAGTGCTACGAATGTGACATTTTCTAATGTAAAAATGTAAACCCATTCACACCCCTGAGCCTTAGATGTGGCTCATTCCAAAGTCAAATGTATGCCACATTTAATCTGGTAGGAATAAGGTTCCCATGCCAATATAATGGTTTAACAGGCACTTTTAAGGTTTTAAGGACTTTAATAATTTAATTTGATTTAAGTTGCTGTATGCAGAGAGTTCCATGAGGATCGCCATTAACTGTTTGATCCTATTGCATTGAGATAGACAGCTTCATGTAATGCTTTGTATGCTCACTCTACCATTCCATGAGGTGATGCTATAGGGATTTACTGCCCTGTACTGTCACAGTGATGTAATCATTGCTCCCCATGTGTACAACACCATTCATAATTGATACTTTACAATTGCAGGCTGTGTGGCCGGAGACGAGGAGAGTTACGAAACATTTGCCGAGCTCTTTGATCCCGTTATTGACGCTCGTCACAATGGCTACCCGAAACACGCCATCCACAGAACGGACCTCAACAGCTCTAAGATTGTGGGAGGAGACAACCTGGACACTAAGTATGTGCTGTCATGTCGTGTCCGTACTGGCCGCAGTATCCGCGGTTACTCGCTTCCTCCCCACTCTAACACCGCTGAACGCCGTGATGTGGAGAATATCCTCACCTCCGCCTTGGACAAACTCAGTGGTCCACTCAAAGGTAAAGTGACATCAAGATTGATAGAATCTTTGATCAGTGAAAATCGGCTTGTAATAGCACCCAGGGAAAATTTAAGATTCCTCTATCAAAAATAGCCAAAAGAATAGAAAGAAATTGATAAAGGTAATTTTTTTCATCTTTGATCTATGTCAACCAGTTCTTGGAATAGTTTGCAGCCAAAGAAAACTTCAGATCAGTTATTTTTCTTAATTTTTGAAGAAATAATACCTTTTCTGGCTATTCTTTAGTCAATTAAATCTTCCATGAGTCGTTGCAACTCGTCGGGTGTCTTTGTAGCAGTAAACAGATTTTCCCCAAAAATAAAAATAAATCGACCTAACCTACCTCATTTTTTTTGAGCATGTTACCTGAAACAAACATTTTTTTTTTGTTGGCCTTATTCAAACTTGCAGGAAAGTACTACCCTCTGAACAACATGACAGAGAAGGAGCAGGACCAGCTCATCGAGGACCACTTCTTGTTTGACAAACCTGTCTCTCCACTCCTCCTCTCCTCCAACATGGCCCGTGACTGGCCTGACGGTCGCGGCATCTGGCACAACGAGGCTAAGAACTTCCTCGTCTGGGTCAACGAGGAGGACCACTCAAGGTGAGCTGAGTTTTTGACCACTTATTATCGAAACCTTTTTTTTTATGAAATAGCTGAACGGTGCCTAAGATGCTCGTCATGCTTTGGGAGATTTGCCACTTATCACAGAACACTTTTCCTACTTAGTTACATAGTAACAAAGTATTTCTGTTTTTTATTATGTAGTAAGTATACAGCAGTCTGTAATTTTGCATGTACTTGATTTCAGAGTAATCTCCATGGAGAACTCAGGCAATATGAAGGCAGTCTTTGAGCGCTTTTGCGACGGTCTGAAACAAGTGGAAACCCTCATCAAGGGCGATGGTTACGACTTCATGTGGAACCAGCATCTTGGCTACGTCCTCACTTGCCCCAGCAACCTGGGTACTGGTCTGCGTGCTGGTGTGCACGTCAAGCTTCCCAAGCTGAGCCAAAACGCCAAGTTTGAGGAAGTTCTCGCCCTACTGCGTCTGCAGAAACGTGGCACCGGTGGCGTCGACACTGCCTCCACGGACGGAACCTTCGATATCTCCAACTTGGACCGCCTTGGGTTCTCTGAGGTTGAACTGGTACAGATGGTGATTGACGGAGTCGAATGTCTCGTCAACATGGAGAAGCGCCTGGAAGCTGGCGAGGAAATCGACACATTGATGCCATCGGGAGTGATGCGTCCTTCCGGAGACTACCCCGACCTGACCCAGCACAACAACTGGATGGCCAAGTGCCTGACGCCTGAGATCTACGACAAACTTCAGGACAAGAAGACCCCAACAGGCTTCACCCTCCAACAGTGCATCCAGACTGGTGTTGACAACCCCGGACATCCCTTCATCATGACTGTTGGTGAGTTGGTGACTCTTCTGCATTTCAATATTTGATACATACTAATACAATCTAACTGATCTCGCTTGCTTTTCTCCCATAAAACTCCTGAAATCATTACATTATGAAGACAGATGATAAAAAAAAGAAAAGATGAGTTGTATTAAGAATGAGATTTTATGACAGATTTGATTGATCTATAAGATGATTAACCTAATAAGCCGGGGGTAGACTCTGAAGAAAATACTATAAGCCGATTTTTCAGGCCTAATTTTAACTATTTTCTCTCAAAAGTGGCAAAAAAATGTGTGCTTATGACCGGGGTTTTACAGTAGGTCAAAAAAGGTCTCATAATTTCATTTTGTAACTTGACAGGTTGTGTTGCTGGAGATGAGGAGACATACGAAGTATTTGCTGATCTGCTCGACCCGATCATTGAGAAACGTCACAATGGTTATGCCAAGGATGCCAAACACAAGACCGACCTTGATATCAACAATCTGAAGGGTGGCGATGATCTCGATCCCAAGTACGTTTTGTCTTCACGTGTCCGCACTGGCCGCAGCATTCGCGGAATCTCCCTGCCACCTCACTGCTGCCGTAGTGAGCGTAGGAAGATCGAAACTCTGGCTGTTGAAGCCCTGGACACATTCGATGGCGACTTTGCTGGCAAGTACTACCCACTGAATGGCATGACTGAAGCAGAGCAGGACAAACTCATTGAGGACCACTTCCTCTTTGACAAACCAGTGTCACCTCTCCTGACCTGTGCAGGCATGGCCCGTGACTGGCCCGACGGTCGCGGTATCTGGCACAACAACGACAAGAACTTCCTTGTCTGGGTCAACGAGGAGGACCATCTCCGAGTCATCTCCATGGAGAAGAGCGGCAAAATGAGAACCGTCTTCCAGCGCTTCTGTGAGGGTCTGAACAAGTTTGAAGCCTGCATGAAGTCCAAGGATTATGAGTTCATGCACAATGACCATCTTGGCTACGTCCTGACCTGCCCCAGCAACCTGGGCACTGGTATCCGTGCTGGCGTGCACGTCAAACTACCCAAGCTCTCCGAGGACAAGCGCTTCAATGGTATTCTGAAGGCTCTGCGGCTGCAGAAACGTGGTACCGGTGGCGTTGACACCGCCGCTGTTGGTGGTACCTTTGATATCTCCAACATGGATCGTCTCGGCTTCTCGGAGGTCGAGCTGGTCCAGGCCGTCATTGACGGTGTCAATCTCCTTGTAGAAATGGAGAAATGTATGGAACAGAAGAAGTCTATCGACGACCTCATCCCCAAGAACTTCACAAATGAAGCTGAGGACGAGAATAACGAAGACTCCAAAGCATCATTCCGTGCTGAAGTGAAAGCTGATGGATATCCAGACCTAACAAAACACAACAACTGGATGGCTAAGATTCTCACAAAGGAAATGTACGACAAATTAAAGGACAAGAAAACACCTTCAGGATTCACCCTTGAGGGCTGCATC
This sequence comes from Acholoe squamosa, assembly GCA_949317995.1. Lineage (NCBI taxonomy): Eukaryota > Metazoa > Annelida > Polychaeta > Phyllodocida > Polynoidae > Acholoe > Acholoe squamosa. The sequence continues at coordinate 6,742,278 of OX439035.1, read as the reverse complement.
CAAACTGGTGTTGATAACCCCGGCCATCCCTTCATCTACACCGTCGGTTGTGTGGCTGGAGACGAGGAAACTTACGAAGTATTTGGTGATTTGTTGGATCCTGTTATCGAAGGACGCCACAATGGGTACACTAAAGACAAAAAGCATGCCACAGATCTCGACAGCACTAAGCTTGTCAATGCAGAGGACCTTGATCCAGAATTTGTATTGTCTTCACGTGTACGTACCGGACGTAGCATCCGTCCCATTCCCCTCCCACCACACTGTAACCGTGACGAGCGGAGACAGGTTGAGAAACTGCTAGTGAACGCTCTTGCTACACTCAAGGGTGATCTCAAGGGAACATATTACCCACTGAATGGTATGACAGATGCTCAGCAAGACAAGCTCATTGAGGACCACTTCCTCTTTGACAAACCCGTATCACCACTCCTCACATCAGCAGGCATGGCCCGTGACTGGCCTGACGCCCGCGGTATCTGGCACAATGACAAGAAGAACTTCCTTGTCTGGGTTAACGAGGAGGACCATGCTCGTGTTATCTCCATGGAGAAGGGTGGCAATATGAAGGCCGTTTTTGACCGTTTCTGTGACGGTCTGAAGAAGGTGGAGGACTCCATCAAAAAGCAGGGCTATGACTTCATGCACAACGATCATCTCGGGTACATACTCACCTGCCCCAGCAACCTGGGTACCGGAGTACGTGCTGGAGTGCACGTCAAACTACCCAAGATGAGCGAACACGCAGAGTTTAACAACATCTTGAAGGCCCTGCGCCTGCAAAAACGCGGCACTGGTGGCGTCGACACGGCCTCCACCGACGGAACCTTCGATATCTCCAACCTGGACCGCCTTGGGTTCTCTGAGGTAGAACTAGTACAAGGAGTTGCTGATGGCGTCAGGCTTCTGGTTGATATGGAGAAGAAATTAATGGCCGGAGAATCGATCGATGAATTAATTCCAGCAGCCGCCAAGGAGCTAGGTGATGCCCCCGAATAATCAACAGAATCCAAACATCACTGTTTAGGACTATATGTGAACAAACAAACCCCATGTGATATTTTTTATATTTATTATTATCATTATTATATGTATTGTAACCTGCAGACATCTCAGTCCTCTGTCTAAAAACTTTTGTATTTGATATAAACGACCACAAATGTACAGCTTTTCATCAGACACAGCTGAAAAACATTTACACCGAAGACTTCTCCCGGAATGCCCTTCTTACAAGACTTGAAAGGACTATGTTCTTACTATAATATCTAAATCATGACCAAAACAGCAAAATTTCTGTTGGAAAGTGGTTCCCTCTACAGTATTTTAGATTATTTATATTCCGTCCATTTCCATCTATGCTATAACTAGAATATGTGTGAGGCGTGGAGTGAAGAGTGTATACATGCGTAGATGTTAGTCGAGTGCCAAAGGGAGCCGTGCTTAAATCTGTAATTATAACGATAGTATTACTCCCATTTAATATCTATAGATAGCAATTATACATAACGACATCTTAAGCCAAAACAATCTGGTACATCCGTTAGCCAATAAACCCTCCACAATATAATTTCATCATCATTTATATGCTTTTTTTTTTGTAGTACTGGTAACACCAAAATAGACTTTTTATTTTACATCTGACCACCAATAGATGAAAAAAAAACATTTTGTCTACAAAACTGAAAAAGACAATGAATCCTGTTTTCATCACACGGTCATGTTAAGTGTTAAAATTGAACTCATTTTCCTTCCTTTTTTGGCTAATGGCTTATTTGTTGGAATGTTTTGTATAGTTTCTCGTTTAGAATAAACTTATTTTCATTGTCATCACTTTTTGTTCATTTTCTTACAAATTGTAAAAACCTGCTCCTAATTAAGCCACGTAAGTTATGTAATCAATATAATCTAATGCATAAGGTGATGTTGATCATATAACTTTATAAGGGAAAAATGCATATGTGCAGACCTTTACAGCTGTTTTCCTGTTTACCATGTTTTCTAAAATATATGCCTAGTAGTGGTAGTAAACAGTTTAATTGGTAATTGGAAACTTTGAGATCAATTCTAGTCTAAATTAACAACGCCGACGGAAGGGCCCTGTCCCTGTAACGCTGAATATGGTATTTTTTCTTCATAAGTTTTTATACCAATCCTATAAATAGAGAAGATTACAAACCTTTTGGTATTGAAAACATTCATTTTATTCGTCACAGATTATAAATATTTTCGTGAATCAGCAGTGGAATGTGCAGGTGGTTTTCTTTTCTAAATTCATCTGGGGAAAGGATTTAATTTCAAGTTTTTATCTCTTAAAAGCCTCCTATAGATTAACAATTATAGCTTTTAGTATAAATGACGATTTACTATGAAACTAGAGAGTGAAAAGATAAAAAAAGAAATTGCAAAGGTCAGGGCTAAATTAGTCATGGAAAATGAAGGATTTTTTATTTAAAGGAGTCCAGGAATATCTGCCAAAATGTACCACTTGTCTTCGATTTGAGAGACATTTCCCATGAGGGCATTCAAAGATAATTTTCAAGAAGTGCAGTCTTTTTCTTCTCAAAGTTTGTAAGTCATAATCCAAGGTGTTTTTGATTTATTTTCATGTATGAAAATAAATCATTTACATCTATAGCCAGGGGTTGAAATTTTGACCAATAGCTCATCTACTGAAATCCTAGGCATGGGCACTAACTTAATAGGTACTAATATCTGGGGCCAGCACACAGAACCCATAGACTTTAGCATAGGCATAGACTACTTTATGCCCATGTATTATATCTGACCAAGACAAGTGGTACTGCCCTCCTTACCCCTGGCTTTCCCTAGGCACACTCCAAACTTGTGGACAGGTAGATGATTATAGCCTTTAGGCTGTGCAGTCCCTATACACCATAACAATCCCTCCCAAACACTCCAAACTCACTGACAAGTATATGATTATAGTCTCTAGGCTGTGCAGTGATGCACTAAAACAGTGCTGGTGAGTAGAATCCTTACCACTGCATTGGTGCATCATGATACATTGTGCAGGGCCTCAGTTAGCTATTTAAGGGCATCATGATTCACTAAAACAGTGCTGGTGAGTAGAATCATTACCACTGCATTGGTGCATCATGATACATTGCGCAGTGCCTCAATTAGCTATTTAAGGGGGTCATGATGCACGTCATGATGTCTCGCCAGCTCTTCATTGAAGCATCAAGACGAACATCTTCAAAAAAGCACAGTTAACCCTTTATGGTTGGCATGATGCATTGATGCACATTTAAACCTTTATGGATGGCATGATGCATTGATGCACACTTAAACCTTTATGGATGGCATGATGCATTGATGCACATTTAAACCTTTATGGATGGCATGATGCATTGATGCCCATTTAAACCTTTATGGATGGCATGATGCATTGATGCACACTTAAACCTTTATGGATGGCATGATGCAAATTTAAACCTTTATGGATGGCATGATGCACACTTAACCCTTTATGGATGTATTGATGCACACTTAACCCTTTGTAGATTGCACGATGCATTGATGCACACTTATCCCTTTATGGATGTATTGATGCACAATTAACCCTTTATGGATAACATGATGCATTGGTGCACACTTAGACCTTTATGGATAGCATGATGTATTGATGCACACTTAACCCTTTGTAGATGGCATGATGCATTGATGCACACTTAACCCTTTTTAGATTGCATGATGCACATTTAACCCTTGAGGGATGGCATGATGCATTGATGCACACTTAACCCTTTATAGATTCAAGATGCATTGATGCACATTTAACCATTCATGGATGCATTAATGCACACTTAACCCTTTAGGGATGGCATGATGCATTGATGCACACTTAACACTTTATAGATGGCATGATTCATTGATTTACACTTAACCCTTTAGGGATGGCATGATGCATTGATGCACAATTAACCCTTTATGGGTGACCTGCTACATTGATGCACACTTTAAGCATTATCATTAACCATGACAAAATAAATCACCACGGCTATGCCGTGCTTAAATGATTTCCTTAATCCATCAAATACACGCCTCCTAGTTATTTGGTCAGGAAAAATGATCATTTTTGGTCAGGGAAAGTTAGGGAATTTTGATCCGAGATTCTTGGGGGAACCATGTGTTACTGATGAGAGGGAGAATTGCTTGGTCCCTGGAGTGAAGATTTCTCGAAATTCAAAAGGCATTTTTGCATCAGAACATAAGTATGTAGCCAACTGGATAAATAATGTTTGAAAAGGAAAAAACAAACTAGCAGAAGACAAATGTTGACGACGCCATAGAAATACAAAATTGGTACATGTTTTTGATATTTGACATTTTGGGCCAACTTCCTGCATGGGTGTGCTGAGGGTCTGTGGCAGTGTCAACTTTTGTCTTCTATGCAACACTACAATAAATCATACACTAGCTGTTACAGTATAATATACTGTATATTGAAGGTGTATGTGCCGGTTTGACACGTACAAGCGTACCTATCTCATCCCTTGTAAGTTGTAATTACCCTGCGGTAAAACAGTAGGCAGGGTTCCCACATTTCATGGAATTAAAAGGAAGGGGAAGTCCTGGAATTTCTGAAAATTTCTTGAGTCATGGAAAATTGGTAAACTGACGGGAGGTCAACCCGCTAATGTCCAAATATAGTTAAAATGTCACGGAAATGTCATGGAATTTGAGTCTTGGGATTTTGTGGGAACCCAGAGTAGGCCTACCTGTGCTTAAAGTTTCATACCATGTTACGCTTAAACAGGCAGGTACGGTATACATAAGGTACTCCATTTATAATGCCATATTTTAAGGTGCTTTGAATCGAGGACCTACGTCTGCCGACGTTAGCACTGTGGTGGACGTAGCCAATTCAGAGCTCCTTTAAAACAAGTAATACACTGAAACAAAATAAAACCATAGTGTTGTAGATTTTAATACAATAGTAGCGAATAGTCCTGTGAGACATGGCACGGCGACTTGTAATCTTGTGTCTGGTTTCAGTTGGTGAGACTGATAGATAGGGCATACTATCATCTGGGCTTTTGGTAGTATATAAAACACAAATTCAACAAGAACTACCCACTGCAGCTATGTACTAATAGCCTGTAGACTATCCATTCTGCATGCACCTCACTCAGCTGTCACAGGGACCCGTCTTATTCAATGTTCAATGCCATAGTCAACAGGTGTGTCATTATGAGTGTACACTGTCTCAGATCGCCAGGAGCCTGCTATGTCTCAACCCCCCCCCCCCCACACACACACACCCAACTGCCAATCACCTTATAATTTATCTGTACCTCATCACGGGCCAGTGGTCAGCAAACCAGCCAGATCACTCCACCTCTCTGTAGAGGGGGAGCACAGTGTAAGTACCTCTGTACATGTATGTTTTCACAGTCTTCCACAAAATCATTTATATAATGAAAGGAGTAATTAAATTAATGTCTCATCACCGATAGCAGATACATATTCTGAGAAAGCATTATTTCAATGTAAACTTAAAAAAAGTTTACACAGAAAAAAATGTAGCAGTACCACAAGGTGTCCTTACACTTCAACCTCCTCTGATTTACAAAAATGCACATATGGCAACACACACTTTAGCACTGATTTCTCCATAGAGATCTTTAACAGTGAATACTTTGTTCAAAAACAGAAAATATGATCCAATTGTACCATAACCCACTGAGATGAAACCTGTACTACATATATATAGTAGTTTCAGAACAAACAATTCTAAAACAAAGGCTACAGAGATGCATTTCTGAATCTTAAAATGCTCTAATGCTAATCTGCCATAGGGCTCCAAATGATTAAATGTCTTATCTGCGAATAAAATCAAAAGTATGAGATATATTCTGAAAATTCCTTCACTGATAAGTAAAGTACACACACTGTTGTTATTACATTAGAATAGTGGGCAGGAAAAGTCCATAGCAGGGGAGCCACAAACAAAAATTGCAAGGCCTCCCTATTCCTTACTGTGAACCATACACTAGTCTACTCATCTCACAAGTAGTACTCACTAGTCGCCGCGTTAAAAACAACCTGCACATCCCCACTAGAACCTCAGCTCTATACAACCTACATAACAACACAATTCCATATCTGAGATAAATGCAAAAAAAAAAAACAAAAAAAAAACTGCACATTATCACCAGCTGATTATCACATAAAATTTGATTGAGGGGACTTTGATTCTGTGATATGCCCATGACAATATCAATGTGTCTTTAATAGCTGCAGCAACATCGGACTACGGTTGATAAGAGGTGGGACGAGTGACAACTTTCGCTAAGTACTAGGATATATCCATGTAAGGGTAACACATTAACCCTTTAAGGACACTGGTGCAGAATGCATCATGCCTATTGGCCTCATAATAATGTACCAACACTTCATTGGAGCATCATGCCGACCCTATGGGTTTATACACATATACTCCCAGAGGGTCGTCATGATGCTCCAATGAAGTGCTGGCGAGCAGTCTTGCCAGCACTTCATTGGTGCATCATGACATCCAATGGGCATGATGCACTCCTGCATCAGCAGGCCTGAAACTTTAAACCCCTTAACAAAGGGTTAAGCGCCGGTATGATACACCAGTGCAGTGGTGACAAGGAAATACATTTGCACATAACACACATACAGGTATATGAACTAGACATAATGTGAACATTGAGGAGTAGAATTGATATAAAGTGCTATCATAAGCTTCAGACTTAAATCTTTAGATCAAAACTCATCATCACAGACCCATCCATTTTATATCACAATGACTAGATGATGAATGGATTGGTGGCGCGGGAATGTGTCGGGCTTGGGATGGGTCGGTCCATGACAGCTGCTTTCAGTGCCACCACGGTGCCCAGTCCTGATGTAGCGACCATGAAGAGGAGAACTGCCGGCCACCCACTCACCTGTAGTATCCACCCGACCACCGGGCCCTGGATCACACTACCCAGACTGCCAAACCCTGAAATAAGACACAATAAAGTTATAGAACCTGTCTGACCACTGGGCCCTGGATGACACTACCCAGACTGCCAAACCCTGAAATGATGTACAGTAAAGTTATAGAACCTGTCTGACCACCGGACCCTGGATCACACTACCCAGACTGCCAAACCCTGAAATGATGAACAATAAAGTTATAGAACCTGTCTAACCACCGGGCCCTGGATGACACTACCCAGACTGCCAAACCCTGAAATAAGACACAATAAAGTTATAGAACCTGTCTGACCACCGGACCCTGGATCACACTACCCAGACTGCCAAACCCTGAAATGATGAACAATAAAGTTGTAGAACCTGTCTGACCACCGGGCCCTGGATGACACTACCCAGACTGCCAAACCCTGAAATAACACACAATAAAGTTATAGAACCTGTCTGACCACCGGGCCCTGGATGACACTACCCAGACTGCCAAACCCTGAAATAACACACAAAAAAGTTATAGAACCTGTCTGACTGAGAGCCCTGGATGACGCTACCCAGACTGCCAAACCCTGAATTAACACACAATAAAGTTATAGAACCTGTCTGACTAAGAGCCCTGTATGATGCTACAAAGGCTGCCGAACCCTGAAATAAGACACAGTAAAGTTATAGAACCTGTCTGACCACCGAGCCCTGGATGACGCTACCCAGACTGCCAAACCCTGAAATAACGTAAAGGAATCTGTCTGACTACGGGGCCCCTGGATGATGCTACCCAGACTGCCAAACCCTGAAATGATGCATAGTATCTGGCCCTGTATGACGCTAGTACCCAGACTGCAGAACCCTGAAATAACGCACAGTAAAGTTATAGAATCTGACGACCGGGCCCTGTATGACGCTGCCCAGACTGCTGAACCCTGAAATCATGTAAAGCACCGTGCCTTTGAATAAGCGCTCGTCTCATATATATTGTTGAGTTGACGTGGCTTTGTGTACTGAGGCCCCAGAAAGGCTGTCCCCTGCTTTTTATAGACCACCTGAGTGTACTAAATGCTGGTGCCTGTGGGTTCAATTTTTTTTTTGCACTAGCCAACGCTAGTGTGGACAATTTTTCAAAAAAATGAAATTTACACTATTAACTATGAATAAATGCCGGTCTTGTTTAAGGGCCAGGGATGGAGAAATACTGAAATCTATAAGCGCCGGGGCGTATAAACAGGCCACTACAATATCTGTCTGACTACTCCATAAGCCATGGCTTATACGCGGGGTTTTACGGTAGTCTATTTGAAAAGAAAGACACATATAAAAGTCTTACCATTAATAAGGCCGGTGACCGCAGCTGCTGCGTTTCGCCCGTCTCTATTCCCGATATCCGCTGGCACCAGGGACACTAGAAATGTATGAATAAACGTCTTAATCAGGGTAATGTATCTTTATACTCAAAATACTGTGTATAAGGCGCACCCTTCGGATAGGTCCCACCTAGGGTTTTAGGATTTGGTCAATGAAATAAAAAATGTCATAACTTTTGTTCTACCAAATGAAATTTTCAAAATTCAAAAAGGTCTATGTAGCTAGGGCCCGGGCCTCCTATGTCCTATCTGCCTTTGGGGAACTGTAATATAAAAAGAAATGTCTTTGTGTCCCCCTTGCAGAACCAGAGAGAACCATTATCACCGCGTATAAGGCACACATGTTGCCCTCGGCAAAATTATACTTAAATATCAACTTACCCTGGTAAGTCTCTTTAATTTTACAATTAAACCTCAAAAGCTTATAACATTTCCTCAAAGTCTACCCCCAGCTTATGACTGAGGTTGGTTTATGAGTGGAGTTTTACGGTAGTACAGACCTACCTAGAATGGTATCAGGCCCACAGTTGAAGGCGCCTGCTACAAACAGTAGTACAGCATGGACGGTGACGCCCAATGCCGTGGTCATCATGAACACTGTGAGCGACACGGTAGATATAAGGATTCCCACCATGCAGCCGTATATAGCACGACCCTGGAACAACCTAAAGTAAACAAAGGGGCCGTAAGACACAAGACATCAAGTATATGCTGTCCTATTAATAATTTGTCAGTTTTTTTAGGAGAATATGTAGCTGGGATCAGGTTGACAAAATGTTACAGAGGGAGTGTATGATATGATAATGTATACAACTTTTTCTGCTTCCCTTGGGAGGGCTTGGGAGTCCCCCCCCCCGACCCGCAGAGCATCCAAAATGTTCATTATTGTTGATCTCATGTTCTATTGTAATTTGCAGGCTTTTTCATTGAAAAGGGGTGAAATTTTTTGCACCCACCCCCCCACCTTTAGGGGTCATGGATATTTCAGGCCCTGAAAGGGCGAATTTTTTACCCCGCCCCCCCCCAACTATTATTAAAGCAGATAATAAGGAAAGATTAGGGGGTAGATTCTATAGGTAATTGTACAGAAAATAATAGAGATAACTTTTATCCTATATACAGGCGTATATTGAATGGGATCTCACATACATTACGGTAATCAACCCTTTAAAGGCCGCTGATGCAGGAGTGCATCATGCCCGTTGGTCGTCACGATGCACCAATAAAACGATGGCGAGTCTGCTTTCCACCACTTCATGGGGCACCATGCCGAGCCTCCAGGAATATATCAACCCAGTAGGGTCATCATGATGAATTCATGCAATGCTGGCGAGTTACTCGCCAGGGCTATATTCATGCATCATGGTGTAAGGGTATGGTATTTACACTTTACATTCATGTACCCGTGAGACTCAGACCTAGGTCCTTCGGGTGTAGTGGGGGAATCCGGATGGCAGGTGGCAGCACCTGCCTCTGGGTTCGTATCCATTACACCAGGGGGCCTACCACTCGTCCGCCACACGTCACGTGGCCGGTCTGAGTTTCGCGGGCTTTTCCCCTATATAAGGCTGGTCCTAGCCCATGTTCTTCAGTAGTGGTTTACCCACTGCTCAACCAGGTCGTTACCCGAAAGGGTAACCGAATGCCCTAGTAGCATGTAGTCCTCTGAGGCTGTGATCGTATGTAACATAAGCTATGAAATAAAAGCTCGGTTGCCTACCCGGAAACTTTTCTCTCTCTTCGTTATGATTTAATCTAACTTAACGAGACGAACCACTACACTGGTGCCGTGACCAGTTGGGCTTCGGGTAAGCGCAGTCAGAAATGACTGAGCTGAGCCCAGTTAGGGGAAATGGCCCAAATCATGAGCTAAACTCCCCGATGGAGGATGGTGAAATCAAGTCACCACCCCAAGGAACAGAGTGGAGAGATCCACTGGAACACTACCCTGATGGGTTAGAGGATGTAAGAAAAAACTTACATGATGAACTGGATGAATTTGGAGACTCCTTATTCATGCCAGGAGGTACTTCGAAACCTGCACCAATGCATAAAAGTACTGCTCAATTTGGTAAACTACCATTTGAGGTACCAAAGCCTAGTGCAGGTATGTTTGAAACTCCATATAGTTCTCGAATTAAACACCAGAAATGTGGATTCGAAAAGAACAAAATGGACGAGCTTGAAGACATGAGAGCTGTATACGAGAAGATCCAGAAGGATCTTATTACACTGACCGGAACCCGAGACAAGATTCTGACTGAAAACAAACAGTTGATATCAGAACGTCTTGATTACGATCAAAGTTGTAGACGCCAACAACGATTGTTATTGGATCAGATGGAGAAAGAAAAACAAGATTTCCAACTCCAGCACGAACAGTATCGTGATGCACTACACACGGCGGATCTGGAATACAGAGCCTCGTGTGATGAGTTGAATAGAACTAAACAGGAGTTAAATTCAACTCAATCGGCTTATGGCAAGTACCAAGAAGAGCTGATGAAAATTGAATCAGCCTTCAAGGATGCTCGGAAAACGTATCAAAAACAAACCGATGAGCATGAAAAACTCAAAGGTCAATGGATACGTGAATCCACAGATTTGGCTGCCAAACAGACAAAAATGATGGATAATTATTCCGAACTGGAAGCTAAAGCTATCCAGATGTCAAAGTATCTAGAAGATACTGGTCGTGCAGTAGGCACTCTTGAATCAGACTTCACTGTTTCAGGAATTGCCCTAAACACGACGAGTAACCAGATGAACTCTTTGAGGGGCGATGACGGGGTAACAGAGACAACTGTACCTCGTTATGAAGGAGTAAAGAGTCATCAGGTTAGATTTACGGATAATACCTTAAAACCTCTTGGTTTAGGTACGGGAAATAGTGGGGGTGACTCTGCGAGTGGAGCTAAACAAAGCCACTCGGCAAAAACCTCCACCTTTGACGGCGGATGGCCACAACAGTCACCTTTAGGGGGACCAAATGGCCCGTATGCCCAGTATGGATGGAGTCAGTCCCAAACAGGAGCGAATCTGTCCAATGGTAACACCCGGAACATGTCCGGAGGAACGACCGGACAAGCATCCGGGAATTCCAGTACAGCTGGAGGGCAATCCGGATGTGACCAAGGATCCGGACCTTCAGGAGATCGTTCCAGAAGCAGACCCTCTGCCGGTGGGACTGGTTTCAATAATGGAAATCAGTCGTATGGAACAGGAGGAAACACTAATCCCAATAGTGGTTTCTTTAGCTTTGGTGGAAATACACAACCCACCAATAATCCAGGGCCAACTCCTCAAACCGGCGGATACACCTTCTCACAGGTGCCTCTATACGGAGCAGGGGGATCAGGGGGTGGAGGAGGACCACCGCCCAGAGGCTTTGGAGGTACTTATGGTACAAATCCTCCAAGGAAAAAGAGACTCAGTCGCCGAGTATCTCTTTCTCCAGGGTTACAAGCGCTGCATGACTCTAATGCAGCGATTGCTAACTTAGGTGTTGATTGTTACAATCAAGGTCTGGACGATACGGAGATCATGGAATGGAGTAAGGGTTTAACCCTTACTGGATCTACAAATCCGGCTCGTAGAGTAGCTAAGATACCTACCCCCTTTAATGCCAAGAACCCTTGGAAGGAGGAGTATCAAGGCTGCGCAGATGTCTTTAACTGCAATGGATGGGGCAAAGCGGAAGCTCTCCCTTATCTGGTATGCTGGTTAAAGGAAGGCGACGGAAAAGGAGCCGTGGAACAATGGAGAGATTCTCAAATAGTAGGACTCTCGGCCCATATGAAATATGATGAACTCATAGAGATTGCTTCATATTTATATGGGAATATAGTTGGAGAAGATCCTTGGCTGACGTTCACTAAAAGAACGCAGAAGCCTAAGGAATCTGCCAAAGTGTTCAGCTTAGAATGTCAACGACTGTTGCACAAAGCCAGACCTCAATGGAGACTGGATGATGAATGCTTCCTAGATGAAATGTTTAAACAATTCATCGAAGGATTGCGGAATCAGGAACACAGGACAGTAGCCTGTGAAGCTTGGAAGAATGATGCCTCTCTGACAGATATGTTCCAGTCCCTAGATCATTATGATCGAAAGGCCCGTATCTTTGCCGGGAAGGTACCTCAACGGATGTCAGCAATGATAATCCCGGAAGGAATACCCGAAACCGATTCATCCAAATCAGGGGAACCTGACGAAGATGAAAACGTTGGCCAAGGGAACCCCCGGTACAACCGGAACTGGGGAAAGAAACCGGGTTACGTCAAGGAGAAAGTGATTACTTCCAAACCTCCTGTGACTCAACCCGATACCAAACCTACTACCGGTCCGTCTTTATCAGAGGACCTGGTTAACAATTTGGTAAAGAAGATTACTGAAAATCTTAGGAGGCCTAAGCCTGATAGGAGCGTTGTGACATGCTTTCGATGTCAGGAAACTGGGCATTATGCTGCCGAGTGTGAGGCAGACAAGCCAGTTTATAGAAACACTCGTTACCGGACGATCTGGGTAAGGAGGACTCAGTGAAGAAGGAAAACTGAGAGGGGGTGTCCATGAAGGCAACCGGATTACCCCCCGAATGAGTGATTGCCATGACTGCCAGCCTATCGCCACTTGCGGTACTGGTGAGAATCCTCTAGCGATTTCACCCAGCAGTGAAGCTAAGGAGCCTGATCAGTTCCTTACTCATGAGGCTGGGGAGACTGATAGTACACCAGGTGTCAAGAACCGGCAGAAGAACACAGAGGGGAAACCCGATATCAGTCCAGAGGGAGCGGCCAACGAGTTGGCCAGGGTGGGGTGTGCCCAGTTCCACCCGGGTCATCCTTGTCTCGAGTTTTTGAAGGGATGTGGATTTGACCTCGGCGCTAAGACGGAACTTGCTAAGTACGCAAGTAGTCCTACCTACTTGAAAGGTAGGAGATGGTACGCAGTTGTATCTGTGAGTGGTAGATCCGCTGAGTTTCTTGTCGATACGGGTGCTAGCCACTCCTGTATTGCTAAGAGATTCTACGATCTTTTGCCTACGAATCATGAAACTTTCACAACGGAAGGAAATGCTCGTACGGCCGACAGTAGCATGATACAAACGTTCGGTAGAACATGTATGAGGTTCAGTCTACAGGAAGATAAGGACTTCATCCTTATTTCTACTGTGGCGAACATCGCGGATGATGGTATACTTGGTCTGGATTTTGCTGCATTATATGGAGCAAGGTTAGATTCCCAGAGGGGAATATTGGAAGTGAGAGACCCGTATCATCTCGAAGTACAATGTGTACTTAGGCAAGTAAGCAGTGTAGCCAGTGTAGACTGTTAAGATACCACCGGGCACAGCCTGTGATGTCTTATGTCGAGCGGACAGACAGTTTTCAGGAAAAACTGGAGTTGTAGAGCCAGACATGGCAATGTTGTCAAGTATCGGATTGGAATCCGCCGACGTTCTAGTAGCTAACGCTGCTTGGACGGTGGTTCCTATATCCAATACCGGTAATAAGACTGTCTACGTACAGAAGGATACGATCCTCGGGTCGGTTGTCCTGTCTGAATTGGTAGAAGACTGTAAACATGTTTCGGCACCCGGAGTCCCTTCCTCACCCGAAAGGAGTCCGGAACTAGACACTCTAGTAGCCGAAAGCCATGTAGAAAGTGATGAACAATGTGAAGCTCTAACTGACTTGTTATACAAGTACCGTAAAGCTTTTGCAGCACCAAGTGAAAAATTGGGGCGTACCGATAAGGTACTGCATACCATTGACACTGGTGAGAATGAACCTTTTAAGATTCCTTATAATAGACTCCCACTAGCCAAAAAAGAGGGTAGCTGAGGAGGAGATAGCTAAAATGCTTGAACAGGATGTAATAATTCCATCAACCAGTCCTTGGTCTAGCCCTGTGTGCATGGTGACTAAGAAAGATGGTACCATCCGTTTCTGCATAGATTACCGGAAATTGAATGGTATGACCAAGAAGAATTCATATCCCTTACCACGGATTGATGAGACTATAGACTCCCTTAGAGGTAAGCAATGGTATTGCTCTCTAGACTTACAATCCGGGTACTGGCAAGTGGGTATGCATCCGAAAGACATGGAGAAGACGGCCTTTTCCAGTCATGTTGGGTTATTCCAATATAATGTGATGCCGTTTGGATTGTGCAATGCACCGGCGACATTTGAAGCCATGATGGAAACTTTATTAAGTGACCTATTATGGAAGAAATGTCTCGTCTATCTAGATGATGTGATTGTCTTTGGGAAGACATACGAGGAATGCTTGAAAAATTAAGGTATGGTTCTGGAAAGGATCATAACTAATGGTTTGAAGCTGAAACCCAAGAAATGTGATCTTTTTAAAAGATCTATTAATTACTTGGGGCGAATAATCTCGAATGAAGGGATTAAAGCCGATCCGGAGAAACTGGATGCCGTGTCAAATTGGCAGGCACCCACGAATGTGAAAGAAGTTAGATCCTTCCTCGGATTCTGTTCCTACTACCGGGACTTTATCCCAGGATATTCAAGGGTTGCCTTTCCTATCCAGAGTTTGTCCCACTGGACACCCGGGGTGAGAAAGGAACGATTCCCTTGGGGATCCGAGCAAGACGAGGCCTTTATGAAAATAAAGGATTTGTTTGCAAGTACACCTGTGTTGAAGTACCCTACGGAGAATGATCATTTCATTCTAGATACTGATGCTAGTAATGAAAGCATAGGAGCCGCCCTTTCTCAGGTCCAGGATGGGGTTGAAGTTCCTATAGCCTTCGCTAGTAACACGTTGAGTAAATCTCAAAGAAACTATTGTACCACTAAACGTGAGTTGTTGGCTGTGGTGGTCTATACGAAGAAGTTCAAGCACTTTTTGTGGGGGAGTGATTTCACTCTACGGACTGACCACTCTTCCCTCAGATGGTTATTGAACTTCAAAGATGCAGAGGGGATGATAGGTTGCTGGTTAGCGCACCTATCCGAATTCGGTCTAAATCACAGCCAGATTGAACACCGAGCCGGGGCAAAGCATTTGAATGCAGATGCTTTGTCTAGAATCCCAGTGAGGAAATGTGCAAATGCTGAGTGCACTGATTGTGGAGCACACAATGCTGTGTTGGCAGGGGTTCGAGTTCCATTCGAAACCCATCCGGAACATGTCTTGAATTGGTCCTTGGAGACCATCCAACAGTTCCAGGAGTTCCATCATGTTTGATTAAGTTCCTTAATCAGGGTATCTGTCCTCCAAGACCCGAAGTGTCATTGGAAAACAGAGAGATGAGACGATTCTTAGCTCAATGGGCCGAGCTAGAAGTCCGGGATGGTATTCTGTTTCAATGGAAGAACCATTCTAATAGGAAGAAAACCTTGCAAGTTGTCATACCTAGTGCTATGCGACAAGATATTATGTATTTCTGTCATGGGCATAGAACTAGTGGACACTTTGGAAAGAAACGGTCTCTAGAACGTCTAACCAGACGATACTATTGGCCCGGCATGAGTACAGATCTCACCCGATGGGTGGAGACCTGTCCCGAGTGCTGTAAGAACAAACCAGGACCCGGGTTAGGCAAACTGCCATTATCCCAGGAACTGTTTGGTGTAAGGTTTGCTAGAATAGCTGTTGACATTATTAGTGGGATTCCCCCCACTCCTAGTGGCAACACGTGTATGATGGTCGTGTCTGATTATTATACCAAGTACACCCGAGTGTTTCCTTTACCGGATCATAAGGCTGTTACTTATGCTATGGCCTTTGTAAAAGGGTGGGTGCTGCACCTAGGTGTCCCACTCATGTTACATAGTGACCAAGGCAGAGAATTTGAGTCTAGTCTGTGGCAAGAGATGTGTAATTGTCTGGCGATCTGCAAGACAAGAACTAATCCCTATAGGCCACAGAGCGATGGACAGGTAGAGAGATTCAATAGGACTTTGATCCAAGTATTGCAGTCTCTAGTAAATGAGCAGATGGATGATTGGGATGAACAATGTGAATTCGTGGTACATGCCTATAATGGCACTGTACATTCGAGCACAAACTGTTCTCCTAATCTCCTCGTTTTTAGAGAGGATTTGATTATGCCAGCAGATTTGGTGTTTGGCGTAATAAGAATGAATCCGGAAACCCCTTGCCAGGTGATGTTTGTAGAATCCCTACGGGATAATTTCAAACAAGCCTATGAGAGGGTTAGAGACGAGTTGCAGAAAACTGCGCGTTGGCAGAAAGTTGGCTATGACACAGGTCTAAAAGCTAGATTTTTTAATCTAGGGGATAGAGTACTGCGTCTACACCAACCTCTGGCCAACCTGAAATTAGCCAGCAATTGGGATGGACCTTTCACTATAACTCAGGTTATTAGTGATTGCACAGTGATTATTAAATCACAGCTTGGTAAATGTTACAAGTCAAATGTAGCGAGACTACGCCCATGGAGAGGGAGGGATACCTCCACCGAAATGTATGGTGATGGTCTATTGGAAGTAATGGAACAGAGTCGTGTTAAGCAACTCGAAGTGGTACCGACCCGAAAGCGAGGACCCGGGCGGCCACGGAAGGTTGCAGACCCGAAGAGGGTGGTGCCCCCTGTCGTAACATCCGGAAAGCAGGGGAAGATATAAAAAGTCTCGGCAGGCGCAGGTAAAAATAAGATGAAAGGTCCTTCTAAGGCTAAGAAGACCTTGGAAAAGGCTCTTATGGATACCAGGTCAATAAAAGAGGCCTCAAAACCTCTTAGACGCAGTCCAAGGTTGCTAAAGACTGCCGTAACCTAGCCTGTTAACACAACGAGTGTGTTGTCCTGTACTGTGTACTGTTATATGTTGTAACCTAGTTCAATGTATATTTGAGCCGGTCATGAGTTTCTGGAAAAGGTCCTATGACAATGTACCCATGGTTTTGGACGGATAATCCGGTGGATATGCTTATGCTATCCATAAACTCCATAATACCTAGCGAGTTGTCATGGTTGAACCCTGAGTACGGACGGACGACCGATCGGGTATTGTATTGTTTTTATGTAAGGACGCGTGACCTAATTAAGGGCACGCGGGAAAGTTGTTGACCCATTTTCGAATGGTCACGTGAGGCGCCGGTTTGATCATGCGCAGCGATTCAAGTTCGAGTATCCCGCCATATTGTCTTATTCCTGCGAAGGAAGAAGACGTGGCCGAGGGTGGTCTTACTCTTGTTGGAGTCTGATAGCCCGTGACAGCCATATTCCGAGGTGTGCCCTCGTTAAAAGGCACCCGCCTTTCACTGGGTAAGCAGTCCTTACTGCTTATCCGGTGGATTGGGATATTTAATCCCCGAACAGCCACTTCTGTCGATGGCAGAAAAGGCCGTCCGCCTTGGCGGTGGTGCCGGTGCCAGCACCCCGCCGGAGTATGGAAGTGGTTCTCCCCAGAGTCCCACTTATACATACGACGATCAGCAATACGATGCTGATTGTGATCAGATGGATCAACAAATGAATGTTGATCAGTACTTCTCTGGAGTAGATGATAGCGACGTAGAATCGTTCTATGATGCATCCGACAACTCCAGACAAGTTAGTCCTGAACGCCGAGGTGTTCAACAACGAATTGATGTAGGTGAGCCTTATGTAGCCCCTCCATCCGAAGGTTTGAGTGGAGAGCCGGCAGGAGTCCAGTCTCATGACAGGGCTCTGATGCCACCTCCCCCTCAATTGCCGCCCCGTCTTGGTGGGAGTACCTCATTCGGTGCTTTGGGACCTGCTTCTCCGGTTGACAGGCCAATATACCTAGAGCTGCCCCTCCCAGACAGTCCAGAATGGCATGATGTAGCCGGTCCCTATGACGGACGGATGTTAGCAATTTCTGAGGAAATGCTGATACCCACCTGTTATGGGACGCCCAGAGAGGTTGACGAGCGTGTTGTCAACGCAATCTGGGAATGTGCTCATCCGCAATGGGCTAATACCTTTCCGGGGTCCTGGTTGATGGATTACCATCAGATGGCCAAAGGATTGGTAGTCCACTTATGGTTTCGTAAAGCCGTCTGGGACGCAGAAATGGCTTTCCGAAGGAATACCTCTTATAGGCCTTCCTACGTGTCTGACAAAACGGGTTACACCGGTGTCAAGGCAGATGAGGTCTCTAGATATATAGATAGAGACCAGATCCTAATGTTAGGCACAGCGGATGAGTATGAAGCAGCAGGTAACGCTGTTGTGGATTACTGTCCAGGGGTCCCCATTACGTCTCAAACCATTGAGGCGGAAGAGGCCCGTATTGGTGTGTCTCCACTAGACAGGCTCGGGGTGATACAGGACCTCGTAGTACGTTTATTGGAGAGGCAGTATGCACTGGCGCATCCGGAGCTAGTACCCGGACCCGCACCCGTGCACGTAACAGCCAAGATGGCCGATCGGATGGACCGTCTCATGTCTCCTGCTGAAACTCCTACCTTGGGAGACGCAGCAGTAGTACCTGAGAAGGCCCTACCTGATGCAGATGGTTCCCCTAAAACTGCTCAGTCTACCCCTACGAAGACTGAGCAGGTAAAAGGGAAAGCAGCTGGTGGAAAGAGTAAAGCAACCCCCACCAAAGGTAAGGGTAAAGGGAAGCGGTCAGGAACCGAACCCTCTACCAGCACGAGTGTGGCCGACAGTACCCGAACCCGTCGGGTGTCTCCACGCTCGGCCAATAAGAAGGGCGCTAAGGCTTCGGATGTCTCCGGCAACGAGACGGACGCATCCGAGCCCGGCACTTCTACTAACGGCAGATCCCGCAGGCGGAATAAGAAGAAGGTTGACCAACGCAAACCTGAACCTATCGAGGTAGACGTTCAAGCTGATAATACAGAAGCTGAACCGGCTGTCCCAACCGTAAAAGTTGAGCTCGGTGTGCCAATCGTCAAGCTACGCGACGTAATGGCCGATTTGAGTGGAGACGCTCAAGATGCCGCAGCCAAGGTTCTCGCGGGTCAACAACCCGTTGTGCAACCTGTGGATGTACCATCCGACCCGGAGGGAGAGGAGCCGGTTGACCCAGTTGTGGATGCTACTCCGACTGACGAGCAAGAGGCTGCTATCTGGGCTAACGCCAATAGCAACTTTGCCGACTTCATTCCTCTACACAGGGGACACCTGAAGGGGAGTAAATCCGTATGGAGACTGCCCCCTCGGATCACCTGTGAGAAGCGTGAAGATATGGAGGAGTGGCTTCGCAAGAAGCTCTCCGATAGAAAGCCGGCCAATATGTACTGGATCTATTGGGAATTCGTTAAGAATTCGCCCAATGGTCTGTACAATTACGACCAGAAGGGCAAGCTCAAGTTTGCTCTAGATGAGTACTACGGGGAGGATCGTAAGGATTGTCCCTTTCAACGTTGTACTCAAAGTGAAGGTGAGGTTGAATTCTTCATCGAGAAAGACGAGTTCCTTCGTCATCTCGTGGAGGTTCACATGCACCAGAGGCCGGAATATGTCTGCGACAGGGAGGTTGGCAAGAAATGTGCTAAATGCACAGGATGTGTCACCCCCCGACGCGGAGACATGGTCCGGCACTATGTGACTTCGCATGGAGAGGGCCTGGAGGCAGCCATAGATCGGGTGATGAAAATTCACTCTGAACTCTATGGTAACCTTAAGGGCCTCAATGCCGAGAAGTTGGCTTCCCTCACATCGAGTACGAAGCAGTTTGCACCTACGGTTCCTGGTACTAACCAGAAACTAAAGGCTCGGTTTGCCCAGACTCCCGGGTCCGGCAAACTAGAGTACGCTCAGGAGGAGTACGATCTGTTGAACGAATGGAGGAGCAACAAGGCCCGCCGCTGCGGTGGGGCTTATGTAACTCCCTCCGGAGAACAGGTCCGAAGCCGCAGGGATTACCATCAGGGACCCTCCGCGGCAGATAGGAAGAGACAGGCGTCTGAATCTCCAAGCCGAGCCAGGTCACCACTGGAGGCGCTGGAGAGACAGACGAATGGGGGAAGGAAGAAGCCACATCTTCCATCTCCTACTGGAACTCCTTCCCATTATGGACGAGCACCAACCCCACTAGGTGCACAGAACCCGACATTCTTTGCTGTCAGTGGACCGGGTGGCCAGTCCTCCCGGAAACACGCGCCTTTGAATGTCAAAGACCCGAAGCAGTACCCTGCTATGGGCCCACCCGGACCAGAGATGCAAATCTTTGATCAGTACGGGAGGGTCAAGCAGGAACTGCCGACAGTAGGAGGTCAAGCTCCCCGACCAACAATGAGTGCTGTGGTGAGACAACGTCCACCCGCGCCATTGTTGACAGCCAAAGACCTTAGAAGGGAATTGTCGCGGTTGCCCCTGGCTCAGGGATTACCAAATCAAGGCCCTTCTACGACCACTGCTAGTGTGGCTACTACTGCGGTTGCTTCTTCGCATACGCGTGTAGCTGTCACTGCGAGTGGGTCTGGAGCACAGCTGAAGCCTCTGGGTCAGGTACCCCCACCTGGTGCTGTGGTTCATCGGCCTAAGCTGATCCAGACAGTGGAGACCTTCTTCAAGAATGAGGACAAATTGTCTTGCAATATTCAGAGCAAGCAATTTGAGACGTTACAGCACCATCTGGAAAACCTCCACCTGGATATGTATCGTCGGACCGTGTCGAGCACTCACCAGTGCATTGACGCGGTCCAGAAGTCAGAGATCAACCGGATCTCTACTCAGATAGAGGCGGATGTTGCCAAAGATAAGCAGGAAGCTGCTAATCTGCGGCAGGAGGCCTTATCCGAGAAGGAAACAGCTTCTCAGATGCTCGACCTAGAACGAGCAACGAACATGAAGAACCAGCAAAAGTTCTTCAAGGTTTTTGGAGTTATCATGGATAACTGGGACGGCACACCTGAGCATGCTTTGAACCTGTTCGAAGCACGCCAAAAGGTGAAACTAACACCTGCTGTCCCCGCATTGGCACCTACGGATGGAGCTGGTGTGGACCCCCCCGTTCAGCCACAGGCTCAACAACCGGGTCCAAACCAGCCACCCGAGGAGAACATGGAACAGTGAAAACTGTTGCATGAAGATTGGACATAATTGTGTGTCCCCAGGTACTATTACCTATGTATTGTTGGATAGGAAACCATTTTTTTATCCAACCCGTATTGATTCGGGTACCAAACTGTACCCTAATCCTGAAACTGAAAACAGAAGGAGAAACAAACAAGTCACTCTGGAGGAGGAGTACGAATGCTGTAAACACCATAATTGTACCGTGCTATAACATAATGACTGTGCCTATTATAAAATCATGGACAATTTACGCTAATATGGACTTTTGAACTACAAACCGAATTTACTACTACACCACTACTATTTGTGAGCTAGCACTACAGGCATCAGGGTTTAGCTACGCCCATAAAGTCCATCAACAGTCTACAACTGGATCTACTATTACCTCCAGTTAGCTAGCACTACAGGCATCAGGGTTTAGCTACGCCCATAAAGTTCTTCAATAATCTACAAATGGATCTATTATTATCTCCAGTTAGCTAGCACTACAGGCATCAGGGTTTAGCTACACCCACCAACAAGTTTTACTATAGCACTTCAGGCATCAGGGTTCAGCTCGCCCATACCAAGACATCAGCAGCATCCGACTCCTGTTACATCCTCCAACCATGAAAACAAGTAACTTTGTTGATAATATTATATTGTATGTAAAATTGTATTTATAACTATAAAATATCTTTTATAAAGATATATTATTATATAAGGGTACTTACCTATAAATATACTGGATCTGCGAATCCTAAAAGTTGTTTAAGGTAATCCTAGACCTATAACTGTCTATATAGGTCATTCCTGGTCTCAATATATTAAGAGACTATACTTCTTCTGTAACTTGTAAATATAAAACACTAAGGTATAAACTGAGCTGCGTCTCAAAAGTATAAATATTTTTCTATAAAATAAGAGAAGGTCCAACGGATTTCTCTAAACTTAGTATTGTATTACTCAGGTTAATACCTTATTGTGTTCATATAGTATCAGATTAATTGTTCATATCTGATCATTAATATTCAATTCACTTTATAAAGTGGACAGAGTTGTTAATTTAAAAAGTCGAAATTTTTTTTCCCGGGTTTAATAACTGTAATACGATCATTATTTACAACCACCGGTCCTTTTCAGGACCCTACTGTTGTCAAAACGTTACTATAAATCTGTGATAATTATATATTTATCATTTGTGGTTGTTATAAGCTACTGGTGGAAATGAAATGAACGACACTCGATGCTATTATTGTATAATTTTTAAGAAATAGGATAGTCTTATACTATAGCCTATTTCACATCGAGCAAGTGTAATTAATACCCCTTTTTAGTATTGTAAACAATCACTTACTAGGTTATTAATACACTGCGGTTTAATTACCCCCAAGTTATTGTCTAAGGGGGGCAGTGTAGGGGTATGGTATTTACACTTTACGTTCATGTACCCGTGAGACTCAGACCTAGGTCCTTCGGGTGTAGTGGGGGAATCCGGATGGCAGGTGGCAGCACCTGCCTCTGGGTTCGTATCCATTACACCAGGGGGCCTACCACTCGTCCGCCACACGTCACGTGGCCGGTCTGAGTTTCGCGGGCTTTTCCCCTATATAAGGCTGGCCCTAGCCCATGTTCTTCAGTAGTGGTTTACCCACTGCTCAACCAGGTCGTTACCCGAAAGGGTAACCGAATGCCCTAGTAGCATGTAGTCCTCTGAGGCTGTGATCGTATGTAACATAAGCTATGAAATAAAAGCTCGGTTGCCTACCCGGAAACTTTTCTCTCTCTTCGTTATGATTTAATCTAACTTAACGAGACGAACCACTACAATGGCGACAACCGGGCATCATCCTTTAAAGGTTTAAGACTTACTTATTAATGAAGATTCCTATAAAGGCACTGCCGAACACTCCGCCAATGTCAAACATTGTAGAGAACATCCCCGCTTGTCCCTTCGAGTATTTCAGCTGCAGAAGGAGATTTGTAGTGAGATAAAGGATAAAAATCGATAATAGTAATTACAAAAATCAAGAATTAAAGGGGCAAAATCTTAACTACTAAAATACGAAGCTGGTAAACTTAGGGCGACGTTGGTCGATTAGTTGAAATAGTTAATACACTAGTTAATATCTATAAACACCTTTTTCTTTTTTTTCTGTTAAAAAGTCATCCACTTTTATTCCTTTGTTTCTTTAGTCAAGAAGTCAATGCAAATCAGTGTAAATGTGTATTGTCAGCATATTTCACATACCGTCATACCCAGCGTATAAGGTGCACCCCGTGTGTAAGGTGCAACTAAAATTGGTGGATCTTCCATAAAAGTATAAAACTTCTCTTCTTTTGAATGGATTTTTCAAAATTTGAAAATCTGGGACCTCCCCCTAACCCCTTAGAACTACTATGGGATGTAAGGGGAAGCATAGGAGAGATTTTAACACCAACTTTCACTGATGCTATAAGGCGCATCCAGGGTTATTGTCGTGTACAAGCGGTATCTAATGCGTGGAATATTAGAGTACATTAATCCTGGGTGTTTAACCCCGTAAGGACTTGTAACTTTTTAGTAAAACATCAGCTAATCCAGGCATTAATGTTAAAGGTTAATATTTGTTGTCATTTTTCATTTTGACTCATTTACTTTTTACCAATGGGTAAGATACCTGGTCGTGCTCCATGCAGTATCTATTTCTTTATTGATAAAGAACTAAAATTGATGAAGGCTTCAAAATGGTGACACAGGAAACAGTTAGGTTGTCAGTGGTATGTTAACCAGTGGATGTCCAGGTGAAGGAGGTGATGTCAACACAGATAAAGCAAACACCAGATAACCTGTGGTTGACATGTTAGCGCTACAGAGATATATAAAGGCTGTAGATACGACCAAACAGCAAGGTATAGAGGATGGTTTAATACTTCCATGATGACAAGTTAGATCTACTCCCATAGGATGAGGCTGCACATTCGCCCTTTTGAGATTCCCGCATGCACGGCTCTTTCTCATCTCCTCTTGCATGCAAAATTGAATTCCGGTCACTCTCCCTACAGAAGTTCACGGTGGACTTGACAAAGAGGAGCAAGGTCTGGGAATTCCAACCAAAGTAGCAGAGGTAAGCGAGAAAATAATGTGCATGCGGGACCTCAAGACGGCGTATAGACCAAGCATTAACAGGCAGGGGATGAGTCAGCTTCCATGTTCTCTCTAAGGGCAACCTCAAAGTAAAGCATTTTTCTCCTTGTCCTAATAATGGCGTCTTGAGAACTTTACGGGGCTGCTAACAATACATTAATGTATCATGTGACTTGGTTGTCATGATGCATGAATGCAACCCTGGCGAGTAACTCACCAGGATGGCATTCGTGCATCATGACGGTTCATCGGGCAACATTAATACACTGACAAGATGGTCAGCATGATGAATTAATGTTGCATTTATACATTAGCGGCCCTTAAAGAGTTACCAGAAGAGTTCTACATAAGCAGAAAGCAGAGTTATTCTGCGTCCTTAACCACATGCTGGATGGGGAAACACGAGCCACCTGTGGCGCCACCTGTGGTCATCGAGAGAACTTACATGTTGGTAGAGGTAGAGGGGCAGCCAGCCGTAAAAGGCGTAGCGGACCACCTTTATGGACAAAGCCGCAAGCGCCACCTCAGGAACTAGTCTGGGCAAAACGGAGTAATCTAGTGAGCAATAGTCATTTAGAAAGCTTAGTTATGTGAGTAATAGATAGATATTTAACGCCAGTGCGACAGCTAAGGTCATATCCATGGCAAGAACTACATTACACAATTTCACAGAGGAATGTGTCGGTGCCCACGCATATGTGCACCACACACAACTGAGTGGACAGAAAAGAGGACAAGTGGGCTAGGGAAGCCTGAGAAAGCTTAGGTCATGTTCATGATGAGAAAACTAAATTTAGCATCAGTTTAATGGTTGAACACAGGTGTCATTGTCTGTGCACTGACTTGCGTTCAATAGATGGGGACAAAAAGAGGAGACAAGAACCCATTTTAAAGATAGGGTATGAAAGCTGAAGAATGCGGAAGCGAGGATGAGGGATAAAAGACAGTCCCTTGAATTTCCTCACTCTTGCCTCGGTGTACTGGCGAGTTACACCGGGTGCCTCGGTGTACTGGCGAGTTACACCGGGTGCCTCGGTGTACTGGCGAGTTACACCGGGTGCCTCGGTGTACTGGCGAGTTACACCGGGTGCCTCGGTGTACTGGCGAGTTACACCGGGTGCCTCGGTGTACTGGCGAGTTACACTGGGTGCCTTGGTGTACTGGCGAGTTACACTGGGTGCCCCGGTGTACTGGCGAGTTACACTGGGTGCCCCGGTGTACTGGCGAGTTACACTGGGTGCCCCGGTGTACTGGCGAGTTACACTGGGGCTACCTACATTAACCCTTTAAAGACCGCTGATGCAGGAGTGTATCATGCTAATTTGTCGTCATGATACACCAATGATGTGCTTGCAAGACTGCTCGCCAGCACTTC
The DNA here is from genome assembly GCA_949317995.1 of Acholoe squamosa. Lineage (NCBI taxonomy): Eukaryota > Metazoa > Annelida > Polychaeta > Phyllodocida > Polynoidae > Acholoe > Acholoe squamosa. The sequence continues at coordinate 6,716,464 of OX439035.1, read as the reverse complement.
ATTGGTGCATCATGCGTCCCTGTGCGGTTGATGCATATATTGCCGTGGGGTCGGCCGGGTACCTCATGACCACCAATGGGCATGATGCATCAATGCATCAGCTGCCTTTAGAGAGTTAATGCATCATCCCGACATTCCAGCGTGGATGCACTCCCGGAGGTTTAGCATGATGCACCAATGAAGTGCTGGTACACAGACTCTTTGTTGGTGCATCATGCCTACCAATGAGCATGACGCACCAATGATTTAAAAGGGTTAAATTCGATAACAAAAGTCGATAACATCAAGACTTTGTATTGGTCATGATACCTCGGCCCCTATTTGGCCATTTGATGGTGCCGCATTAGTGAATTCTGGCAACACGTTCTCTAATAATTGTCATTAAAAGGGTTCATGCTCGGCAAATACATGGACTCTAAAGTCAAAGAAAGAAAAAAGTAAGAATATGCAATGGTGTTTTCCATAATGATTATGTTAATTAGCTTCCGTGTTGCTGGAAATGTTGATAAATAGAGACAAGAAAATAAATATTTTTGTGGGTTTTTTTGGTTGTCATGTGTCATCAACTATTCTGAAATTTTGCTGAGATGGTAAAAAAATCCGTTCAGAAAATTCCTAATAGTGCGGTGAATGTGGGTTGAGTAACGCATCTATTCCAGGAGTCCAGACACTTTTGAATGTACACCCATTTTGCGAGGTAAAGCTGACAATGCTTTTAGACTCCATTTCAAAGCACCCCAAATCACTATGCTAGACATTTGGCCTAGATTCAGAATCGTACACTAAGCTGGGTGACCCAGATGTTTAGCAAAAAGTGATTTGGCTTCTCAAGACATGCAACAATACGCAAAGTATTGTAAAGTTTGCCATAAGCCGATTTTATTTTGGGATCTAAGACCAAAATCAGGTTCTAAGATTTGGTTAAAGTTTATGGCTCAGCTTATGAGCAGGTTTTTTGGTGTTTTTTTTTACAAGAGAAAACAGTGTAATTGAGGCTGAAAGATTTTTCTCAAATCTAGCTTATGACTGAGGTCGGCTTATGAACAGGTTTTTGCGATAGGTGTTTAACCCTTTAAGGACCACTGATGCAAGAGTGCATCATGCCCATGGGTCGTCATGATGCACCAATGAAGTGCTGGTGAGACTGCTAGCCAGCACTTCATTGGGGCATCATGCCGACCCTCTGGTCCCATATCAACCCTGCAGAGTCGGCATGATGCATGAATGTAGCCCTGGCCTGTTACTCACCAGGGCTGCATTCATGCATCATGAACAATGAGTGTGATGCCTCAGCAGCCTTTAAAGGGTTAAACACCATAGGAGCACATCTGGACCCAAGGACTAAAAGCGCCTCGTTGACTTACTCCATCATATAAGTAGAGCGCTAACCACATGTAGATAAGGTAACGCACCAGTTTAAGGCAGAACACACAAAGTGCCACCTCTCTGACCAGACTTTGGTAAAATCAGATAAGGACATGTTATAGATATCGTCATGTCAAAATTGGGGAAAAATCACATGATTCATTTAGTGAGCAGTCATTATAAAATTCTTTCACATAGTCCGATAAGTGAATTTTGACATTCCATGACATATTGGAATCCTAGTGATGATTTACCCCTAAAAACAGGTAAAACTATCCCCCCCCCCTCACACCCACCATTCTCGGTGTTGTTAAAAAATGATCCCTCCCTTAGACTGTCGTTTTACAAAGACTGTGCTTTAAGAATATGAGGCCTCTGCCGACTGACTCTCCATCAGATTTTAAAAGGTCCTATTGATGGCACTCGGACGCCATCTGCAGATTTGTGCAAACACTACACTCTATAGGCACAACTTAAGAATCCCTCCCAGTGTTTCCTGTAGACCCACTGAACAAAAAAACCACGATATTTAACATAAAAAAAACACGTTTTCTAACGTTTTAAAACGTTTGCCCATGCAAAGGAGCCACAGGGAAACGTTTTGAAACGTTTTATAACGTTTGAAAAGGCAAGCTTGGCACTACTGGTCTACCCTTTAAGAGCCGCTGACGGATTAATCCATCATGCCCATTGAATGGCTTGATGCACCAATGAAGTGCTGGCTAGATTGCTCGCCAGCACTTCATTGGTGCATCATGACAACCAGTTGGCCTGATGCATTACACCTGTGCCTGCCCTACAAGACTATTAACCCTATGATGGATGAGTGCAGTCCAGGCGAGTTACTCGCCAGGGCTGCATTCATGTATCATGACAACCAATTGTCGATTTTTTAATCTAATATACTCAGGGGCATTGATCCAATCTAATATACTCAGGAGCATTGATCCAATCTAATATACTCAGGGGCATTGATCCAATCTAATATACTCAGGAGCATTGATCCAATCTAATATACTCAGGGGCATTGATCCAATCTAATATACTCAGGAGCATTGATCCAATCTAATATACTCAGGAGCATTGATCCAATCTAATATACTCAGGGGCATTGATCCAATCTAATATACTCAGGGGCATTGATCCAATCTAATATACTCAGGAGCATTGATCCAATCTAATATACTCAGGGGCATTGATCCAATCTAATATACTCAGGGGCATTGATCCAATCTAATATACTCAGGAGCATTGATCCAATCTAATATACTCCGGAGCAGGAAGGTACTTACCGGATAGACCATAGACTTGACCATTTGGGTGCGACAGTCTGCAACGGGGACTGATAAACTGGTGACACCTCTCCTTTAGAACAAACAAATTAGTTATCACTAGTGTGCTCTAATTTCTTTTTACAGAAACTAGAGGTAAGCGTTAAAAATGCTCATAACTGGCAGAAAAGGGCTTCCAAAAGGTATCAATATACTTTAACATTGTGGCCAAAATCCGCCACATTTACAATGAGTTTTTCAGAATATATTTATTCTCAACATGATCTATAGATAATGATCTTTTTGTACAAAATGGTATTTTGAAAGTGTAGAGCTACATGTATTTTCATGCTTTGTTTGGACATTTCGGTCTCATTTTCAGGATCACTGGAAAGTCTTACCGGGGTAATATAATCATCCTGGCGTCTAAAACTTGTTCCAGTAATAAATATCAACCACGCTTTATACATTTAAGACGCATACTGGTATAAGCCGCACCCCAAGTTTGCAGAAAAGTATATTAAAAAAAAGATTAAATTAAACATGTTTTTTTTTTTCTAATGAATGGATCTTCAAAATTCAAAACGTTACACGATCCCCCTGGACCCCCTGTGATGCTGGAACAATTGGGGGAATATTGGACATGTGTCATATCTAACAACTTCCCTCCACTCTCCCGGGTCTAGTTCTCATACTAGCCATGGCTAGAGAATTTATGGTATCGTAATCTCCTGGGTATATGACGAGTCTTATATGCAGGTTTTAGTTCTCCCTGGATCCGCAAGGGGAACACAAAGACCTTTCTTTTGATATGTTACACTCCCATATAACCCCATTAGCAGCATATGAGGTACACGGGTCTGGTGGGTCCATGCAACACATAGCTTTTTGAATTTTGAAAATTCATTCTGTAGAACAAACTTTTTTTGACCATATTCTGAAACTCTATGTGCGTCTTATATGCGAGATGTGCCTTATATCAGGGTAAGGTTTTATGGTAGGTTTGTGTTACCTTTCTCTGTGACTGCCGCTTGGTCGCTCTCTGATTCCGGTGCTTCTTTGTATGAGAGTAGCACAATGGCACCTGTCAAACTCTACAAAACAAGAATAGCAGAATACTTGGTGTCACACCTGCTATGATAATGACAAGAAGCAGGCCTATTTGATGCAATATGTGACATCACATTTGGTCGAATGCATCACAATATTAATGGCAAACCACTGCCTATCTACAAATAAATCACGCTACTCATAACTGTGCATTCACGTATCATGACCATTGGCCACCATGACGCCTAAATGTAGCCCTGGCGAGTAACTCACCAGGGCTGCATTCATGTATCATGCCCATTGGCCACCATGACGCCTAAATGTAGCCCTGGCGAGTAACTCACCAGGGCTGCATTCATGTATCATGCCCATTGGCCACCATGATGTCTAAATGTAGCCCTGGTGAGTAACTCACCAGAGCTACATTCATGTATCATGCCCATTGGCCACCATGACGTCTAAATGTATCCCTGGCGAGTAACTCACCAGGGCTGCATTCATGCACCCTACTATATAGTCCCAGAGGGTCGGCATGATGCACCAATAAAGTGCTGGCAAGCACACTTCATTGGTGCATCATGCTGACCAGTAGGCATGATGCACTCCTGTCTTAGTTAAGTGTTAACAGCTGCTAGTGCAAGAGTGCATGATGCACCAATGCCGTGCATGCTCACCAGCCCTTGATTCATGCCAACCCTCTGGGAGCATATATTAATCCCATAGGGTCAGAATGATGTGTCAATGCAGCCCTGGTGAGCCGGGGCTGCGTTCATTCATCGTGCTGAGCAATGATGCACTACCTGAAGTTCTCTCGTATAAGCTACTAGAGAATTACTGTAATCTCCCGCGTAGAAGATGCGCTGCGCGTATAAGACGCACCCCAAACTCAGCACATGCATTTTCGCGTATAAGACGCACCTCTTAGGGGTGATTTTTGTCAATCCAGTACTGTTCTATAGTAAAATTACCCCTCGTATAAGACGCACACCCAACTTGAAAAAATCCTATAAGATGCACCAGACATTTGTTTGGCGTAGAGGACGCGTCTTATACGCGGGAGATTACGGCATTACCGGTGCTCAAACTACAACTTTCAAGCAACAGATATAGCTTATATCTCCCTCTAAAGGTGAGAGTGCAGCTTATACAAGCGTGCAGCTTATACGTGGGTGTGGCTTATACGAGGGTGTGGCTTATACGATAGAGTTTACGGTGTTTAAAGGGGTTAAAGTTGTTACCACAATGAATGATGGCAGGAGGAAGGCGTGTCTCCAGCTGTAGGTTGTCTGTAGGTACACCGTGAGGGCCGTACCCAGGAAGCCTCCCGCAAACGCCGACGTGCCAAACATGCCAAACACCGTCCCCCGTGCACTACCTGTAGGAAACCAGGTACCTAGGACCTTGGTAGCATTCGGCCAGCAGATGGACTGGAGAAGAGGATAAAAAAACTGTTAGTCCTTGATGACTGTTAGTCCTTAGGTCGCTGATGCAGGAGTGCATCATGCCACTTGGTCATCATGATGCACCAATGAAGTGCTGTTGTGACTACTCGCCAGCAATTCATTGGAGCATCATGACGACCCTACAGGGTTGATACATATACTCCCAGAGGATCGGCATGATGCCCCAATGAAGTGCTGGTGAGCAGTCTCGCCAGCACTTCATTGGTGCATTATGACGATCAATGGGCATGATGCATTAATGCATCAGCGACTCTTAAAGGGTTAATTTACCACTTAAGGGCTGACATTAATGCATCATCCCCATTGGTCGTCATGATGCATTAATGTAGCGTTTGCGGGTACCTCACAGGGCTGCATTCATACATCATGTTACACTTATGGGGATTTCATGTTCAACGTGAAATAAAAATACTTACCTGGCAGCTACCATTAAGAAACAAGAGGATCATGAAGATGTGAAGATTGGACCACCATCCGAATGTGCACTGAAATCAGAAGTATGCCACATATATGAGACCTATCTGCAAATATATGTGTTTGAATTGTTAAAATATGATATGTTTCTAATATTTCAGACATAAAACAGTCAGTCAGCCATACAGCCAGCATGCAATACTTGGAATATTTGTTAAAGATTTATAACATGTTGATCACATAAATTCTGCCCGCCCATATTAATGCCCGCTAAAGCATTAATGCATCATGCCCATTGGTCGTCACTTTGCACCAATGAAGTGCTGGCAAGACTGCTAGCCAGCACTTCATTGGAGCATCATGCCAACCCTCCAGGAGTATATGTACTAACCCCATAGGGTCGTCATGATGCACCAATGAAGTGCTGGCATGATGCACTCCTGCAGCTTTTAAAGTGTTAAGATAACCTACCATAACGACACCATCCAGGATGAGGCACATGCCGAACGTGTAGCCCGCCCCAATCCTGTCTCCTATTGAGCCGAGTAACATCTAAACACAAGGTCAGAGAATGTAACACGGTTTTCTATCATCTTGATCTTCATTCATTATGGGAAATAAAGTTTAATGAAAAGCTTTTACTATTGGCACTGTTACAAAATCCATAATTTCAAGACCATTACCGTAAAACCCCGCTCATAGGCCGACCTCAGTCATAAGCCAAGGGTAGACTTTGGGGAAATGCTTTAAGCTGATTTTAGCACCCATCTACAAACCTATTCTGTCCAATAATGGCAGAAAAAAAAGATTGGCTCATAGCCGGGGTTTTACAGTAATTGGGCAGTTTTACTGTAACTTTCCATTTACCAATACATGAATAAAAAAAAGTACTAGATAGTATACTTACTTGGAAGACGGCATACGGCAAGATGAGTGTGGCATCCATCCATCCGAGCGCAGAGGCCGACAGCCCAAGGTCATTCTGCATATCACCTTTAACCTAGAGGTCAACATGAGAGTGAGGAAGTGAGCAAGTACTGATTGCTAATGCTGCTACCGTAAACTCCCGCGTATAAGACGCGTCCTCTACGCCAAACAAATGCCTGGTGCGTCTTATAGGATTTTTTCAAGTTGGGTGTGCGTCTTATACGAGGGGTAATTTTACTATAGAACAGTACTGGATTGACAAAAATCCCCCTTAAAATGTGCGTCTTATACGCGAAAATGCATGTGCTAAGTTTGGGGTGCGTCTTATACGCGCAGCGCATCTTCTACGCGGGAGATTACAGTACATGTATTTCGACAGGTAAGGTTATATTCATAGTGAGAAAACAATATCAAACTTCAAGCGATAGATGAATGTTTGTCTGTGTCAGTATATACAACTATATATTATATGTGTACACAGGGAGAACAGAAAAGATGAGATCAAGACCTTTTAAGACGAGCTGTCAGCATGAGGAAATGTATTGGTGTCAAATTAGGGAGTGAACATTTTTGAACAGGGGGAGGGGTTGGTGGGTTTGCGCGCGGATGCGTAAAAAAAAGATTTTTGACCCACCTCCCATAAGGGACGAAAATCGCAAGCGAACGTGCCCTTTTAACCTATAGTAATGCATGAAATTACTTTGACCCCCCCATCAGAGGGGTTGAAAGAATTCTATCCCCACCGGTCAAGGGGTCGAAAAAATTTTGACCCCCCCTCAAAACCACCAGCCCCCCCCCCCCCACTGTTGTTAAAAAATAATCACTCCCTTATTGTAAAAGAGAAACTTGCATACCGTAATCTCCCGCGTATAAGGCGTGTCTTATACGCCAAACAAAATTATGCTGAGTCTTATACGTGGGAGGGAGATTGCCTTGAGTTTGGGGTGCGCCTTATAGGGGGGGTATTTTTACTATAGAACAGTACTAAAGTAACAAAAATCTGCCCTTAGAGGTGCGCCTTATACGTGAAACAGACCTCCCTGAGTTGGGGGTGTGCCTTATAGGCGAGGTGCGCCTTATACGCGGGAGATTACGGTAACGGTTTGTTAGGTATAATGGTCATGCAATTCTTAAAATACTTTTACTCAAATATTCAAACTTTAGTCGAGGACTATTTCTATGCTTTTACACAGGAGTTAACCGTATGCGAAATACATGTAATTTGTACTTACCACACCCAGTGGTTTGCGGAGTACATAGGTCACAGCATACCCAATCCATCCAAGCATGAAGATGTAGAGCTGGCGGGACGATAATCCATAACACGCCATGATTACTACAACAAGTCTTCGTGTCTCGCCGTCTTCTATGGTGAGGTACCCAAGGGCTTGTAGACAGATACTGGATAACCCGGTACATGGGCTGTAGCACGAAGCAAGTAGAGCAGAGATGTGGGATGATACCAATAGGCCTTTAGCTTGTTTACTATTAAAAGCGACCCACCCTCTACACCACACACCAGTAACACCAGGGTACAGTTGAATGTGTCCTGGCCTCCACTTCACGCCTCCATGGTCTCATTCGACCTCTTCATGTTACTAATACACCTTTCTATACATGTCACTCAATGGGCATCTTTTTATAACTTTCTGCACCAGTCCATGAAGTATAATGTCTCCTCCTTGCTGGCTTGGCCAGACAGTGCTGCTACCTAGAGAGGGGAGAAGGAACCACTTTGTATTAAACAGGCCTATCAAACACAGGTTTCACAAGCAAACTGTCCCAGAGTTAAGTACTAGCATCCTAGACTCTGGTCTTTTGCCCTGTGTATGATGGGAAGGGGTGTGAGAGTAGTCCATATTTATTGATTTTAACACTAGGTGGAGGTGCTGCTCTACATGGACAGAATACCACACTTTGATATTGTATTTTCCCATGTATCACTGCAATGTCATGTTTTCTGATATCTATTTGGTCTCATTTTTTAGATTGTGATTGTGTTAATAAATTGCTATCAATATCTCTACAATAATTGTAATGAACGACTGCTCAAAGAAACTAAAATATTCCTAACAGGGGTGATGTTTTTGGTCATGTCTCAATAAATACATTTCTTACCAAAAATAATAGTATTGATCAGAACTATGGTGACTTGAACCCACTTCCCTGATATTTGGAGTCCAACTCTCTACTGCCTGAGCTAGTGGCCCTGATGTTGATTTGTGGTAGACACACCTACTCTTCCCACATACTGTAATCTCCCGCGTATAAGGTGCGTCTTATACGCCAAACAGAATGCTGCTGAGTCTTATACGTGGGAGGGACATTGCCTTGAGTTTGGGGTGCGCCTTATAGGGGGGTATTTTTACTATAGAACAGTACTAAACTGACAAAAGTCTGCCCTTAGAGGTGCGCCTCATACGTGGACTTGCATTCTCTGAGTTAGAGGTGCGCCTTATACGCGAGCTGCGCCTTATACGTGGGAGATTACGGTAGGCCTTTTGCTGGAGTTATATTTAGCTGAATGCATTGTCATAGGGTGATTGTGTTTGAGATATGTTGTTGATACCAGATGAAACCTCTATAAGGGTGACCCGGGATACATTATCAACCAAAGAGATGCCTCCCTCCATTCACTGCAGAATTCTTTGGGTACATTATGTAACACCTGGTACCAACCATGCTGGTTGTTATCAGTCCTTTTCTCGCCAGCTCCCAGATAAACCAATGGCGGATGCACTAGGCCTCAGTACTAAGCCCTATACTCCTGGTACAATGCACACCTGTACCACTGCACCTATAGGCCACACCGAAAAAATAAGTTTGTTTTGAAAAAATGGTGCGAGTGATTTATTTTTTTTAAGGATTTTTTGGCGTCCAATGGATTCCTTGCTGGAAAAGTGAGGCGAGCAAAAAAAATTTATTTAGAATTTTTTTTTTGCCAAACATCACAAAGAGAAAACTTGTAGAAAGTGAAGCGAGCGAAATCCGTAGACAAGATTTTTTTCAAAGAAAAAAAAAAATTGTATTTCTGAAAATATGGAGAATGAAATCCGTAGACCAACTTATTTTTTTGGTGTGGCCATATGTTGGTATGACACAATACATGTAATAGGCTGTACTAAACATAGAGTCTACTTGTTGCCCAATGATATATGCATCTAATTAGCCTGTACAGGCTATATCCCACAATGCATGGCGCAGAATACCAGGGATTACTACAGGTTAGGTAGTGACCTCTGGTACCAGGTTGGCTTCACAAGTTGACATAAGGAAGGAAGAAGCATGTTAGGGAGTGGTCATTATCTATCAATGGGGGTGGGCAGAGTTTTGAACTTTTTACAGCCCCTCCCCCCTTGAGAGCAGTCAAAATTTGTTGCGCCTCCCCCCAATGCCTGAGGTGCGGAAAAATTCTTCTTTCCCTCTTTGAGCTATGCTCCCTCTCCCGAGGGATCAAAATCGTTTACACAAGGAATCAAAATGTTTTACACTCCTCCTCAGCAGGGGTCAAAGTTTACCCCCCCCCCCAAAAAAAAAAAAAACACCCAAAAAAACACCACCCCCTGTTAATTAATAATGACCACTCTCTTAAAACTACTCTATTAACAGCGCCGGTTCAGAAGCTGGTATGCCCAACTAAATGTATGATGTTTAATTGGACTTTAGGGATTCTAGACACTGTAAAACCTTGCATATAAGCTGCATCTTATACATATGTGAAAAAATTGAATTTAACACAAAAAATCCAGGCCTTTGCTATTTTCTATGATTTTTTTTTCCAAAGATTGCACATGTGATAAAGATCACAAATGGCTGAGTGTGAGTTGAGTTGATTTTACCTACAACTCGTAGGTAGTACAAATACATAGGAGCAAGTCAAACTATGACAAACATTGCTTGGTGTTTGAACAAAAAAAAGATAACACATCTGCAACATCTTGGCAACATTGGGCATCTTGAGATTGCAACCCCTTGGCAATATTCGGCAATCCTTTGGTAATATTGGGCCACATTTAACAACGTTAAGTGACACATTGGCAATATTGGTCAACCCCTTGACAACATTGAGCAACCCCTTGGCAACATTAGGCAATACCTTGACACCATTGTGCAACTCTTTGAAACCCATTTGGCAACATTGGTTAACCTTTGGCAACATTGGTTAATCTTTGGCAACCCCATGGCAACATTGGAAACCCTATGGCAACATTAAGTATCACCATGGCAACATTGGGTAATACCATGGCAACATTTTTGAGTAACACCATGGCAACATTTTTGAGTAACACCATGGCAACATTAAGTATCACCATGGCAACGATGGATAACACCATGGCAACATTGGGTAACATTGGATGCTTGTATTCTCCACATTACAATCTTCTGTTATCATTGAGTCTATGGCATATTTCACATTGATTTCACAAAACTCAAACGTCTCATGTAGTCGGTAGCGCTGGCCTCTATGGGTTCAATGTAAATTTACATACACAGGGGTCATAGAGGGTCACTTCTCTATAGATTAGTTTGGAGGTATAAATTTGAGTTTCCGAGGCCAAGGCACGGTGTCTTAAAAATATGAATGTCTTCATTTTGGAAAGGTTTATTGAGAAAACGGCTAATGGTTAATAAGAATCATGTCTTCTCCATAAAAAAAGAAGAATCAGAGAGTATTTTCTTATAACAAGAAAAATCTTGTGACACTGAGGCCACACCAAAAAAAATAAGTTGGTCTACGGATTTTCGTTTTGAAAAAATGGTGCGAGCGAGCGAATTTTTTTTTCGAATCTTTTAAGAAATTTTTGTTGTCCAATGGAATTCCTCCTTGAAAAACGAGGCGCAGGCAAAATTTTTATTTTTTTAAATTTTTGCCAAACACTACAAAGAGAAAACTCTCAGAAAGTGAGGCGAGCGAAATCCGTAGACAAGATTTTTTTCAAAGAAAAAAAAAAAAACAATTTCCATTCGTGAAAATATGAAGAGGGAAATCCGTAGACCAACTTATTTTTTTGGTGTGGCCTGAGTGCCTTGATTGTGCAGAAAAGTGACGCCTAAGACTCAGGTGCACAAGTATCTGGGTCAATCAGAGCTTTGAATGTATGGAATGAGGAAATATTGCCACCCACCCTTGGGTGGCACCATTGACTGGTGTCGTGGGAGGGGGGGGGGCGGGAATCTAATGGCTATTATATAAAGAATTCTAGGATCCTGTTTCAAAACATAATGAAGTGATATACATCGCCCAAACCTCGAAAAGAAAATCAGACTTTTTGGCACTTATAGAGAAAAATGGTAAATTTTTAAGAACACGCTCAATAAGTTTGCGCTGAAAAGTACAGAAATTTTCTGTTGGCCTAAAAAAAATTCTGTTAAAAAGTTTTTCTACCTACCTACCCTGTTTTTCTCCCTTCTTTTACGCCTTAGGGAATGATCATGTTTTAACAACAGGGGTGGGTTTCGGGGTCAGAATTTTTTCACCCCTCAACTGGGGAGGAGGCTTTATTGACTAATGTAAGGATAGATTCATGTCAGCACCAGATCAAAATTGATTAAGTTTATATAGTGTTTTTATATATGACAGAATACAATTTATCGCAGCAGGCTTGCTTGATGATTTGCAGTAGGGGTTTACCAATAAGGCCTAAAAAAAACTTTTGTTGTGTCCAGGTAATGGGGTTGAAAAAAATTAGGGTAGGTAGGGATTTTTTTTAGAGATTTTTTTTTAGGCCGGTTGTAAATTTTCGAGCTTACCGTGAAATAAAAACCCTTAAAGGTCCCGATAAGTGCCAAAATATCAGATTTCCCCCAAAAATACCCAAGAAAAAGTTAGGGTAGGTAGCGTTACCTGAACGCAACAATCTTTTTTAGGCCTAATATCTGAGAAAGTTTTCTGTTACCGTTATGGTTTTTGTAGTAGTCCACAAACTTCAGGTATTCCCCTTCAAAGCTTTCCCTGGCATTTTGTATTAATGGTACAGAGCAAAATAATACGATATGTTTTACCGGTACATCTTGAGTTGCATTATATTACGGACATACAGAATCCATTGGTTTCTTCCCTTTATAGTTTGGGGTGGGGGTCAAAATAATTTCACCTGTGTTTAGTGAAAAAGCCTGCATGTTAACTGTCATGGCATGTAGTTCTAGGTTAAAAGGGCGCATTTGCGTGCTATTTTCGTCCCCTATAGACTCAAGAAGGGCAAAAAAAATTTACCCTTGGCCTTGAGGGGGGTCAAATCTTTTTTGCATATCTGCACGCAAAGCGAAGTGCAAACCCCCCAGCCCTCCCCCCCCCCCAGATAGAACCATCGCTAAAGGGGCGATGGTAAGCGGAGGGACTGGTGTTGTGGTGGAGGAACTTTCAGAGTAGTTTCCCAAGCCACCAATAAAAACTGGGTTCCTAGTCTTAAGTGGGGTTAGTCTTTGATATCTTAACTCTAGTACCTTCCTACTTGTTGTGTATTGTTTTGAAATGTAAAATCATATGCCATGCCTTTGCTTTTTTATCTTGATATCTGTAGTGTGGGTATGCCACACCATCTGCCGCTCCAAGATCGCTCTGTACTAACATTATATACATGCCTAGGGACCAGTTGGCAGGTCTAGATATCTGGGGCCCAGGAAGACTAGGCTCAGCCCTCCGCAGACTCAGTGGACATCTGAAGACTGAATGAATATATGATATCAGGGCCCAGTTAGCTTAGGCCGAAATACCTGGCTGCTTACAGGCAGGATCCAAGATGTATACAAGTCTATAGTGGCACAAACACATGGCTAGTCTGAACTAAGTACTCACTTTCAGTTCCTGGAAATTGTCCCTCCTATTCACAAACATGTAGTTTTCATGTACATCAGCTTATAATGACTGAAGCATGAGATATATCCAATAAATCTGACATGTGTATCTTGAGCTTAGATATCACTACCTCAATGGCCTCCATTGTCAACATGCTGGGGGTGCTACCTGGTGTTAGCCTCCTTTTGAAACATAGGGCTATTAACCAACCAAGAATAGTGTAGTCTCTTTGGCACTAGGTGGCTACACCTGGCTTCAAGATGGCCGACAATGTTTTGGAGTAATGGAGGGAGATTTGAAAATCACCTGGATTATTAATTATCTCAAGTATTTCAAGTGCACTGTGTATTGTGAATCGTTGGATATACATTGAGGGAAGTGTTGGTGGAAGCATTGTACCTGACAGTAATTCTGTGAGAACTGGGCACTCAACCAATATGGCAGAGTAGATAGACTACCAACAGACACCTTTGGATCCTGCCTGTAAGCAGGCAGGTATTTCGGCCTAGGTTATCTGGGTACCCCCTCCCTGTTGTTAAACTTAAAGAATGATCACTCCCTACTAGCTCTTTTGATATGACGGCTATGTAATCGCAGAACCCCGGCTCACAACTAACTCGTCGTGACCCTGAAACTATTTTTCAAATTTTAGTAAAAGGGGGAGGAGTCACTCACTGTAGGCACTTGCATAAAATTTTGAAAATGGTTAAAAATCTATAGGATCAATGTGGCCATACATATTCATTTGCCAACTTTTCATATCTGTTTGAATCATCTTCCTATCTTATAAAGATCCAGAGAAATCCACAGCTATCTACAGTTGACAGTTTATCATGGCGAGAACTATATTACACAATTTCACAGAGGAATGTGTCAGTGCCCGCGCATATGTGCACCACACATATCCTGAGGGGATAGGAAAGATCAGAAGTAGACCCTTTTAAGTGGGCTAGGGAAGCCCGGGATCAGCCACTGTGATCACAGCCTAATGCACAGGCAGGCAGTGCAGTCAATGTTTACCCTCACAGTGGCCCACTCATATGCATAGAGTCTCCACCGATTGAAATCTCGGCCCTTATCTTGTGGATTCATGCAGCCCACAGTCAGGTTCCATACCATTTTCCTTCTTTGTGATGTTTACTTTTATGTCCTCTGACATGTCACCATTTTATTTCTCACTTTATATCTTCATATATTTTCATTTAGAACGACTGTGCTTAGTACATTTTTATCAGAGGATGTTTAGATGTATCTTTTTATTGAGTTATGTAACTGTAATGTAGGTCTCTCCAGGGAATATTCCTTCTTGACCTACTGTATAGCCCTTTCAAGGGTTAATCAAGAACAAAATATCCAGTACCCAGAGTTGTCCAACTTTCTCCAACTCACATTATTTCATCATGTGTCCTATTACTTGAGTGCTCATACCATCAACAAGTGGATAGTTCATATCCATCCTTAAGTATGATTATATTCAGATTGACCACCATTCTCTTGTGGTGAAAACAAGACTCCAACCACCCCTCTAGTCCAAATATCAAGGACAGGAGGGCCCTCAGGCCACCCTTAAAAATATGTTCGTTTCCTGTCCAGAGGCCTGGTGGTTTTTTTTGTGAGAATGGGAAAATTTTTTTCTGAGTTCCAGAAAAAGATTTTTTTTTATCCGTCAGCTCAAGAATCTAGGCTTCCAATCACTAAATCTTAGAATGTGATGGCAATTTCATGCCATCCCCGCTTACGATGTTCATGACAAATAAAAATATTTTCCTAAAAAAAAATTTCCCCCTCCCTCCCTCATGGGTCTGAAAAATCCCACCCTCTGGACAGGAAACGAACATATTTTTAAGGGTGGCCTCAGAGTGAGAAAGGGTATCTAGAGGCTCTGAGAGAGAGCATAACAAAACCGGGACCTACGCGAGAGAGCGACGTTCAGTTTATACAAGTACCTACTTACTTAGTGTGGGGTTTCCACACCGTCTGCCGCTCAGGGAGCTCTGTACGGTGTGGGATACTTAGTCTTATATTGGCAAATGTTTCAGTCCTGCGGGAGCACTCTCCGCGCATCTCTCATGCATTCAATCCTTAATCAATCCTTCTAAAAATTTAGATATAAATGCATCCAACCCCCCTTTATTTAAGCCTCGCTGAAATTTTGGGCCTTCTATGCCATGTAGGCACTGACGCAACTCCCGTGTGCGGGTCTGCCGTGCGCGGAGGCCCAAAGTGTGATAGAGCAAAAATAGCAGACTTCAATCTGACATATCTTTACTTATTGATTCTGAAGCTGTTTACTGGTGGATTTGGACAAATAGGGTGTCATTTTAAAGGCATTGGAGAGGGCTACAATATGCATGTATTTGTTTAATGAATTGGAGAAAAAATGAATATATTTCTCCCAGGTGAATTTAGAACTTAACTTCAGGAGCATTTTATGGCATGAAATTCACATCTCACATTAATAAAAATGATACTCACATGTTCCTTGGTTAAATAAGATTTAGAAAATATTAAGTTTTTGTATTTCCAATAGGGAACAGTATGTTTTCTATGCAGCAACAAAATCATGATCTATTAGCACTGTGAGGGGAGTGAGAGATTAGCACTCACACCTCCTCCACTGCACCACACCTATAGGCTCACCACTGGAGGGACCACCTGGAGGTGCCCCTGGGCCCAGGCTGGGGCTGGGGGGTGACTACCAGGGCTTCTTTGTGACTGACTAGTAGGACTTTTTTTTGAAGTTTGAACATCAGTCATAGGGTGGGGGGGGGGAAGAGCCCAGGGAGAGGACTCCCAAGTGTCTAGCCTTGATAAATCATGAGATGTGTTAATTTTATTCCTATTTCATAACCTTACCCTTGGAATGGCCTTGAACTTGGCCAAGGTCACAGCATGCCTGTTCACATCAATCTCTGAAAAAGCCTTCAACTATGTTTTATTCCAAGTTTCTAGCTTAAGTTTTTCATGAGGAGAAGTCATTTACCTAATTCCACAACTTTGACCTCAAAATGACCTTGACCTTGGACATGCATGGTTACCTCATAAAATTGACCTTGACATGACCTTGATCTTTCCAAGGTCACCAGTAGGTCACAATATGCATGGTCATCTCTGTCTTTTGCTGACCTTAGACCCAGTCTTTATCTGAAGTTTCTAGCCTTGATATATCACGAGATGTGTTGATTTTACTCAAATTTCATAACTTCGACCTTGGAGTGACCTTGACCTTGGCCAAGGTCACTACATGCCTGTTCACTGAATCACTGAAAAAAAAACTTCAACTATGTCTTATATCAAGTTTCTAGCTTTAGTTTTTTTTTATGGGAAGTACTCATTTACCTAATTCTGCAACATTGACCTTTGACCTTAAAATGAGCTTGACCTTGGAAAAGGTCATCACATGCATGGTCACATCTGCCTTGTGATGACCTTCAATCCACTTTTTAAATCATGTTTCTAGCTTCAATAGTTCATGAGAAATAGGCATTTAAGTAATTAAATGACTCTTGATACCAGCTTGGTCGATCACAAAGTTTGGATCACAATTAAACTCTTAACTATGGTTAATTGTGGCAGAACGATAGGCTGAATTTCAGGTCTTTGAATGGCCATAACTTTGCTTTAAATTGACATAAAGACTTCATTCAAAAAGCAAAATCAATCAGTTTTGCAAGATCTATCCATAGATCACTAGCTAGAGTGCATAGAACCAAGTCTTAAAAATTAGGTAAGTGCCTGGCCTATCTATGGTCAGTTAAAGTTAGGGAAAAAGAAACATTTTACCAAAGATACGAAATATAACATTTCAAAACAAAAGGCAGAACCAGTAGCTGAAAGGTATCATACAGAGGAGCCAGTCCCTAACATCATATGCCTAGGGTAGGCACTTACCTACCCCCAGTGCATGGTTCTGCTGCAGTAGAGGTGTGAAACTGTGATAAAGCTGAAACTGGGGAGTGCTAAACTCTCCTTTTTTTTGCAAGCTCATTGTGTAGCTATTTATTGGAGGATCTTAACAAACATGGGCTCATTTTAAAGGGATTGATTAGGGGTTTCATAAGAATCTATTTGAGAAATAATTGATTCAGATAAACATCCCATTCTCCCCAAGTGAAGTAACCCCATAACTTTGAAATCATTTTTTGGTATAAAGGCCAAATCTCACATAAAAGAGAATAGTTCTCACACTTTCTACAGAAAAAATTGGTTTAGAAACTGTCTAGGTTTTTTCATTTCATAGGGGAACAGGATGTTTGCCAGACCCCAACAAAATTTTAGCGTGCCATTCGCTATCACCCTTCCACCAGCTTCTCCATGTTAGGTCCTTGTCTGTTTGCTAGAATCCAATCCTATGTATATCATTTATATAGCAATGGATAGAGCTGATAAAAATAAGTGGATTTCCTTTTTAAATGAAGTCTTTACATCAATTTAAAGGGAAATTCTGACTGATTAAAGATCTCATATCAACTCCATAATTTTGCGCCAATTCTGTGAGATTGCTAAACCGTAGATGATATTAGGTCAAGATAAAATCCCTCTAAATTGTTAAATTTTGATATGATATATTGATTTTCAACCTTTTATGGGGAACTCTTCCATACATGAAAAGAAAATAGTCAAAAATAATGATTTAAGAGATGTAGCCACTCCTGTATCAGATATGCTTGATCACAAATCTGGGCCCTATTTAAACTCCTAAATAGTGACACTGACAGAATTTTGGGTTCGATTTGGGGTCTTTGATCATTCATAACTTCCCTTATACTTGGCATAAAGACTTCATTTAAAGAGCAAATCCATTTCTTTTGATGAGATCTATCCATTGCTTAAAAGATAAAATACATGGGACAAAGTCTTGAAAACTAGGTACCGGTAAGTGCCTACCTAGGGACCGGTTGGCTGGTCTACACTCACTTAGGTAGGCACTTACCTAATATTTCAAGACTTTATCCCATTAAACCTATCTAATGATCAATGGATGGATCTTGAGAAAAGAAGTGGATTTGCTTTTTAAATGAAGTCTCTATGTCAATTTTAAGTGGAATTACGACCGGTCAAAGGTACCAAATCAGACCTAGAATTCTGCCATACTTAAGAGTTTAATTTGGATCTAATTTTGTGATCAAGCAAGATGAATCCAAGGTATACTAGATCACTAAAATGAATATTTTGGGCAATTTTCTTTTCAGATAAGCAAGATATACCCTCAAGAATGTAAATAATGAGACATTTTATCATAATCAAACAATGTAAAAGCAAATTTTTGATGTCATCTTTTCTCTTGAACTGTGCGCTCTGACAGAACCACGGCAGAATATCGTCTTTGACTCAGGATGTATGAATGATCATAACTTCGGTTTAAATTGATATAATAACTTCATTTAAAAAGCAAAACCACTTATTTTTATAATAGCTATCAATTTCCCACCATATAAAATACATACAATAAGGTCTTAATTGATAGGTAAGTGCCCAACTTTGGGGAGGTTGGGATAAGTGTCTAGAGATAATCTCGCCCAAAAAGTTTGCAGGGTCTGTCAAACATACTGCAGCCCCTTAGAAAAAGAAAATGTAAACATTTTCTAGATCATTTTTAACCAAAGAACAGGTGGGAACCATTTATTTTTAGGTGCTCAATGATTTTCTCATCATAAAATGGTTCTAAACTTTTGGTTGAACTTTGATGGGGTCAAAGGCAAAATTCCCTGCATTCAATCTTGTACAAAAAGTAATCATTTTAAAGGTCTAGCCAAGCCTGTTAAAATGAACCCTTGTTTGTAAAGATCCTCCAGTAAATAGCTTCAGAATAAGCTTGCAAAGAAAGGAGAGTTTAACACTACCCAGTTTTAGCTTTATCACAGTTTCACACCTCTCCTGCAGCAGACTCACACAGTGGAGGTATTTCAGTGCCTAAGTCTTAGGCCGAAATACCTGCCTGCTCACAGGCAGGATCCAAGATGTATACAAGTCTATAGTGGCACAAACACATGGCTAGTCTGAACTAAGTACTCACTGTCAGTTCCTGGAAATTGTCCCTCCTATTCACAAACATGTAGTTTTCATGTACATCAGCTTATATTGACAGAAACATGAGATATGTCCAATAAATCTGACATGTTTATCTTGACTCCTTGAGCTTAGATATCACTACCTCAATGGCCTCCATTGTCAACATCTTGTGCTGCTACCTTGTGTTAGACTGCTCTTGAAACATAGGGCTAACCAACCAAGAATAGTGTAGTCTTTTTGGCACTAGGTGGCTACACCTGGCTTCAAGATGGCCGACAATGATTTGGAGTTGGGGAGGGAGATTTGAAAATCACCTGGATTATTAATTATTACAAGTATTTCAAGTGCTTTGTGTATTGTGAATCTTTGGATATACATTGAGGGAAGTGTTGGTGGAAGCATTGGACCTGACAGTAAGTACTTCTGTGAGAACTGGGCACTCAGCCAATCTGGCTGACCAAACAGACTACAACTTGTCCGGCGGGCGCTGACTCTTACCTAACGGGAGAGTCAGGCTTCCTGCATAGGCCTAATTTGTCAGGTGGCTGGAATTGTAGGACATAATTTTTTTATGTCAATTTCCTCTTAAGAATGGCTTCCTAAGACATGTTTGTTGGCATTTTGTGAGAAAGCTTTCATACGGGGGCCCAAATTATTGGGTTCTTGCAAATCTGTTAGCCTTCACATCAAGTTTAGCTGCCACGGTCGGCCATGATGGAAGTGGTTTCAGGTCTCACAACAGAGGTATTATTCATGAAATAATGTTATCCATGAGAATCTGCTTGGTGAGTGGAGATTGACTTCCTGTCTGGCAGAAAATGCACCTGCTTATGGCTACCTGTTGCAGCCCACACAGCATGTGCCAAACCTTGAAAAAAGGTGCGATCTCAAGGTTTCCAACAAAAGACGCCCTTCCCACTCACAGACAGCAAAACTAAGGTGGTACTCTTGTCAATATTATAAGCTGATTGTTGGGGATTTGTTTCTGTCAAATGTTATTCTTAGAAACTTGCTGTTTCTAGAGCACCTGCAAGTTTTAGCTAGGGCAGTCCCAGCGACTCAGTCCTTAACTGAGTCGCGCACAGTGACTAACTACAACAGACACACTTGGTCTCTGAGGTTCCCTCAGAGCGTCTACGGAGTACACTCACTGAGTGAGTCACTCACTCACTGTGTGTGACGACTGCAGTGCAGTCAGCAGTGCGCTAGCCGGATGCTCCCGAGACAATCGGCAATTATATCGCATAGATTCAGTTCGAAGCATATTGGCCAACTCAACATCTTGGGCCTCTTATTACATGCACTTGTACCTACCTCCAACCCGATAATATCTAAAGAACCTGGTCGTTTTTTTAGGTTGCCTCCTGGTAGGCCACGTTTGTTTACGTCGCCATTTTGTGAGTCACGTGATATGGAACGAGAAACAGCGAGATTTAAATAAAGTCACGTGACGAGAAATAAGTAGGTAATATGGCGGCGGTGTCGCAACCTGCCAGTTCAATGAACGGAGACATTCAATTTGCCTTAGGAGCCGATGTAACCCCAGATGATCCATTTGAACCAGCTACATTGCAAGATGAGGTAATAATCTTCATTTTTACCGCGGTCCCATGTTCATACACGCACTCGCTGTTTTGTAATAACCCTGAGTTAAGATGTTTATCTCGCGGTGACGTCTCTTGGCTTTCGGTGACTGATCCCTCCAAGTACCGAGATGCCCTGAAAAAATGTGTCGAAATGTCTGGGGTCGAGTAAAAGACAAAAACTCTGTCTAATCGTCAGACTTAAACCTTGACGCCTCTCCGAAAGGGTGCTGTTGTTGGAGGGATGCCATTTAGAGGATGCACGCAGCTCCATATTTGCAACAATGACTGGGGTTTGGGCGTGTTTTTAATATCCGACCTGAACTGTCACTGACAGCTTTGTTGACAATCTCCTACGCCTGGCACTGGAGAGGTTTGATAAATGGAGAAGGGGTGTGGTGTTCTGAGAGAAGAAAATAGAATAATGGCATGTGTGAAATGGGGATTGAGGAAGTATGTTGTGTGTGTTTTCAGTTGGAATGTGTCAGTTATTTCTTGTTGACAGTCCACACAGTGACACAACCGCCCCATTTGATTTGGCATTTGCAAATCATGCCAAATGCATTTGGGCAGATTTGTTAGTACTGTACTGGTGATGTGTAACAATTGATAGAGCAGTTTTATATTTTTGTTAGTGGGTGGGGGGGGGAGCACAGAGGGAGTGTAGATCCCATACAACCCTTTAAATCGAGACTTGGGAAAAGAAAACCTGTTGACAATCCTTAGAAGGCTTTGTGGTTCCAAGAGAAATGTGACAAAAAACACAGGATCAGCCATAATAATATCACTTTAAGTTTCTTATTACTAACACTTTGACCCTTGTATTATAAGGTGAATTTAAGTTTAGATATATAGAAGGCGTACCACAGCCTTTACAGACACTACCATTGTTTGACTGAATGCCTCAGGCTCAGACACAAGTACTAAGCCTAAGTCTATCAAAGACAGGGTAACAATTGATATACCAGAAATCAGTGGCCACACGCTACATTCCATGGTGTGCATTACCGTAATCTCCCGTGTATAAGGTGCATTCTGCATATAAAATGCACCTAGGGTTTTCGAGTATGGGCCGTCCAAAAAAAAAAAATCATAATTTTTGTTCTATAGGATTGTTTTTCAAAATTCAAAAAAGCTATGTGTAGCTAGGACCCACTGGACCCCACCCCCCCTCCCCCCTGTTATTTTTTTGTAGTTGCAAGCTGCGTAAGCGGCCGGGAGCGTAGCGACCGTGCAACTCCATTATGTTTTTGGTTTGCCTATGACGTCACTAGTGATGTCATGCAGCCGCTGTGACGTCATCCATGCCATGGCAACTCCTATCCGTGGTCTTTGCCACATTTTTCTTGTTGACTTAGGGGGAGTTTAACAAGTAAAGAAAAATGGTTTTGGTGGCCCCCTTGCAGATTCAGATCTTAACTTTAAGTCCTGGGTATAAGTCGTACCTTATATAGGGGAGATTACTCCTAAAAACATACTAGATAATAATGTAATCTGGTCAGGGAAGATGGGTCACATTTTGTCAGAGGATTCCTATGGCCTGAGATTCTTGTGGGTACCATGAAATGGAATTAGTCTACTCTTTCTTTTCTGAACTCTTACCAATATTCCATCTTAACTTACCCAGGTAGCACACGCAAATCAGCTGACATTGTCGTTAACCCAAATTATGGTGACTATTTGGGCATAGGTCCAACCATTTTGAATTTGCCAACTAAATCCCAGCGTTGGCCCTTTATTGGTGGGACATGAGCACAAATGGCCCACAATTTCCCAATTTCGTGGCAAAGACCAATGTTAGGCCTACATCATAATTTGGTTGGCACGTCAAGCCTACATTGCACTGATGTTGGTAACTGGACACCTCAGAAGCAACTCATCTCAGAAGCAGACATCACGGGAGCGAATAGCTCTTCTGGTTTAAACAATTTAAAAAAAGAAGATTTTTGCTCTTCATGGTTCTACGGCGCAGGTACAGTATACCTAGATGTTTTTTTTTTTTTTTCAAATTCTATAAGAGTGAGGGATATTATCATGGTTTTGTCTGCTTCTGAGGTGTCCCTGCTTCCGAGGTTTCCAGTATTACCGTAAACTCTTGCGTATAAGACGCGTCCTCTACGCCAAACAAATGCCTTGTGCGTCTTATAGGATCTCTTCAAGTTGGGGGTGCGTCTTATACGAGGGGTACTTTTACTATAGAAATGTACTTATCTTACAAATATCAGCATTAAAATGTGCGTCATATACGCGAAAATGCATGTGCTGAGTTTGGGGTGCGTCTTATACGCGCAGCGCGTCTTCTACGCGGGAGATTACGGTACTGATGGTTAGCCAATGCGATACCGCATTTGCCCAATGTTATGCCAGTGCGTTAGTGCTACCTGGGTAGTGGATGCTTAAGATTTTTTTTGTTCAGATACATTATTAATACCGAATGTATTCAGATAATATGGCTTATTAATCACGTATATAAAAATTGACATTACGCCATAATGTCACTTGTATTTCTGTGTACTAAATCATGTGAATCTGTTGAAATGAATACTGAATGGAATGTACCTGGAACATAAAATGAATAGGCATATCTAGGATCCTTTCCAAACTGCTTTATCTTTTTATTTTAACCCCTTAACCTTTTATGGATCATATACATATCAATGTGCAATGCCCATTGGTCATTATGATGCATGAATGTAGCCCTGAAGAGTAACTCTACAGAGCTACATTCATGCATCATTACGACCCTGCGGGGCTGATGCACTCTCGGAGGGGTGCACTTCCGGAGGGGTGGCATGATGCTCAAATGAAATGCTGGCGAGCAGTTTCACCAGCACTTCATTGGTGCATCATGCCGACCATTGGGCATGATGCACTCCTGCACTATCTAGCTATAAAGAGTTAAGAGTTACATGATGCCTCCGGGTTCAGGTTTTGTCGTTGTCTTTGGAACACCATGCCGACCACGGGACAGTATCGACCCCATAGGGTCGGCATGATGTATGCATGTAGTAGGCGTGGCGAGTAGTTGCTCGCCAGGGTTGTTTTCATGCATCATGATGACCAATACATTAGCGACTCTTAAAGGTTTAACTGGCAAATTAACAGCAGTATCTTTCTTTGAACCCTAATGCTCCATCGTATTAAAACAACCAATAACTTCTCTAGAAATGAATATTAACTGTTTTTAGAGTCCTAGATTTTGAAGTTGCAGTGACTCAAATTTTTAGCGCTTGAACTCATTTTTGAGTAATTTTGGCTGATGAATGTGTATACTAACATGGGATCCGTCCAATTCTAAATATTCTATTTTTATTATTTTTTCACCATTTTCTGTAGGTGTGATTGAATTGGTCGTGGATCTAGTTGGCACGGGCCCCGAGTAGAATTGTGACCACCTAACGTTTCTTCCAAATTGTTTACCGGACTTTTTTAAAGCCTACTCAGAGAGGAACGAGAAATCACTTGTACCAGTAGATGATAAAGGTTGCATGGCACATGTGTCATTATGTATCCGCCCTAGAAATAGACAACACTAGACAAAGAAATATTCTTCTAGTTTCTTTCCTTTTAAAATGGAGTGCATGTATGTGGGGCAACCCTGTACACATTTCTAAACAGTAATCATATTGAACCTATACTTGTATGGGGAAAAAAGAGAAGACCAAAACAAAAAAAAGGTAGAAATTTAAAAGATATAAAATATAATTTGTCAATAGTTTGAATTAAAAGACGGGGTAGTCCCATATCAGAGGGGGAAGAAGAAGGAAAAGGAAGTCCAACAAACTACCCTTCCCTTCCCTGCCCCTTCCCACCCCACATCCCCCCTCCCCCTCCGCCCCAATTCCCATCCTCTATAGATAGTTCCCCTTCCCTGTCCCACACCCCCCCCCCAACCTCCTGTTCCCATCCTCTATAGATAGTTCCCCTTCCCTGTCCCACACCCCCCACCCTCCTGTTCCCATCCTCTATAGATAGTTCCCCTTCCCTGTCCCACACCCCCCCCCCCCACCCTCCTGTTCCCATCCTCTATAGATAGTTCCCCTTCCCTGTCCCACACCCCCCACCCTCCTGTTCCCATCCTCTATAGTTAGTCCCCCTTCCCTGTCCCACACCCCCCACCCTCCTGTTCCCATCCTCTATAGATAGTTCCCCTTCCCTGTCCCATACCCCCCCCCCCACCCTCCTGTTCCCATCCTCTATAGTTAGTCCCCCTTCCCTGTCCCACACCCCCCCCCCCCACCCTCCTGTTCCCATCCTCTATAGATAGTTCCCCTTCCCTGTCCCACACCCCCCACCCTCCTGTTCCCATCCTCTATAGATAGTTCCCCTTCCCTGTCCCATACCCCCCCCCCCACCCTCCTGTTCCCATCCTCTATAGTTAGTCCCCCTTCCCTGTCCCACACCCCCCCCCCACCCTCCTGTTCCCATCCTCTATAGATAGTTCCCCTTCCCTGTCCCACACCCCCCACCCTCCTGTTCCCATCCTCTATAGATAGTTCCCCTTCCCTGTCCCATACCCCCCCCCACCCTCCTGTTCCCATCCTCTATAGTTAGTCCCCCTTCCCTGTCCCACACCCCCCCCCCACCCTCCTGTTCCCATCCTCTATAGATAGTTCCCCTTCCCTGTCCCACACCCCCCACCCTCCTGTTCCCATCCTCTATAGTTAGTCCCCCTTCCCTGTCCCACACCCCCCACCCTCCTGTTCCCATCCTCTATAGATAGTTCCCCTTCCCTGTCCCACACCCCCCCCCACCCTCCTGTTCCCATCCTCTATAGATAGTTCCCCTTCCCTGTCCCATACCCCCCCCACCCTCCTGTTCCCATCCTCTATAGATAGTTCCCCTTCCCTGTCCCACACCCCCCCCACCCTCCTGTTCCCATCCTCTATAGTTAGTCCCCCTTCCCTGTCCCACACCCCCCCCCCACCCTCCTGTTCCCATCCTCTATAGATAGTTCCCCTTCCCTGTCCCACACCCCCCACCCTCCTGTTCCCATCCTCTATAGTTAGTCCCCCTTCCCTGTCCCACACCCCCCACCCTCCTGTTCCCATCCTCTATAGATAGTTCCCCTTCCCTGTCCCACACCCCCCACCCTCCTGTTCCCATCCTCTATAGTTAGTCCCCCTTCCCTGTCCCACACCCCCCACCCTCCTGTTCCCATCCTCTATAGATAGTTCCCCTTCCCTGTCCCACACCCCCCCCCCCACCCTCCTGTTCCCATCCTCTATAGTTAGTCCCCCTTCCCTGTCCCACACCCCCCACCCTCCTGTTCCCATCCTCTATAGATAGTTCCCCTTCCCTGTCCCACTACCCCCCCCACCCTCCTGTTCCCATCCTCTATAGATAGTTCCCCTTCCCTGTCCCACACCCCCCCCCCCACCCTCCTGTTCCGATCCTCTATAGTTAGTTCCCCTTCCCTGTCCCACACCCCCCACCCTCCTGTTCCCATCCTCTATAGATAGTTCCCCTTCCCTGTCCCACACCCCCCACCCTCCTGTTCCCATCCTCTATAGATAGTCCCCCTTCCCTGTCCCACACCCCCCCCACCCTCCTGTTCCCATCCTCTATAGATAGTCCCCCTTCCCTGTCCCACACCCCCCCCCCCACCCTCCTTTTCCCATCCTCTATAGTTAGTCCCCCTTCCCTGTCCCACACCCCCCCCCCACCCTCCTGTTCCCATCCTCTATAGATAGTTCCCCTTCCCTGTCCCACACCCCCCACCCTCCTGTTCCCATCCTCTATAGTTAAGTTTCCAGTAGGAGTTTGTCCAATATGAAGGTAGATAAAGGCAAGGCACCTATAAAAAGACCCTTATCGGGCAGTCAAACCAAGAGGCCCCTATCAGGAGGCGGTCAAGTTGTGAAGCGAGCCCTTCCCGGTCGCCAATCCAAACGACCCACCTCGGGCGGCCGTCCAGGATCTGGGGGTCAGACCAGTAGGCCTTTATCGGGGGGTCAAAGTAAGGGTCAGACTAAGAGGGCAGTTGGGCGGGCAGTAGCGGGTGGGCAGAGTGTGCCACGCCGCTCCCGTTTGAGATCGACTTTAAGCATGAGGAGAATGGAGGAGTTACGTGCACAGCGTATTCAGGTCAGTAACGGAGCCCGCTTTGTACTAACCCAAGCTGGCCCCTGCTGCCTATACTAAACACACCACACGGGTGACGCTTCCTAAAAAAAAAAACTAACTAAACCACGGGGTAACGCCTGCCACTTCTGCCTTCGTTAAACACTAAACAAAAATATGGGGGTTCAGGGTTATTTTGGTCGGTTTTCTTCTTTTTTTTTCTATAGAAAACAAGTGACATTATAATGGTCATTGAGAACCAATTGCATTGGTCCATTTATAAACTTTAAATTTTCACATCTTCTTTTTATAAGGCAGGGGGAAGGGTGTCTTTACTTATGTCACAGGCACCGGTCCTTTCGCTGCTTACTAAAGACCTCAAACCCATGACTCTTTTAACCACCTGTGCACTCGCCAAGCTGCCGATTCATCACCAGACTATAACGTAACTAAAACCTTGCTTATAATCTGCCAGTAACCACCCATTTCAGGCACTTTCTGCAGCTTATAGAATGGGTGTGAACTCAGGGTGCGGCATATATGAGAGGCGTATTGATATAACCACACAACTGGCAACCTTTAAGTTGACCCATAGCTTCCGCAGGGTATGGGCTATATTCAGGTGGTGCTTCTGTCCAAAGTTAACAAAGATAATAAAAACACTGTGATTTGAAAAATAAACAACAAAAACATCCCAAATTTTCTGGATACACCGTATATTATCATAAAACCTAGCATGTAAGGCACTTTTACTGTAAAACCCTACTCATAAGCCGCCCTCAGTCATAAGCCAGGGATAGAGTTTGGAAAAATGTTATAAGCCGATTTTGCGGCCTATGTTTTTTTCAGTTTTCTCTATATTTTACTATAATTAAACCCCTGTCATAAGCCGGGAATAGAGTTTGGGCAAATGTTATAAGCCGGTTTTGGTCTAAAATCGGAAACTAGAATCGGCTTATGACCGGGGTTTTACGGTACTTATACTTGTACGCAAGGATGGTCTCTTTCCACGCCATATAGAAACTGTCTTAAGTTATGGTGTGCCTTATACGGGAGGTATTACAAGAATAGGTGTGATTTGCAAGCCTTTCTTCACAACAACACGATTTACTAATACTAGCCACAGATGGGGAGCATTTTTTTTTTCACCTCTTTGGACACATGAACACCCTTTAGTTAAGTGCATTATTTTGTAAAAGTACAACATACAATTTGAATGACATTAAATATTGCAGTTCTCATATATGACACATGGTTAAGGTAACTGTTGTTATTGGAGATGCCCTTAGCATCTCCATTGTATTCACATGGGAGGTCGATTGCACACCAAATCGGACAGTCCAATAACCCTTGAGTCGACCTGTGCAATAGTAAATTACCTTATTTGATAATTTCTGTTTAGAAATTTAGCCAAATTACAACTGCTTTATATTGCTTATATGGACACATTATTCATCTTAATTTTGAAAGTGTATACAAAGCTTCGTTTTACTATTTTGTCATATTTTGTTGGTTCATTTTGTTCTTATAAGACTAGTCGTAACAGGGTGATACTACCCTCCACCCAGGCATGCACCAATTCAACCCACCCTCCCTACTCAAACCTTGCCTATAGTTAAGTAATTATAGCCTGTACACAGTCTAGTCCGCATGCACTAATTCAACCCACCCTTCCCACTCAAACCACGCCTAGAATTAAGTAATTATAGTCGGTACACAGTCCAGTCCGCATGCACCAATTCAACCCACCCTCCCCACTCAAACCTCGCCTATAATTAAGTAATTAGCTGGGAGTCACAGACTCCCAGCGTGGCATTGGTTTATTTGGAGTCTTGGGACCGTAAAAATGCGTGCCATTCCCATATTAGGAGCCCCAATAGCGTGGCATTATTATATTTGGAGGAGTTATTGCGTCCAATTACCTAAATTACTCTGTGGCCCTTGAGGATGAATAGGCGTCCATACACATGCCTCCACCTGTCTCCACTATCCCCTTCAGCACCATTAGAGACACCCAATACCCCCCCTCCCTCTAGTCACGCCCACTAACGCCTATTACTGCCACAGTGTCCATAACCAGCTTTGAAAGCTGTCCTGCCACTCCATAACGACTTTCAATTGGCATTGTGTTATTTGAAGGCCTGGTACCTAAAACTAGCATGACATTGCCATATTAGGAGTCCAGTCACATACACATGGTTCTCTGAGCTTATGATACTGTTGTACCTTGCTGTAGTAGTGCATTGACGCTAGGAACTCACTAAGACTGTATATTAATGTATAGTGTCTGACTGATACTCCTTTACCTTGCTATAGTCGTGCATTGACGCTAGGAACTCAGTAAGAATGTATATTAATTTGTAGGGCCAGACAGATACCCTTCTACCTTGCTATAGTGGTGCATTGACACTAGGAACTCAGTAAGACTGTATATCAGTTTGTAGGGACAGACTGATACCTACACATCGTCATAGTGCATTTAAGACAGGGGTAGCTATACTCTATAAAACAGGACCGTGCTTGCCACTATGAACTCCCGAACATCATCATATAGGTATATGGGACTGCTAAGGTGGTTAAGTTGCCTAAAAATATCGTCAAATTCCCTTCATGGCTGCATTTTGGAAGCTAACTTTCTTATGCTTGACCATAGGTGAAAATAAACATCACCATGATGATCGCCAGCTCGAAATACCCTTAAATCATAGGTCACACTATGGGAAGACTCCTATATGAGGTTTTTGACTACCCCTTGCACCCCCTTTTGCCAGTGCTGCACTGGCATGTACCCCCACCCCCCCTCAAAAAACCCTTTTTCGACCTCTTCCTGCCTTAAACATAGCCTTTTTTTCGCCAGTTGAGCGCCAAACAGGTATCTTTTGGCAGAAGGTAGTGCACGTCCACACCATGGTAAGGGCACAGGTGGACTGGCTTGGGCCGAAAAGGCACCTAGTCAAAAAAATTATTTCGCTTATTCTTTTTCGAAACCGATTTTTTAGGGGGGCATGTTTTTTAGGGGGATGAAACACCCCAGATTGATACCGAACACTCCATATCCGTGCATATTATTTGCATAATTAGCATAATTATGCAGTGTCCTGGTACTTTTCAATATATATAGATATGTGCCATTGCTCCCTTATAGAATTCATATGCTTGCAAGTATAAACTACTGACTGCACCTAGTGACTAGTGGAATCTGAACAATAGAAAAAAATTATCATCTCCTACCTTCCTATAGCATCGAACAAGTTGTTCAATGGAGGCAGCCATTGCTTGATCACATGCTTAAACCTTTTAGATCCAAATTCTAGTTACCAGTGCATTATCACTGTTAATAAGCTTTACACATCAATACCTGCGCAAGCCCTGTTTGCACTGAATGGATATCTTTCCATTTCTCCATTCTCTTGTGTTTGATTGAAAATGTTGACGTCATTCTGTGTTTTAATTTGTGTTTTAATCTGTGTTTTTATGGTACATGTATTGAGTTTAAGGCTATAACAGGTTAGTGTTAGTACTAAGGTATGATAGTAATTACTCACTATTTGTCAGCGGTTAATCAATATATGTTAGTAATTACTCACTATTTGTCAGATATAAGTCAATATATGTCAGTAATTGTGTAGAGGCAAGGAGAAAGGGTGCTCCGTGCTAAAAGTCAACTTTAAAATTCAAATCACTAGCTTTACAGTGATACCTAGCATGAGAAGATACTCCTGTTAGTTTTGGAGGAATGGCTTGCTAGATATGGGTAGGTGCGACCATTTTAAATATGTTAATAAGCTCTATGTCTAATTGGTCATGAGATATATAGCTAATTAGCATAATTTATGCTAATTAGCTAAATTTGTATAAATTTTTTATTCTTTTGCCCATAACTTTTGATCTAGAAATGGTATTTTCATTCTGTTTTCACCATAGTAAACCTTGTGGGATGTTCCTTCAAATGGGATCATTGATTTTCCTATTTAGAATGAAAATGATGTTTCCATGGCAACAGAAATAAACAAAAATGCCTATTTTGGCCCAAAAACATTCTTTTTACATGCCAAATTTGGAACCTTTCCACCCAAAATAGAACGTTTTATCAAAAACCATTGAATTCTCCTTAAAAAAGTAGCCTATAACAGTTTTAGTCATATTTTTCCTATTCTAGTCCATAGTGGTCCCCCCTGGTGGCTAAATCTGGTACTAAATCCCGCAGTAACCGCCTTTCTGCTTGCTGGCCCACAATTACTTACTATTTGTCAGCACTCAGTCAATATATGCCAGTTCTTAGTCATTATATAACAACACTTAGTCCACATGTCAGTAATTACTCACAATTTGTCAGATATTATTCAATATATGTCAGTAATTACTCACCATTTATCAGCAATTAGTCAATATGTTAGTAATTATTTACCATTTGTTAGCAATTAGTCGAAATATGTCAGTATTTGCTCACAATTTGTCAGCAATTAGTCAATATACGTCAGTACTTAGTCACTCTATATCAGCAATTATCAATACATGTCAGTATTTACTCACAATCTGTTAGCAAATAGTCAATATATAACAGAGAAATAGCCATTGATTCCTCCTCCTGTGCATCCTGCCTTGACTGGTATTTGTCAAGATATGTCAGTACCTATGGACTATTTGTCAGCAATTAGTTAATATATGTTAGTAATTATTCACTATTTGTCAGCAATTAGTCAATACAAGATAGTAGTTACTTACATTTTATCAGCATTTAGTCAATATATGTTATTAATTGCTCACTATTGACTAATATCTGACAAATTGTGAGTAATTACTGACATATATGGACTAAGTGTCAGTAATTACTCACTATTTATCAGCAATTAGTCAATACATGTCAGTATTTACTCAGAATTCACAAGCAATTATTCAATATATATTAGTAACTACTCACTATTTGTCAGCAATTAGTCAATATATATCAGTATTTACTCACAATTTGTCAGCAATTAGTCAATATATGTCAGTATTTACTCACACTTTGCCAGCAATTAGTCAATATACGTCAGTACTTAGTCACTCTATATCAGCAATTATCAATACATGTCATTATTTACTCACAATCTGTCAGCCAATAGTCAATGTATAACAGAGAAATAGCCATTGATTCAATTGTGCATCCTGCCTTGACTGGTATTTGTCAAGATATGTCAGTATCTATGGACTATTTGTCAGCAATTAGTTAATATATGTTAGTAATTATTCACTATTTGTCAGCAATTAGTCAATACATGGTAGTAGTTACTTACATTTTATCAGCATTTAGTCAATATATGTTAGTAATTGCTCACTATTTATGAGCAATTAGTCTATATGTTAGTAATTGCTCACTATTTATTAGCAATTAGTCTATATGTTAGTAATTGCTCACTATTTGTCAGCAATCATTCAATATATATTAGTAATTACTCACAATTTGTCAGCAATTAGTCAATATATATATCAGTATTTACTCACACTTTGTCAGCAATTAGTCAATATATGTCAGTACTTAGTCACTCTATATCAGCAATTATCA
Source organism: Acholoe squamosa (assembly GCA_949317995.1). NCBI lineage: Eukaryota > Metazoa > Annelida > Polychaeta > Phyllodocida > Polynoidae > Acholoe > Acholoe squamosa. The sequence goes on along the minus strand of OX439035.1, from coordinate 6,683,975 downwards.
ATGCATGTCAGTATTTACTCACAATCTGTCAGCAAATAGTCAATATATAACAGAGAAATAGCCATTGATTCCTCCTCCTGTGCATCCTGCCTTGACTGGTATTTGTCAAAATATGTCAGTATCTATGGACTATTTGTCAGCAATAAGTTAATATATGCTAGTAACTCTTCACTATTTTTCAGCAATTAGTCAATACATGGTACCGTAAACTCCCGCGTATAAGACGCGTCCTCTACGCCAAACAAAATGCTGGGGGGTCTTATATGATGTACTGAAATTGGGGGGGCTAATTTTACTATAGAAATGTACTAATCTTACAAATTTTAGCCTTAAAATGTGCGTCTTATACGCGAAAATGCATGTGCTGAGTTTGGGGTGCGTCTTATACGTGCAGCGCGTCTTCTATGCGGGAGTTTACGGTAGTAGTTACTTACATTTTATCAGCATTTAGTCAATATATGTTAGTAATTGCTCACTATTGACTAATATCTGACAAATTGTGAGTAATTACTGACATATATTGACTAATTTCTGATAAATAGTGAGTAATTACTTACATATATTGACTAATTGCTGACAAAGTGAGTAATTACTGATGTATATTGACTAATTGCTGTTATATAGTGACTAAGTACTAACATATATATTGACTAATTGCTGACAAATAGTGAGCAATTACTAATCCGATCATAAGTACATAAATCTAGATGATACAACCGAGCAGCTATTACAGCAATGCTGTATTTCTATATCGATATATATTAAATGATCATAAATACATAAATCTAGATTAAAGAGTCATGATAATGATCCTTGAGTCATGATAATGAGTATAGCCCTTAGGTGCCCAGAATAGCAAAAGTGCGCTCTTAAGTGTGTATACATGTTCAATGGACCACCGTGGGTTTAATATTCATCAGATTAGGATAATTCTATCACCAGAAGACTCGTAATATCAAGGGCTTTCCAGCAATACCAAATTTGTCATGGTGCATTAGGTAAATAATTATTTATAGATTCTATTGCAGAAAATATTGGATAAAAAATAGGCTTTAAATACACGAAAAGTGCGCTCTCTGGCCATGAGAATAGTGGGAAAATAAAGAAAATTCATTAAAATTCACAAAAATATTGAAAAAATACCAAAAATATTGATGAAATATTTTCCCTGTGATTTTCCCCCAAGGAATCCAATCATAATACATATCTTTTTCAATTTCCCTCAATATAGCTTCCTTTGAAATGTCAAAATAATGCTTTATGAATTGAAAATAGCCTATTCTCACCAAAATCTAAAAAAAAGATTTTCTGGGCACCTCCATCCAAATAGCCCATTTCAACATCTTTTGACTTCATCATTCCCTTATGACTCATATGATACTATAACCTATGCTTCATATTGCATTTTCTGACAGCTATTTCACTGCTCTCTTTGTTACCAGTTGAATTAGTATTTTAATCTGGACATAATTTAGGTAATTGCCTCTACTATGCCAAGTTTGTTGAAAAAGTCAGCTCCCTCAAAATAATTCTGGGCACAAAAGGGATAGAGTCATGGGCATCCTCGTTATAGCCGGTACACAGTCTAGTCTGCATGCACCAATTCAACCCACCCTCCCCACTCAAACCTCGCCTAGAATTAAGTAATTATAGTCGGTACACAGTCCAGTCCGCATGCACCAATTCAACCCACCCTCCCCACTCAAACCTCGCTTAGAATTAAGTGATTATAGCCGGTACACAGTCTAGTCCGCATCCACCAATTCAACCCACCCTCCCCACTCAAACCACACCTAGAATTAAGTAATTATAGCCGGTACACAGTCGAGTCCGCATGCACCAATTCAACTTGCGTTGAACTTACATTGTCAATTGACATTTGATATTTGACATTGAGGCATCTCCTTAGGACTGAGTCCTTCACCTGTGACATTTTGTATCTATTTAATAAGAACGTACAAGTTACTTGTTCTATTTGCAACCAAAAATATAAATCGTATGTACGGTATTCAACTTGGATCGTTGAGTTTCCCATTAAATGTGCAAAACTCAAAATAAAAAAAAATAAAAAAAAAGGAAGAAAACACGTGCATGCTGCTAGAAAATAAGGAAAGCTCTTTACGGAGACCCATAGTCAAAAGATGTACCAGTAATTAGAAAATACCCGGTAAGTGAACTGGGCAAATGAGGTGACTCATCTACGGAAATCCTCAGCATTGAGCATTGATAAGGCCTTCGCATCTCATATGCATAAATTTGCTATATATTCAGTACCACCGTAATCTCCCACGTATAAGGCGCGTCTTATACGCCAAACAAAATGCTGCTGAGTCTTATACGTGGGAGGGACATTGCCTTGAGTTTGGGGTGCGCCTTATAGGGGGGGGGATTTACTATAGAACAGTACTAAATTAACAAAAAATCTGGCCTTAGGGGTGCGCCTTATACGTGGGACAGGCCTCCCTTAGTTGGGGGTGCGCCTTATACGCGGGCTGCGCCTTATATGCGGGAGATTACGGCAGTCCATCTAGAATGCTTTGGATATTTTCTTTTACTCGATAACACTTGAATGATATCCAGTATTGTATCATGCCCCATTATCTAAACTAATAGTTTCCTCGGTGCATTAGTGCATTATCGCATCATGCTGACCTGTCGGGAGTGGATCAACCCCGGGGTGTTGGTGCAATACATGAAGACAACCTTGGCGAGTAACTCCAGGGATGTGATTTCTCCTCCAATTGGATATAAAACCTCCAATTGGGAGCCAAAAAGTTGACCCTCGTGATTTTCCCAAATTCATTGAGAAAATATTTTACTGAGGGTGGGGGGGGGGGGGGGGGGGGTTGGTACTAAACAACTGCACCAGATTGCACCATTTGGCCTCTAGATGTTCACAAATTTCTTGGGCTCCCGGGGGGACGTCCATCAGACCCCCCATTATATGTACAAAGATCCTTTTTCAAGTCTATTTTGTGGCATTGAATACCCTATATTGGGACTTAAAAAGATCTTCCTACATTTGGGCGATTTTCAAATCACACCCCTGACCTCGCCAAGGATGTATGGGCAGGGTTCTCCACAGGATGAAAAAGCACACGGGTACTTTTCGAACACTAATGTGCGATGGCAAACCGCATAGACAATTTTCGAAAATTTAGATGATAATAGTCCCCAAAAACGATGATTGGATGAAGTTTTGAGGGAAGAAAACTTCTTTTGGGCCTAACTTCTGTTCTAATAGACTGATTTACAAAATTCAAAAAAGCTCACAGTGATCACAAAAGCACACAGGTGGCCATTTCCAGGACTAGCACACGGGCGGCAGTGGAAAGCACACAGAAGTCCCGCCCGTGTACTTCCTATGTGTGGAGAACCCTGCATGGGTGCATCCTGACAACAAAAAGCACCAACCTCAAGGACAAAGGCTTTAGAAGCTACTGCATTAATGCATCATGCCCATTGGTAGACATGATGCATTAATACAGCTCTGGCCTGTAGGGTAAGTTGCCCCTGACTTGACCACTAGGTATGTTGGTACTGTATGGACCTGTATAGGCGCCCGGCGCTCATTGATTTCAGCCTGGTTCTATCCTGCCGCTTATTCAAGACGGGCGCTTATTTAAGACTTAAAATATAGTGAAATTTCAGATTTCAATACCCCTGTAACCCTGGCGCTTCTTCAAGACTGGCGCATATTCAAGACCCGGCACCTTTACAGGGCTTAGGCTGCATTAAAATTGAAAGTCAGCTTTGCGGACACCACCCGCATTCCTTAAAATCGGCCGCATGTACTCTTGTCATCATTCTACAAAAAAAATAGCCCAAAAATCCCCATCCCTTGAAAAAAAAATATAAAAAAAAAGTAATCTCTCAAAATCCTCATCTCCATTGTGATACATCTAATTGATAAATTATTAGATTTTTCAACAGTTTTGGAAACCTCAAAATGTGTGCTTTCTCATCCTTAAATTTCTAGATTGATCATTGAATGATTGATATGCTGAGGAATGATAGAATAGGAGACATATCTTCCAGGTAGTGGGGTGTACATCGTGGGCACAACAGAAGACAAGAATAGATTTCTATGGTTGTGTTTTTGAGATTCCATAGACTACAGTGGAGACATTATCATCATAAGATAAAAATAAAATAAAAAGTCTCCCTCCCTCGTATTGCTAAATGAATACCTTGGACATATACCAAGCATTACTTATAAAGTGTGAATGTAACCTATGATAGATGGGTGGTCGACTCAGGGTATAGCAACCTGTCTATTGGATTTGGTGGAGTCAGCTTACTCTAACTCACTAGGGCTACATACAAGCATCCCATGATGCCGTTACACCCCCGGCAGGTCAGCATGGTGCTCCAATGAAGTGTTGGCAGAGCAGAGTCATGGACACATCATGCTGCGAAATGCACTCCTGTATTACCGTAATCTCTCACGTATAAGACGCAGTGCACGTATAAGACGCACCTAGAGTTTTGGAAAATTCTCAAAAAAAAAAAGAAAAATTAATAACTTTGGTTCTACTGAATGAATTTTCAAAATTGAAAACCTATGTGTAGCTTCAGGGATGAAAGTCTTCAGGGAATTCCCTGATTTCAGGGATTTTGAAGTTCCAGGGCCCTATACATTCATATAGAAACCCTGGTTTTTGGGGCGAATATTTGACCATTTCAGGGATTTTCGTGCTCTGTGACTTTCATCCCTGTAGCTTGAGCCCCCCCCCCCCGGACCCCCCTGGGCCCCCTTATATCTTATTATGACTAAGGGGGCATGTAACATATCAAAAGAAAGGTCTTGATGTCCCCCTTGTGGATCCAATGAGAACTAAAACCCCACATATAAGACGCGGCTTATACGCGGGAGATTACGGTAGTGGTCGTTAAACGGTTAATGTATTATGCACTTTTTGAAACCTTAAAACGAGTAGTAAACATGTCGATGGTGCTCAACAATTGATGTTCAACAGATTCACATAATTTTTTACGATACACATTGAAGTACCGTAATCTCCCGCATGTAAGGCGCACCTCACATATGAGGCGCACCCTGAGTTCAAGAGAATGCTATAAGGTGCACCTGGGGCTGGATTTCTGAGGGTTCAGTGCTGTTCTATAGTAAAAAATACCCCGCCTATAAGACGCACCCCTTCTCTGAGAGGTCCCATAAGGTGCTACTGTGCAGTAGGCCTTTAACTCACGGATAAGACGCGCCTTATACGCGGGAGATTACGGTAGTTAGTTTTCAAGACAGACATAATGGATGAGGGAATTCTTGCATCGATTTTAAATGGATACCATTGTTTATCTGAACAATTTTCCCCCACTGTTCATTGTCTTTTTATCGCTGCGCCCAAAGATGTCTAGTCCCAGATATCATCTTGCTGGTTAACCTCTTACTTATGCATTGTGAACTATTCTGTTACGGTTACAGATCAGGAACATACAGAATGTGATCCGGCTCACCAAGGAGAACTTGGAGGCGCTAAATGCCAAGTTCGGAACACACCAACACCCGCCTTCTATGTACCTACAGGTGAGTAAAGGTGATCTGTGGAGCTCTCTAGATATAGTAAATTACCGGAACCAAGGGGGAACACTTATATGTGCGAACAACAATCCAGCTAGTCAGAGCGGCCCTCTCACAAATTTGAGGCCCCCCCCCCAAAAAAAAAAGTGTGTTTCAGGTAACCCGACCAAATGGGGCGGTATTTTGGCCCCTGAGTAACATTGTGCTACAATGTAAAAGATGTACTTGGAAGCAGACACCCACTCACACTGACAGTACGCCACCTGAGGAAATACCCACTGTACGTCAGACCTGGGGCAAGTTAGAAACTCCTTCCTACTACTGGGTGTGACGTCATTACCCTGTGGGGAACTCCCTACTATACAAGAGGTATCCCCATTGACGTCATTATGTCAGGGGGATCCCCTGCCAGAGCCATCCCATATACCGAAGTCCCAGCCTCAGTGTATTCATGACATGAGGGGAATCCGCGTCTGTGACGTCATGACATGAGGGAAATCCCCGTAGCTATAACGTCATGACATGAGGGGAATCCCCATGTATGATGTATGAGTCATATGCCCTGTGTACATAGGTGTCATAGCTGTGTATTTCCTCCATCTCTATTTGACCACACCCTCTGCTACTGACATTCACACCTTACTTGCTCTTGATAATCACTATTTTGGTCTCAATTTTCTGATTAGGCCACACCAATTTAAAATATTGATCTATGGATTTCCCGCATCTTAATTTCCAAAATACAAATTTTTATTTTTCAAGAAAATTTATTGGTCTATGGATTCTGCCCGCATCATTTTCTGGAAAATTGCAGATTTATTTTATTTTTACCAAGGAGTTTACAGGATCAACCAATAAAAGTACAGAAATGGCAGACCACTCATTGGATAGGTAAAGATGTCGCCAGTTTGATTATAAAGGCCTATTCTGCACTTAGGAAAGAAATGAACATTTTCAGCAAGGGAAAATAAAATAATAAAAAATAGCCCTCTCCCTATTTTGGCCATGCAAAATCCATAGACAAATAAATTTTCCTAGAAAAATAAAATAAAAACTTCGCCCTCCCGCCTCTTTTTCTAAAACAGAAAATCCATAGACCAATTTTTTAATTTGGAATGGCCTTACCGTATTCGACATATTTGATGCACTTGAAAAATATCAGAAATATTGGTCCAGCAGTTAAGAGTTTAATTGGACTTCAAAACAGAAAGTTTTGGGCCTTTTATACTTTTAGTCTAGAATGTCACCAAAAATAGGGGGTATGAGGTTATTAGGGTATGTGCGCTAATAACTTCGAATATGGTATACCATAATCTCCTGTGTATAAGGCGCACCTAGAGTTTTGGAAAACTTTGGTTCTACTGAATGAATTTTCAAAATTCACAAAATTCAAAGACCTATGTGTAACTTGGGCCCCATGGACCCCCCTGGGCCCCCATATATCCTATTATGGCTAAGGGGGCTTGTAACATGACAAAAGTAAGGTCTTGGAGTCCCCCTTGTGGATGGAATTAGCACTAAAAAACCCCCGTATAAGATGTGCCTTATACGCGGGAGATTACGGTTTTGATTAGTTGGTTAAACAATCAAGGTGTTATAATCTGGATAAGATATGATTTTCATTTACCCTACGTAATCATGACAAACTCACATGTTGTTACTATACGACGGCATTCATCGGGTCTCTGCAATGGAAAGGAAAAATTGGTTTAAGGAAAAACATCTTGACAAGTTGATTATCATTAAATAAAAAAGAAATTATCATGAAAGTAAAAAAAAAAATTTAAAAAAAAATCTGGAGCACCAGGCTATCGATATCCATAAAGTAAATGTGCGGTTCATACACAGATTTTACAGTACCGTAATCTCCCGCGTATAAGGCGCGTCTTATATGTGGGGTTTTAGTTCTCATTGCATCCACAAGGGGGACTCCAAGACCTTTCTTTTGATATGTTACATGCCCCCTTAGCCATAACAGGATATATGGGGGCCTGGGGGGTCCAGGGGGCCCAAGTAACACATAGGTCTTTGAATTTTGAAAATTCATTCAGTAGAACCAAAGTTATGAATTTTTCATTTTTTTGAGAATTTTCCAAAACTCTAGGTGCGCCTTATACGCGGGCTGCGCCTTATACGCGAGAGATTACGGTAGATAAAATGAAGAACCACAAATACAATGATTCTTCAGTTGGCAAGTCCTAGTGTCACTTCTGCATGGTAAATCACACAAACCTATGAGTAGCTGCACATGAGTCAGGATAGAGAAGTGACGACACACCCAACTCTAGTGGCTCATAGCTAAGGGAGTGATCATTTTTTAACAAGGGGGGGGGGCTGGTGGGTTTGGGCGTGGACGTGCGAAAAAAATTTCGACCCCCCCCTCTTAAGGGGGTAAAATTTTTTTGACCCCCACCCCCTCCCTTGTAAGGGACGAAAATCGCATGTGAATGTGCCCTTTTAACCTATAGTAACCCGTGGGGTTTTCCACTGAAAACTGTTGAAATTATTTTGACCCCCCCCCCATCAGAGGGTTTGAAAATTCTGACCCCCCTGGTCAAGGGGTTGAAAAAAATGACCACCCCGCCTCAAACCCACCAGCCCCCCCTGTTGTTAAAAAATGATCACTCCCTAAGACAAAAAGGAAAAAAAAAATGGAACCCAGGGCCTCTCCTCAGTTTACTTTGATCTCTCACATATAAGGTGCACCATGAGTTAAGGAAATGCTATAATATGCAGCTGGGCCTGGGTTTTTGAAATTTTGATACTTTTTGTAAAAGTACCCCACTTGTAAGACGCACCCAGACTTTGGGCTGATTCTATAATAAGGCGCAAGGGGCCTCTAATTAGCATATAAGACATGCCTAATACGTGGTAGATTGGGGTAATTACCGTAAACTCCCGCGTATAAGACGCGTCCTCTATGCCAAACAAAATGCTGGGGGGTCTTATAGGATGTACTGAAATTGGGGGTGCGTCTTATACGAGGGGTAATTTTACTATAGAACAGTACTGGATTGACAAAAATCCCCCCTAAGAGGTGCGTCTTATACGCGAAATTGCATGTGCTGAGTTTGGGGTGCGTCCTATACGCGCAGCGCGTCTTCTACGTGGGAGAATACGGTACTAGTGTTAACACTGGATGGTTCGGTTGGGGGGGGGGAGATTTCAGACCAGTGAAATGATTCATTCCATACATTGTGGAGAATGTTATGGTGCGACTGGTACCCCTGATATTAAATGGCTGTTACCTCACCGATACCAGCTCAACAATGGATGTGCCCATTGGGCATACTGGGAGAGCCCAATAGGACCTAGCCACTCTCTTAGCCCTACCCAAGTAGGGCTACTTGGCGAACCCCATTCATTTCGAGGGTGAAATTTTCAAATAGGTGGGCTGCATTAAAAACATTATCATTGGACATTGAGTGATACATGTTTTGATAGATCTATGTCTCACCTTTGCGGGTTGCATAAAATTAGAACTAACTAATACATTGTTCAAGTGTATTGATCATATTTCTGATGATACCTGCAGTAAGAAACACAGCGGCAGCCATTTTGACGTGCATATGACGTATCATGTTGTCATGGTAATATTTAGTTGACGCCCTCAATATGTCAATGCGTCACAGTCAGTCTGTAAATGGCAGATCCATAACAGACAATACTCAGTCTAAATAGGACCCATACCCAATGAGTCTTGCCATGTTGAAATTTCGCTAGATCTGTCAAAAGTGGCAAAACCCACTGATAAGACATGTCATGATGGGTACCTTGATCATGATGACATCACCTTCCAGGGACAGGCTGGTTCCCATCTCAGCACGTCTTATTAGTGCATGTTGCTAGAAACCAGCTCTGGACAGTCCTTTTTGAAGCCTATACCGACTTAATTATCAGCCACTGAAATAATACCACCATACACTACAGATTTTACAGGGGGAAGTGGGGGGGGGGTTGGTACCCATCTGATAACGCTTATCAGAGAAAACTGCTGGTAACCAGTTCAGCAATGGCTGCACCCATTACACATCCCTTTAACCCCAGTATATTAGAAGTCCCAAGTCGCCAGTTATAGTTATTAGGCTGCGACGGCCGTTTTGCCGCCAGTCACCACAAGGGGTCGCTGTCTGTGGCCCTAAGGTGGGTACACTTTTCAATCTCCTGCATATACAATCGTTTTATCAGTTTGATACACTAGATGTCGTCCTAGTTGACCCCTAGGCTACAGGGGCTACTCACCCACCCAGCCCCTACAGCCCCATAGGCCTATTGAGGGGGCAGAAACACCTCTCACAATTATACTGTTTTGAAATTGAAAAACGGTTCCAAGTGCTTAGAGATATGCAGAGAGAGATAGTGTATTTAGATATCCCATAAATATTGCATTGAAAAAAAATGAACCAAACACCTTCTATAGCATTTCAAATCTTGAGGTACACTCTGCAGTGAGTAAGAGAGAACTCACCATGCCCCTGTAGCAGGAACAATTTGGCATGGTCGACACTAACGCCATCTACTGTATATCCTTGATAGAACTTTTATAACATGCCTGAACAGGAAGTACTTTTTTGCTCTTGTGGATGAAAGTTGTTCAGTATGGCTGACATATAGCTCACCTTACCTGGATGGATTCATTAGGGTTTTCAACAAATAGAAATAGAGGAAATATGCACATTTATGTAGACACTCTGACCCTCATTGAGTCCATCCCCTGGCTACACAGGAGCAGACCCCTCCCTGCAGTCAGCTGTCAGTGAGCTCATCACACCTCCAGCCGGTCTCTACTCCAACCCCTCCCTGGGGCTATAGGGCATTAGCATAATAGGCTGTGGAGGCCGCCATCTTGGTTAGGCCCTAGTCTCCAGAGCAGAGCATTCTTGGTAAATTTCTTATCAGAACAATGGTCAGAGATAAGACTGGTAAGCTGCACCTCCCCCTTATCTTAATTACCCCAAGTACCCTCTATTGTTCCAGGTGTGAAGGAAAGTGATAGCCCTGATAGGGAGACAATGCCTTGATTGGCTACCCTGTGGTATCAAACAGAAATTTCAATGATCTATTGCTCTTTCATTTTAAATGTCTCTATTTCTAAATTATCTACTTAAAGCTGTTGATATGGAGAATCCATACATATGATTCATAGAAAAATCCCATGGATAGTAATTAATTGGCAGGTTGTCAAACTAGACTATACAAAGAGGCTAAATGATTATCTAGCCCCCGACTACATGAGTCACCTAGCTGATTTCCTTAGCATTAGCAATGTGCTAGTCCCGTATAAACTGCGCCCCAAAGGGTGGTTTGCGGTGGGGGCATGGTAACTCAGGACTTGGGGATAGAGTGAGGTGTGACTGGGAGCAGCATAGTATAGTAGTGGTGTGCCACCTGGTGTGTAGAGTGTGAAGTAGTAAGTGGTACAGTCTCCCTCCACACGGGGGCAGCACTGTGCTGCTATGTTACGTACAATGTACTGTACTACAAATAAAGGCAGGAGTAATGGTTTGCTTACAGCAGACAAACAGAAAGGGTACTCCCTTTTCTTTACCCTTTCACAGGCTATCACGTATATGGCACACATTCAAGGTTATAGCCATGTTAGGCGCACATTGAGGTATTCCTGAAAAATCCAACGACAATGAACAGTGTTTTCCAGAGCACTGGAAACAAGACAATTTTTGATTTCCTGTGGGAAACCAAGCTCTTTGACAAATTATACCATATTTCAAAACCAAAATCCGTAGACCCAACTTATTTCTTTGGTGTGGCCTAATGGTGTGTGTACTCACCTGGCTATGTCGTTCAGCATGTGATGTATTGGTATTTTATGTCCAGTATCGTCATAATGTATGATAACTGATATCTCGGTAAGCTAGCTCTCATCTCCGCATATAAATCCATCAAGGACACTTTTAGTTGTCATGATGCACCAAATTAGAACCGTGAAGTAATTCACTGGTGCTGCATTGGTGCATCATGTCATTGCTGCATTGGTGCATCATGTCGTTGCTGCATTGCTGCATCATGCCTTTGCTGCATTGGTGCATCATGTCGTTGCTGCATTGGTGCATCATGTCGTTGCTGCATTGGTGCATCATGTCGTTGCTGCATTGGTGCATCATGTCGTTGCTGCATTGGTGCATCATGTCGTTGCTGCATTGGTGCATCATGTCGTTGCTGCATTGGTGCATCATGTCGGTGCTGCATTGGTGCATCATGTCGTTGCTGCATTGCTGCATCATGCCGTGGCTGCATTGGTGCATCATGCCGAACCATCCAGAACGTATCAGCCCCATAGGGTCTTTAACATGTATGAATACATCTTGGGCAGTCACTCACAGCATTATGGCCTTTACCCTTTTAAAGGCTGATGATGCATCCATGCATCATGTCCATTGGTTGTCATGATGCATGAATGCAGCCCTGGTGAGTAACTCACCTGGGCTACATTCATGTATCATGTCAACCTCACAGAACAGATGCAGTCCTGGCGAGTCGGCATAATGTGCTGAGGAGCAGTCTCACCAGCACTTCATTGGTGCATCATGCAGACCAATGGGCATGATACACTCCTACAATAGCGGCCTTCTGAGAGTTAAGGGCTAGTGCAGTTTGATACCTTGTGCAGTAAGTAGTACAGAGTTCTACTGAGGTATGTAGCGCACAAAAGTCGCTACCGTCTTTGGGTTGAAATCAAAATGCCAATCGCCATTCCCTGCCATTGTGGTGCCAAAGTCTCTGCCTGCATAACAGGTACCGCTAGTTCTGGCAATGTACAAACACAGACGCTGCGTCAGGCCTGCAACATTCAAAAGTGAAAATAGGAGATGGGTGGCAGCATGTGTGAGTACGCACATCATACAGACTCGTCGCTCTACTCACTGACTGATCAGTGTGAGGTACCAGAGAGGGTGTACACTATAATACCATAAACCCCAGCGTATATGCCGCAACTGAATATACAACGCACCTGGAAATTAAGGGTGGTCCTAGACGGTGCATCTGGGGCCTGAAAACTTGAGATTTTATACTTTTGTGTAGGATGAGAAAACCTCGTCATATATATGCTGCACACCTTAGTACAGGGTGAGGCCATAAGCCATACAAGGCTTCTAACCTCAGTATGAGTTTATATGCAGGCGTTTAGGGTAAACGTCCCCAGGCATGACACATATGTCGTGTATGCGCAGAATACCTGTATACACAGCTGTCAGTCTTTGTCATATAGACTCGTAGTCATCATCACCTGACGGCTACTGTACTAAAACCCTGTGTATAAGCCGCCTCGATACTCCAGTTGCCGTAATCTCCTGCATATAAGGTGCAGGCTGCATAGACGCACTGAGAGTTTTAGGAAATGGTAAAAGAAAAAGAAAAAAATTTATAAGTTTTGTTCTAGTTTACTGATTGAATTTTGAAAATTAAAAAAGCTATGTGTAGCTGGGACCTCCCGGAACCTCCTGAACCCCCTATGTCATATTAAAACTAAGAGGGAGTGTAACATATCGAAAGGCAGGTCTTGGTGTCCCCGTTGTGGATCTAAAGAGAACTAAAACCTCGCCTATAAGATGCGCCTTATATGCGAGAGATTATGGTACATATTAAAAATGATCTCCCGCGTATGAGTTGGGGGTGCGCCTTATTCGCGGGCTGCGCCTTATACGCGGGCGATTACGGTAGGTAGGATGATAGGCCCTACGCTAAAATGGGCCAGGTTTGTTAGCTTTCAGCAATTCAAAGGGAAGGCCTGTAATAGCTCACAATTCCTTAATTCTATTATAAGCTGCGTTAGCGGTACATCTATGCACAAAGCGTATTCGAAGTAATAAGCACCCGTCCCCTAATCGCCACTTTTGGGGCTTTTTTTCAGACTAGAAAAGGACCAATTTTTCACGATTTTAGAGTCAGTTAAACTCTTAACTACTGGAGGGCCATGATAACATGGGTTTTAAGCGCCCCAGGCACTTATCATGTCGAATACGGTAAGCCACACCTTGTATGGGAGATATTACGGTATTATTGATGCTGGTGTGCTTAGGTGGAAGAGACGGTGCGCTTCATTATCGATTTTCTTTTTGTATAAAATTATGTAGATGTACATTACCCTACATACATCGCGATATGGATTTAAATGAATTGGTACAATGTGTTACCAGGAATGAGATAGAATTTGTAGCCATCCATGACTAGCAATCACTGTAAAACCTCGCCTATAAGCCGTAGCTTTTAAATAGACAAACGAATAAGTACATGTCCGTAATCTCTCGCGTAGAAGATGCAGTGGCATAGAAGACGCACCCCTAACTAGCCAATGGCTGTTTCGCATATAAAACGCACCTCTGAAGCCTGAATTCTGTAAGATTAGTACTTTCTATAGTAAAATAACCCCTCGTATAAGATGCACCCCCAACTTGAGAGAATGCTATAAGACGCACCAGCCTTTTGTTTGGCGTAGAAAACGCGTCTTATACGCGAGATATTATCGACAATCTGAATAGAAATTTGAAAAAATTTAAAGCAACTTCACAAAAATGGCCCCATCTTCACATCTAATGGTCGAATATGAAAAATTCCTTCACCATTAGAAAGCTAAGTTCATGCCAGGCCATTATGGTCTGCATTCCAAGGTCCTTCGCAGGCCATCAAGATTCTATGCCAGCAATTTTAGCTGATGTGCCGGCGTCATTTCGCAACACTGCCAGTGTGTTCCCATCATCAGAAGAGATGATTTTATTTTCATTTTTAACCTTGTTCAAAATGCATGCATTCCACAAATATAGCCGTTATTGGTGTCGAATTGACCCACTCGATGGTGGTTGAGTCCAACAGGTGTGACCCTGCGCTCCCCCCTCCCACGCACCTCGTGGTACGGTCATTGATCTTCAACTTGTGTTGAACACAGCTGATGAACCTCCAACGCAGGCCGCAACAATTTGTGTCATGCAGAAATTATACAGCCAGTACGCAGGTTTCCATGGTGATGCAGAGTGGGGTGAAAAATATCTACAGGGATTGTAGTCAACAGATTTTTTTTTTTTTTTTTTTAAAGAAATGCAAAAACATAAGACAGATAACTTTCTGCGCTCATGAATTACCACAAAAACTGGCGAATAAGCCACACCCGCAGGTATAACCTATGCACAGAGCTTTTGGGCATTGGGGCAAAGGTGCCATTTCAGAATGCATTCTATATAATTATGTTAAACCCCACATAAGGAGACAGTATTAGTCATACCGTATCGTCGTGTTCAAGCATCCCGGTGGTCTTTATTTTGGCAGCCTTATTTCCCCGGTGCTTACACAAGACAGGCGCTTATACAAGAAAGGCGCTTATAAATACAAGATCCAGTTTCAGTGCTTAAGAGATATTTCAGCACCCTTTTACCCCCGGCGCTTATACAAGACAGGCGTTTATTCAAATACCGTTGTACGACGATACGGTAATAGCCCTGTGACAAGGTCTATAGGCTGTAATCTATACAACAGGGTTTATGCTACTATCAATGATATTAATCCATCAATTCTGTACTAATGGTTATACATAGAGATTGTATAGAAGGGAATAAGAGAAAAAGTAGGGAAAGTGAATTTAAAAAAAAAATAATGAAGTGTGCGAAAGAAGCTTTGGTTTTAGTTGGTTTGGCCTCATGAATGACCCAATATGAATCTATTGGATACTAGATAGACGAAGTGTGCATATGGTGCATACCTTCCCCCCTCCCCCACACACTCTACCATACTGCCCACACACAGACACACACTACCTCCCCCTAGCGTCACTTACAACAACTACTCTGGGACTACACTCTCTTCTCTACCTGTACCAACTTCTACCTGAGTCTTTCAAGTTTTCCTCAAAAAACTTGGGAGAAAGAAGCGCTAAAACATCTGCAGGAGGGAGACCGCGGTGATTAAGGGATCTTCCGATAGTGGGGCCAGAGAAGTGGTTTACATGGAGGCTGTACATAAGGACTATATACATGACACAAGGACATAACTACTGACATGTCACTTACACTGGCACACTCAAACATCCACATAGGTGATGGTAACTCTCAGTTTGGAAATACAAAATCTAGTGGGTTGGAGTCACTTGTAGCTTGAGTGCCATGGTCTGCCGCTGATACCAGCAGTTTACCAGTTACCAGTGGTATTGTACACCACAGTACACCAGTGTATGTCCATACCAGCAGTTTAGCAGTTACCAGTGGTATTGTACACCACAGGAGGCCAGTGTATGTCCCCACCAGCAGTTTAGCAGTTACCAGTGGTATTGTACACCACAGTACACCAGTGTATGTCCACACCAGCAGTTTACCAGTTACCAGTGGTATTGTACATCAAAGGAGGCCAGTGTATGTCCACACCAGCAGTTTAGCCGTTACCAGTGGTATTGTACACCACAGGAGGCCAGTGTATGTCCACACCAGCAGTTTACCAGTTACCAGTGGTATTGTACACCACAGTACACCAGTGTATGTCCACACCAGCAGTTTACCAGTTACCAGTGGTATTGTACACCACAGGAGGCCAGTGTATGTCCACACCAGCAGATTGCCAGTTACCAGTGGTATTGTACACCACAGGAGGCCAGTGTATGTCCACACCAGCAGTTTAGCAGTTACCAGTGGTATTGTACACCACAGTACACCAGTGTATGTCCACACCAGCAGTTTACCAGTTACCAGTGGTATTGTACACCACAGTACACCAGTGTATGTCCACACCAACAGTTTAGCAGTTACCAGTGGTATTGTACACCACAGTACACCAGTGTACATCCATCCATCACCAACAGTTCCCACATGTGCACCTGGTGTGGGTAGTTAAAATGTCTTTTCCGCCAAACCTGATGGGACCAGAGTTTACTTATAATCATCTCTGATTTTTTTTTTATTAAGTCCCCATTATTACATGCGTCATTGACCAAGCAGAGTCTTAGTGTAGATCTGTACACCGATTTATCGGATTGTCCAATGGGTGAGGCCATTGCTGGGGCTTGTTAGCAGTGAGTTATCACTGATAACAGCTATCAGATCGTACCAGTTGCCCCCTAAGAAGTCCCCGTTGAATAGTTAGGGTTATTTCACCGGTTGATGATTAATCCCGCTAGGTCCCTTTACAAACATGAGCTGGTCCCTAAATATTACCGTAAATTCTAACGTATAGGCCACGACTTATACAAAAACCTAAGCCAAGCTGCGGCTTTTAGAATCCGCCCAAATTTAGGGTGCGGCTTGTACAGGGATATTTGACAGTACAGAACAGTACCGAACCTCCAATATTCAAACCTGAGCTGCAGCTTATAGCTCAGTCCAAAGTCGGGGATGTAGCTTATACGAGAGAGTTTATGACACATCAAACCATTGCTACGATAATCTCTACATAACGTCTCATGACATAATGCTCGTCTGCCATCATGACTAGCGGAGTACTTTATTACAATGTAGCCTGCGGGAATACATTTTACCTAACTATCAATCAAATGTCAATTATCCCGCAACTACCGTAATCTCCCGCGTAGAAGACGCGCTGCGCGTATAAGACGCACCCATAACTTAGCACATGCATTTTCGCGTATAAGACGCACATTTTAATGCTGATATTTGTAAGATTAGTACATTTCTATAGAAAAATTACCTCTCATATAAGACGCACCCCCAACTTGAGAGAAAGCTATAAGACTCCCCAGCATTTTGTTTGGCGTAAAGGACCCGTCTTATATGCGGGAGTTTACGGTACTCCCAATTCACAGTCATTATGTTGGTTGTAATGTTGTACAATGATTGTAATACCAGGAGTGTTCTCTGAACTCCTGAATGCAACATCTGTTAAACACGAACAACTGTTTATGAGATAAAAAAATAAATTCATCATATGTTGTAAGGTCACGTCATTTTGTGGTTATCGGGTAAAAATACTTGATATAACCAATAAATGACAATAATACCACAATTGCAAGCTTACACAAGTGGTTGGGAGTGCAAAAAAAAAAAAGAAATATCAATCATTGGCCTATCCCAAGACAAAAAAAAAAGTTGTCTAGCAAAAAGATATAATTGCACTGTCCTATCATCCAAAAACTGATACCTAGATGTCACTTGAAGTCCAAGACAAGTTGGGTAAAAAGAGGGAATCGCTTCCCTTGTATCTATTTCTGATATAATCTGTTGAGACTGCACCCATAATTAGGGGAGGTTTACATCACCTGCATTTCTAACGAATTTAGTCCAAGTCATGGTGCGTCCTATATGCGAGGACTTATCACTGTAGAACAGTGCCAAACTGACCGAAACATGACCCCAGGTGCACATCCTATAGGATTGAACCTGACTCAGGGCGCGTCCTATACGCGAGGGGCGTCCTATACATCAGGATTTATGCGATTAGCAAACGCATGGCACACACGAACAGGGGTCGACAAATGAGTTATGAACCAGTCTGTCCACTAGACACAAAGATAAATCTAAGTTGTGTCCAGCAGATGGACATCTTGTGTCCATCCCTTTAATTTAATGCATAGACTGGCTTGACAGTTGTGTCCACTGGGAACAACTTCAAAAAAACTAGTTGTGTCCAGAGAAATATTTTCGTTTGTCTAGCCCTGGAAAGAAGTCTCGGAATGAAGCTGTTATTAGAAGACACATTTCCCACTTTTTGATTACCGTGTGTGATATCTGTACTGTGAGGATTGTCATTAGTGTACCGTGTGATCGCTGGAAGTAGGCTCACGCTGAGAGTAGTCACTCTAAGACCCGAGTTCTCGGGGTCGCGGGATTCAAACACCGAGTGGTAGTCTGTGCTAGTGAAGTACCATGTGTAGCAGTCTGTGCTGTGGACTCAACATGATGAGGAGGGATAAAAAGGTGAAAATAAATAAATGAAAAAATAAATATGTTTAAGAGAAATATGAAGACATATGTTGTCTCTAACCCTTAAAGTGCTGCTGTTGCATTTGTGTTTGTGTGTGTGTGTGGGGGGGGGGGGCTTAACCAGGAGAGAATGTTATAGAGGTTTTTTGTTTTTTTTTTGTCACATATCGTTCTAATGTAAGCAATTGAATGAGGATGGTCTTCATTTGTATTTTATTTAAAGCATAGAAATTGTGACCAAAAGCATAAAAATTGGGCGGGGGGGCATATACCACATAGGCCTGTATAAGAAGGGGTCTTTGAATAAGCACAGCTCTTGAATAGGCCTAAGCCCCGGCCCTACAGGAAAACTCACTGTGCCGTAAAACCCTGGTCATAAGCCGGCCCCGGTCATAAGCCAAGGGGTGAGTTCAGGGAAATCCTATAAGCCGATTTTAAGGCCAAATTTTCCCAATTTTCTCTTTAATCTATTGTATTAAAACCCCGATCATAAGCCGGGGGTAGAGTTGGGGGGAAATTTAGAAGCTGGTTTTGGCCCAAAATAGGGGGGGGGGAAATCTGGCTTATGACTGGGGTTTAACAGTAGTTTAAGTCTCAAATAAGCAATATAATAATCCTAAATAAGGGGAGGAATATATATATAGCTTGGTTGAAATCAATGAACGCCTTGCCGTGGTGCTTAAATACAGAACGCCCCACTGCTTGTACAGGCCAATATGATAACCAAGTAGTGACAGGGGCGGATCCAGGGGGGGGGGCTAGGGGGCACGTGCCCCCCCCCCAGACCCCCTGAAATTGGACCAGGATATGACTCTTAACTACAGGAAACGTCCGAAAACCCGCTTGTGCCGCCACTAGACCAAATTTTCTTGGCTGTGCCCCCCCTAGACCCCCCTTCTGGATCCGCCCCTGAGTGATTTGGTGTAAAGAGGTACAAAATATGGGTATTACGGTAAGAAAGTTTGATAAAAGCTGCAGTAATTTCTCTATGTTTCCTCTCTTTATTCTAACAGGAGTATGACTGGCTCACAAAGAAGGTACACGAGCTTCAGCTTAAGGAGCAGGACCTACTGGAACAGCTCAGCAATGAGCGCAACTCCCCCGTCAGCTCGCCCGTCGACGACAGCCCCGACATGCCACAACAGTTCATCGAGCGACTCGAGAGCGACTCTCTACCGCCCGGCGGACCCTCACTCACCCCTGAGCCAACGCCCATGCCTGCCATGGCCATGGCCACCGCGCCCATCCCACAAGGCTCACCGCACCTCGCTCAGAAGTCTCCCCTCCGCACTACTCTCAAGGCCTTCTTACCCAACCACCAAAAAACAGTGGTAAGTAGTGTAAAAAGTTTTGGAAGCTAATTTCTCTTCCTCCTACCATAGTCAGTGTACCAAGAAGGTGAACCCTCATACCGACCTCCCTCAGGGGCCAAACCTCTAACTTGAGGAAGATATACAGGGAAAGTTTGAGACTATTCAACTTTGGTTAAACTGAAATTTACTTGATAAAAACCTCCCTCATAAGCCTTCCTCACAAGCCATACGCCCGATTTGACTTTAACCCTTTAAAGGCCGCTGAGTCAATGCAGGAGTGCATCATGCCCATTGGTCGATATGATGCACCAATGAAGTGCAGCTGTTGGCGAGACTGCTCGCCAGCACTTCATTGGAGCATCATGATGACCCTAAAGGGTCAATACATAAATTCCCGGAGAGGGCATGATGCTCCAATGAAGCGCTGGCAAGTAGTCTCACCAACACTTCAGGGTTCTCCACACATAGGAAGCACACGGGCGGCCCGCCCGTGTGCTTTTGCCTGCCGCCCGTGTGTATTACCTGGAAATGGGCCGCCCATGTGCATCCAGCTTGCTGTGAGCTTTCTATTTTTTTTTTGAATTTTGTAAATCGGTCCATTAGAACAAAAGTTTTCCAAAATTTCAAGGAGTGTTCAATAGAACCCCTTAAAATTCACCTTTTCACATCTAAATGTAAAAAATTCTCTTGGCTTTGCTTCGCTTGTGACGCATTATGGTTGCAACGCTGAACTTAGCTTGGCCCAGCACTTGTCAGACAATAAATGACCTGTGTGCTTTTTGAATTGTATTCCCTGGAATACAATTCATTCACATCTAACAGTCCACGCTAAAATTTTGTCCAAATCGTACTGAGTGACCTCAAGGCCTCCATGCACCTATAATTCAATGTGATAGCTTATTGAGAGTGCTCAGCCGTGACCAGGCAGCGCACAAGGCCTCTACACACCTGAGACGTACTACAAGCATATAATTCAACTTGATAGCATATTGGGAGTGCTCAACCATGACCAGGTAGTGCACACAGCCTCCACACACATTAGATTCCTCAAAATTATGCCCCCTTGTCATTAACAGAGAAGCCACTTTTCCTAACTTTTTAGGAATTCCGAATTTTTGATTTTCATTCATATAGGTATTTCCTATTGTAAATTTAACCTTAAAAGGTTAAATCCCAAAATTGGTTTGGCTTCTGAGGGAGGATCTATAGAAGCAGGATTTCTGTTTTAATATTTTTGTACCTGTCCACTCGAGTGGTCAGGTACTTGTGGATGGACACGGAATTTGCAGTGTAAGAAATCGTAATGGCCTTGACCTGCTACAGGCACAGGTAGTAGTGGGTACGGAGGGCTGTAGTACTTTGTATGTGTCTTTCCTACCATGGTCAGACACCTCTCACTGCGTCCTGGTAGGCCACAGTGCGCCTCTACTGCGTTCCAGGTGTGTTTTTCTCACCTACAATTTGCAAACCTCAAAATTATATTTGGTGCACCAATGATCCAATCAATGTTAGATTAATTGTGTCATAAAAGATTTGGTGAAATGATGAGCAAATTGTCATCGAAGACAGGTACCCAGCACTCAGACTCAGTCCTACGATTGTGACATTTTTTAAAAAAATTTTTCACCTTTGTATGAAAATGCATTGTTTCCAGTCTCCGTCCTAAAAAGAACCTCTAGCTAGGTATGTGTCGAGGTGTGTGAGGGTAGAGGGCCCGGGTATGGGGGGCATATATATTTTTTTTGGTGTCAATTATCAGGGGTGTGAAATCTGTCAAACTACGCAGCAGTCATACTTGAACACTATAATGGCACAAAAACCAATGGCACTGGTCAATCCGCAGTCAATCCAGTCCCTCCACCCCCATGTACACATAATAGGTGAAAGGTGCTGTACCAACACAGTATGACTTTCTCTACCCGTGAATAAAGCTGACACCTGGCCACCTTCTCATATCAATGGTCACGTTATACCAGACCCCCCCCCCCTCACGCAGTCTTTGTTCCTCAGACCCCTTGGGGGGGGGGGGGTACTCAGGGTCAGAAGTGGCACCCACTGCAAACCAGCCCCCAGAACCGGGACCGGTGCGCTCAAAAACAGGGAGCGGTCCCTGTCTGCACCTCCAACCTAGGGGACCAGTAAATGTCAGAGTACCCCCCCCCATCAACTTATTGTTTTAGGCTTTCCTGTATCAAAGAACCCATCAAAAACAGAGTTTTTCACACCTGAGTGCCAGAGAAGCACCCTATATACATGTAGTATGGTGTCAGCTTTCTATGCGTGTGATGGGGGGGGGGAGCTAAACGGGGGTCCTGTCAATCTTCTAGAGCTGAAATAGCAGACCAGTGGGTTGTGTCAGGAATATGGGACCGGTCAAACACACAGATTCGGGGGGCCTGTAGGCTTGCACATGGTAGGTAGGAGCATAGAGTGACTACCCCCCCCCCCCCTCCGGGCTCAGACCACCGACCCACCTGTTACCGTGTCATCACCTCGGATTAAGTCCCGGGTTATAGATATGCACCTTCCCGTTGATCAACATTTAGATTTTTGCTTCCCCACTCGGAGGGGATAAAAACTCTCCGGTGCTCAAGGATTCGAACCCCCACTGTTATGCTGCATTTTAGCCACACAGGATGAAGTTTCCACATAGCAAACTTCTAAAGAAACCTCCCATATAACCACAGAAGGTGCTACAAAATGTCCACAGAACCCCCGACCCCCACCCCTGCCACCCCCAATTAAAAATGACCACCCTGGTAATACTGTAGATACTAATGAGGTGTAGGAGGTAACATCAACAGCATGTGGCCACCATTGTACGGTAGTCTCTGCCAGCCGCCCGCATACCTCCCCCCCCGACCCCAACTCCAACCCACACACCCTAAAACATACCCTCACCTAGCCACAGGCACCTCCCACTCTTCAACACTGTAAGGGCTGCAGATGCAGGGGTGCATCATGCCCATTAGGTGGCATGATGCACCAATGAAGTGCTGGTAAGAAGACAGGCAATCACTTCATTAGTGCATCATGCCGACCTGTGTGCATCATGGACTCCTGCAGCAGCCGGTTAGGATATTATGATGCAGCATTTGAGTTAATGCGTCAGTGGTACTAAAAGGGTTAAAGTAGTATGTATACATCTTCTAGAGGGTTAACTCCCAATATAGCAGTTATGATGAGATGAGAACTGGAGCCCATATAGCAGTTAGCAGTTAATAGGTGAGACCTGGAGACCACCTGTCACATAAGGCCATGCCGTCCTTGTGCCAAGGAGAACCCTGGGATTATAACGAGGTTCCAGGTTATCCAGTGGAGAAGCCATTGCTTGATCTGGTACCTTGCGTGATATGCATTGATAACATCCAGCATGATGGGTACTGGCCCGGGTGCTATGTAATGCACCCTACAAAATCTGCAGTAAATGAAGGGAGTTTTCTCATCAGGATTTTTCCTCAACTTTGGACAGGGAATATGATCAGTGGACACAGGTCATGCCAATAGTCGTTTGCCTGCTACGTTGGCCCTAATAATCCGTGTTAAATGCCACTACGATAACAACGCCACCTCACGGATTGTGTGAGAGTCTAAATAGTCGTTTGGAGATGACACATGGAGAGAAGAAACTACTGTAGGATTGAATAATCACAGGATTAAATCACTCATGAATCAGAGCAATAATATTAGATTTATATATAGCGGGAATCAAGCAAAAACAAAATCAGGATTTGTCACATTAATAGTCTGCCAGATAGCGTCCTCACTTATGTGAAAAACTGTGACACCTCATGTATAAGTCGCAATTAGGGAGCGTTCATTATTTATGGCAGGGGGGGGACGACAATCTGTCAGAATGAATATGTCAGAAAAAACTGACCCCCCCCCCTTCGGAATGGGTTGAAAAAAAAATGACCCCCCTTTCGGAATGGGTTGAAAAAAAATGACCCCCCACCCCCTTAGGAATGGGTTGAAAAAAAATGACCCCCCCCCCCCTAAGAATAAATTGAAAGAAAATGACTCCCACCACATTTAACTACGTTCAACAGAGGCTACATCAGGTCCATTCATTATACAAGGTGATATTAGCAGCTTTAGAACCATTTCAGTTATGTGTCATCTTTTGAGCAGTCAGGTTGTGAATACACTGCTGTTGATTGATTTACCTCTAGGTAAAATATCAATTTGAAGGCTAGCATGGATAAGACGTACCTGCGTGCGCATTTTTTTAGCTGGTTTCTGTGAATTTGTGAACGATCTTTGAGCAGGTACCCATATTGTTTTTTCCCGTGCTAGCCCCCCTTTAAGGGCCGGATAGAATGGGCTACTACTGATGCAGCTAAAATAGGTATGTCTTAGTAAAATATTCCATGTGACCTACTCCTGACCAATGGAAAAATTGTTCTGATTGAGGGACTTGGTTCTGGTTTCTTTTTCAAAAACTTTATATACGGTACAGAAATAAACTTTTGTAGCTTGTCTTTCTCTTTAGATTTCATTGTAATCTCAGTTTTTATATCAATTTGAAGGGTGTTATAGACATAATTCTTGTCAGGGTTGATTTCATCAATGGGTGAAAACAAGAGTTAAATCTGGAAAGATCTGATTGCGAGTTGCGGTGATTTTAGCATGTAACATTTTTTACTACTGACAACTTTGTTGGTGCCCTGTTCACTCTCGTGAGGTGTATGGTGTAGCACCACAAAGTGTTGTTTGTGGTGTACCATACCCTTCCCAGTACCCCTTTAAAGGAAAGTACTTATTTTCATGATGACATCTTTAGAAACAATCAGCAGGGCGAGCAAAAGAACAAGGAACATTGTGTCACAAATTGGGCCAAATACTTCAATCTCAGGGAAAACTGTATACATATACCATAGTGGTAGTGACACTGGCCTCATCCATGTTTTAAAGGGGGCTTATCATGTCAAATTTTAATATGGGTACCTGCCAAAAGATCTTTCACAAATCTGTAGGAACCAGCGGAAAAATTCCGATGCCCCGATTGGTCAAGGAGTGGTCATGTGAGTTGGTAACACAGGTACCGGTACATCTTATCCGTGCTAACCGCCCTTTGACACACAAAGGAGTAAGACTGATCATATAGCATAATCAAAAGGATATGAATTATAGGTAGCTGGTAACAAAATGTTGGGCAGAATTATATCTAGAATTATTACTGAAAACCAAATAGTTAAAATTCGCGACGCGTCGCGAAATTTTTTGTTCCTTTGTCATAAAATTTGCATCACATTGGCAAATACTCCCCAACAGGAAACTACCTGGCCCTCGGGAATGGGTTAAAAAAAAATGACCCCCCCCTCTAAGAATAGGTTGAAAAAAAGCGACCCCCCCCTCTAAGAATAGGTTGAAAATAAATGACCCCCCCCCCTTTGAATACCTCCAAAAAAAATGACCCCCCCCTTCATTTGGTCATCCCCCCCCCTGCCATAAATAATGAACGCTCCCTTA
This sequence comes from Acholoe squamosa, assembly GCA_949317995.1. Taxonomy (NCBI): domain Eukaryota; kingdom Metazoa; phylum Annelida; class Polychaeta; order Phyllodocida; family Polynoidae; genus Acholoe; species Acholoe squamosa. The sequence goes on along the minus strand of OX439035.1, from coordinate 6,658,779 downwards.
ACGTATAAGTCGCAGTACCTTGACTTGAGAGAAATGCTATAAGAAGCTACTGATTTTATTACTGTTCTATTATCACAGTGCATCAACAGGTACCGTAATCTCCCGCATATAAGGCGCGTCTTATACGCCAAACAAAATGCTGTTGAGTCTTATACGTGGGAGGGACATTGCCTTGAGTTTGGAGTGCGCCTTATAGGGGGGTATTTTTACTATAGAACAGTACTAAATTACCAAAAAATCTGCCCTTAGATGTGCGTCTTATATGTGGACTTGCATTCTCTGAGTTGGGGGTGCGCCTTATATGCGAGCTGCGCCTTATACGCGGGAGATTACGGTATATCCAGATGTAGGACATGGTTTTTTCTTCAATGAATCACTGCTATATAGGAGCCTGAAAATAGAGATGCCAAAAGAAATGGGCAGAAATAGAGAAAACCCATTCTTCTGGCCTCATTAGAGTTTAGCAGCAATTATAGAGAAACCCACAGATAGAAAAAAAGAGTGACAAATGAAACCAAAATCACTTGTTTTTATCATTAATTAAGGTGAATTCCAGATCTAAATCAGTCTTACTGTGTGACCAGCGGTAAAAAAAAGTAAGATGATTTGTTTGATTTAGATTAGAATGTGTGACGGTTGATGGACTGATATGACAAGCGATATATCCAGATTAACTGTGACGAGTTTGACACTTGGACTAGCTTGCTAACACACTACGAAACAACTCCTACTCTTTGGCCCGGCCCCATAGCCTACTTGGAGTTGATTCAAGCTTGTTCTCCTAGGGCACCATGATTTGAAGTGCTCTAAAGTATATTACAGAGACTCAGCTTGGAGAGCCAATACACATCTGGATCAAAGGAGGTAAAAGTGGGAGGGCCGCTAATGCAGGAGTGCATCATGCCCATAGGACTTCATGATGCACCCATGAAGTGCTGGCGAAACTGCTCATTAGCACTCAATTGGAGCAGCATGCCTGGGATGTATTTCTGACCCCAGTCCATCAAATTGGTATTGATATCCAGCAGTCGAGGCTGTCCCTTGGATGTTACCTGGATAGATGATGATGCACATGACTTCATTTCTACCTGTGGAGGATCTATTGTGGGAAGCTGCTATATAAGTTAGTCACTAATTCCAGTTAGACTCCTGTTACAACTAGGTAAGGGCGGTACCTCGTCCTACCCAGACCCCTGCCACAACTAGGTAAGGGTCCTGATGGTACCTAGTCCTACCCAGACCCCTGCCACAACTAGGTAAGGGTCCTGATGGCACCCAGTCCTACCCAGACCCCTGCAACTACTAGGTAATGGTAATGATGGTACCCAGTCCTACCCAGACTCCTGCCACAAGAAGGGAAGGGTCCTGATGGTACCTAGTCCTACCCAGACCCCTGCCACAACTAGGTAAGGTTCCTGATGTCACCCAGTCTTACCCAGACCCCTGCCACAACTAGGCAAGGTTCCTGATGTCACCCAGTCTTACCCAGACCCCTGCCACAACTAGGTAAGGGTCCTGATGGCACCCAGTCCTACCCAGACCCCTGCCACAACTAGGTAATGGTAATGATGGTACCCAGTCCTACCCAGACTCCTGCCACAAGAAGGGAAGGGTCCTGATGGTACCTAGTCCTACCCAGACCCCTGCCACAACTAGGTAAGGGTCCTGATGGTACCTTGTCCTACCCAGACCCCTGCCGCAACTAGGTAAGGGTCCTAATGGTACCTAGTCCTACCCAGACTCCTGCCACAGCTAGGTAAGGTTCCTGGTGGTATCTAGTCCTACCTGGACTCCTGTCACAACTAGGCAGGGGTCCTGGTGGTACCTAGTCCTACCCAGACCCCTGCCACAACTAGGTAAGGGTCCTGGAGGTACCTAGTCCTACCCAGACTCCTGCCACAACTAGGTAATGGTAATGATGGTACCCAGTCCTACCCAGACTCCTGCCACAAGAAGGGGAGGGTCCTGATGGTACTTAGTCCTACCCAGAACCCTGCCACAACTAGGTAAGGGTCCTGATGGTACCTAGTCCTACCCAGACTCCTGGCACAACTAGGTAAGGCTCCTGATGGCACCCAGTCCTACCCAGACTCTTGCCACAGCTAGGTAAGGGTCCTGGTGGTACCTAGTCCTACCCAGGCCCCTGCCACAACTAGGTAAGGGTCCTGATGGTACCTAGTCCTACCCAGACCCCTGCTGCAACTAGGTAAGGGTCCTGATGGTACCTAGTCCTACCCAGACTCCTGCCACAACTGGGTAAGGGTCCTGATGGCATCCAGACTCCTGCCAGAACTAGGTAAGGGTCCTGGTGGTACCTAGTCCTACCCAGACCCCTGCCACAATTGGGTAAGGGTCCTGATGTTACCTTGTCCTACCCAGACCCCTGCCACAATTGGGTAGGGTCCTGATGTTACCTTGTCCTACCCAGACCCCTGCCCTATATATAGATGGCTGTGGTTGAGCCCAGTCCTTGCAATACAACAGCAGGTGGTAGCTAGATGACAGACCAGTCATGGTCTAATGTCGGGTCATTAGATGGTAGGTGTTATAATACCCGCGTACCTGGGACCTGTCACCTATGTCACACGGGCCTATATGGATACTGACTCATGTAGTACAGTAAATTCCCGTATGTATGCCACACCCACCCATAAGCTGTGCTCTGACTTAGGGATAAATAGATAGATCTAAACGACCGTGGTGTACGAGGTGGCCGATCCACCCCGAGGGGTGGATCGGCCACCGAGGACACCAGGGGAGTTTAGTTCTATATTTATTTTATGTTTTTAGGGGGTTTAAATAAGGAGAAATTATCAAAATCTGGTACCGTAGTTCCCCGTACGAGCGCCGGTCTGCCATTTTGAATGTTTACATGCACCCAGAACGAGGCTGCAGTGGTGGATCTGCCGCTGTGGTGGATCGACACATGTTACGCCACTGGGGGTGTGGCGATCGGCCGCGCAATGCTATCTCTAAGGGAAGAAGTTATTCACATAAAATAAAACTATAAAACTATTTTTAACTCGAAAAGCGAGTTATAAGGAGACACCCTGGGGCCCTGCACTTTCAGTCATTTTGGTGGTGCGAATAAGTTTAAAAAAAGATGGAAAATCTATGTATAAGAGGCAGAATTACTTAATAAATTTGTAGTGCCATTAAAGGAGGAGATGTAGGGGTCTTGCAGGAAAATGTATTTCATTACCAAGTTTTGTAAATTTTGAGAAATTGTCAATATTGTACAGACTCAGTTGGTTGGCAGTCATAAGACGCTTTTTGCCTCCAATGGTGAAGGTATATGATGTTGATCCATGTATCAACTTTCCCGCCTTTTTTTTGCAAGGTGGTGCGAATAGCGCAGTTTTTGCGGGAGTTATGCGAATAGTGGCTTGCTGGTGCGAATAACCTGGGTCAGGGAGTGCTTCACTCCATGGCATCCCCTGTAAAGGACGATGTAACAGTCAAAGGGAGTGCTGATGCAACAAGATGAGTGCACAACTCATGGGAGCCAATCACAGGCTTTTCACTTTTCGAGTTATCAGCAATTTACATTGCTGCATTATATTCTGTAAACTCTCACTGCAGCTCATACACAAACCAGCTTATCTATGATTTTTTTTGTCCCCTTCGTTAACTGTATCAGGGATGAAAGTCTTCAGGGAATTCCCTGATTTCAGGGATTTTGTGGTTCCAGGGCTCTATACATTCATATAGAACCCCAGGTTTTTGGGGCGAATATTGGACCATTTCAGGGATTTTTGTGCTCTGTGACTTTCATCCCTGCTGTATAAAATGCCCCTTCTCATACTGTAGGAATAGCATCTCACATGTTCTCTAACTCAGGGTGTGGCTTATACAAGGGCATCTACAGTACAATATTATAAATTTTGAGAAAGTTGCCTGGAGGCACTTAATAATGTAGAATTATCGAGAAGCCATTAGCTGGCCACCTGGCATACAATGCTGACGGTTATATGACATGTCATCGTTTATGTCTAGTAATCACCATCATTAGGTTGGATACTACCATAAGGCCACACACAAAAAAATACAATTGGTCTATGGATTTTGGTTTTGAAAAAATGGTGCGAGCAAGGGAATTTTCATTTCTTTTTAAGAATTTGGCATCCAATGGATTCCTTGACGGAAAAGTGAGGCAAGCGAAAACAAATTTAATTGAAAAAAAATATTTGCCATACATCAGAAAAATTGTAGAAAGTGAAGGGAGCGAAATCCGTAGACAAGGAAAAAAAAAAGTATTTCCGAAAATATGGAGAGGGCGATCTGTGGACGCAACTTATTTTTCTGGTGTGGCCTAATATCACACTTCTACTTCCACTTTTACGTGAAACCCTGCATATATATATATATATATATATATATATATATATATATATATATATATATATATATATATATATATATATATATATATATATACCACTCCTGTGTATAAGCCACTTTTGGTTTTGCTATAAGCCACGGCCTTTACGTGTACAGGCAGTATTTTGATACTGTAGAATACAGTAAATACAAACAGAATAGTAGAATAGCAATTCTCAAGCCCCAGGTGCGCCTTACGGCTAAAGTTGGCAGTGAGGCTAGGTTTTACTGTATAAAGTATCAGGTCGCTAACGACAGACAGACACCACTCGTAGACTCCCGCTGCCAATCACCTTAACCCTTTCAGGCCACTGATGCAGGAGTGCATCATGCCCCTTGGTCGTCATGATGCACCAATGAAGTGCTGACGAGTCTGCTTACCAGCACTTCATTGGAGCATCATGACGACCATACGGGGTCAACACCCATACTCCTGGAGGGTCATCATGATGCACCAATGAAGTACTGGTGAGCAATCTCACAAGCACTTCATTGCTGTATCATGATGACCAATGGGCATGATGCATTAATGCATCAGCAGACCTTAAAGGGTTAACTGACACCTGCCATGTGAGTTGAACAGTGACACGATTCTCGAGCACGGCGAGCAGATCAGTGCTATGCGGCTGCAGTCTTAATCATGACCTGGGGATGAGCGGGTGATCAGTGTGGATTATACACCGGGCCCTGGATGGACTGTACCATTGTTATCGTCACTGCCCATAACACCCAGGACTCCCACCCACCAATACTGTGGTACCTCAAGGCTAAGGTGTGGCTTATATATACATGGATAAAACCCTAGTCTGCTGTATAGAAAAAAAGTAGCTTGAGTTAAGGGTTTGCCTTCTACGTGACGATTGAAAACTACCAACTGGGCGCGGCCATTGCTGGAGCTTGTTACCAGCGAGTTATCAGCGAGTTATCAGATAGGTATCAGTTGCTCCTCCGAAAAGCCTGCAGTGAAGAGTTGGGAATATTTGATCCACTGATAACTAATCCCGCTAGATTACTATAGAACAGTACTGAATGGGGTTAAAAAAAAGGATCCCAGATGCACCGTAAGATTTTTGGTGTGGCATGAAGTCAGAGGGTCTCTTATACACTGGATGCGCCTTATACACAGGGTATTACGGCACGTCTCACATTCAGTACTATGGACCTGGAAATTAACGCAGGCACTACCGTAAACTCCCGCGTATAGGACGCGTCCTCTACTTCAAACAAAATGCTGGGGGGTCTTATAGGATGTACTGAAATTGGGGGTGCGTCTTATACGAGGGGTAATTTTACTATAGAAATGTACTGAATTTACAAAATTGAGCCCCAAGAGGTGCGTCTTATACGTGAAAATGCTTCTGCTGAGTTTGGGGTGCGTCCTATATGCACAGCGCGTCTTCTACGCGGGAGAATACGGTAGTTGTGTTCAGCACAGGATATGATATTTCCTTAGTGGATATATTTGTACTTCTCTCATTTCCCTTGTCATTATTACAAAGGCCTGGTATTTCTTTTGCTCTTCTAACCCTTTTAGGGCCCGCTAATGCATCATGCCCATATGCCATCATAATGCGTGTTTGTAGCCCTGGCGCAAACCCACCACGCTACATCCATGCCTCTTTCTGACACCACGGAGCCAATACACCCCTGGACGGTCAGAATGATACTCCAATGAAGTCTTAGAGAGCACTTCATTAGTGCATCATGACGACTGAGCATGATGCACTCATGCATTAGCAGTCATTAAAGGGTTAACGGAATTACCTGGAGTATAGCACGTGTTGTACATGTGAGGCAGTGCATGAAGGGGGAGTGGCTCAGTGGGCATCAGTCACCGCCACAGATGACAACATGTGAGCATTTCTTTGTGTTAAGTCCTGTCTACTGCCTAGACCGTCCCTAGACCGTCCCTAAACACCATACGGTGCGTCTCGTATATACTGTGCTTATGTTCTCAACAGTGGTGTCTGCCATCTTTTATACCATACCGGGGGCATGTGATTCGTCTAGAGCTACTCACCTATATCAGTACCTTGGAAAGATCAGTTATTGTGCTATTAGCTTTGGATTATCACTTACATTGAAACCTCGTATATAAGGCTCATCCAGACTTTTTTTGTGTTAGTGCTCTACTGGTGTTGTAAGTGGTGCCATTTATAACATGAGCTGGTTACCAGCAGGAATGGCACCAAGTCAAGCGCAGACTGGTGTATGGAGCCAGACGCACATGTAATACAAGCGCAGACTGGTGTATGTAGCCAGACGCACATGTAATACAAGCGCAGACTGGTGTATGGAGCCAGACGCACATGTAATACAAGCGCAGACTGGTGTATGGAGCCAGACGCACATGTAATACAAGCGCAGACTGGTGTATGGAGCCAGACGCACATGTAATACAAGCGCAGACTGGTGTATGGAGCCAGACGCACATGTCATGCCGCATACATGTCACATCGTGTGTCACACAAGAGATGTCATCGCGAGTGACTTACTGTAACATATCAACATCAATGTTGAGGGACAGAAAAATGACGTCACGGGACACACAAGTGACGTCACAGGACAAACAATTGATATCCGGTTACACACGAGTGACACCGGCTGATGGACTATCAGTGTCAAGTGACAGCACAAATTTGTTAAGTGACACGGACGCACTCTCATGTATCACATTGGAGTCATCGTGTGAAATTTATGGGGGCATGAATACAGTATCATATGATGCACAACAGTTATATGTTAACAGAGAAGTGACAATGTGCAGAGTCATGGGGGAGTCAACGTGTAGCAGAGTCATGGATGAGTCATCGTGTAGCGGAGTCGACTCCTTATGTTACACCCCTGTGGCACCACATGACATTCCGCCTTCACTTTGCACAGACTACCACAATCGACTGCATGTCCCGTCCCCAGTTGACGCTGCCTTTTACCACTATGTCAGTTCCGAGCCTTCATCAGAGATAACACGGGACACCTCAGTACCCTACATGGACTTTAAGCGCTCACTGCAGTCCTCAGAATGTCACCTCCAGGCTTACTGTGTAGGTGCGATATCTTATACAGTAAGCGCACCCACCTCCCCACGACCAGTCAGTAGCCGACACTCAGGTCACTTTAACTTTCTTCATACTGACAGCAACAGCAGCAGTCACGACACTCAGTCGCCCCATGAACTTATCCTGCGTCGATGGACAGACCCTAGTGTATATCCCCCATTTCATCCAACCAACAAGACTATATCACACTCTCCAAGTGACAAAAGCCGGCGTCTTAGTCCTAGAACCATATGGAGGAAATTCTCTTCCAAGTTTCGCAACCGGACTGTATCTGCACAGAACGACTCAAAGTCTAACATATCCTGTGGGTCTCTGTTTTCAAAGAACGCTTGGTTTCCAAAGAAGCTGCGAAAACACAAGAATAATGTGCCTGTACACCAGGTGAGACACGAGTAGCTGTTGAGTAACGAATCTGGGAATGTCATGATCAAGTAGGGAATCTGGGAGTGTCATATTCAAGTAGGGAACCTGGGAATCTCTTATTCAAGTTGGTAATCTGGGAATGTCATATTCAAGTAAAGAATCTGGGAATGTCATATTCCTGTAGGGAATCTGGGAATGTCATATCGAAGTAGAAAATCTGGGATTGTCATATTCAAGTAAGGAATCTGGGAATGTCCTATTCATCTAAGAAATCTGGGAATGTCATATTTAATTCAAGTAGGGAATGTGGGAATCTTATTGTCATTCAAGTAGGGAATCAGGGAATGTCATATTTAAGTAGGAATTTTAGGAATGTCATGTTCAGGGATATTGGGAATCTCCTATCCCTGCAAGGACTGGGGATGTCATATTTAAGTAGGAAATCTGGGAATGTTATATTCAAGTAAGGAATCTGGAGTGTCATATTCAAGTAGGAAATTTGGAAAGGTATATGTGATATTGAAGTAGGAATTCTGTGAATATGATATACCGTAATCTCCCGCGTATAAGGCGCATCTTAGACGTGAATCAGAGGCCTCCTTTGCCTTATAGAATAAGCCTGAAGTTCGGGTGTGCCTTATAGGCGGGTAATTTTACTAGAGCAGTACTAATCCTTCAAAATTCAGGCCTAGGTGAGCCTTATAGGTTTCTCTTCAACTCAGGGTGCGCCTTATATTCAGGCGCAGTTTGTTTCATCTTTATGTGAGTTACTATGTCAAAATGACCCTGCTCTTGCTCTTGATTTCACCCATTACGTTATTTAACCCAGGCAAAAATTCATTCAGCAGTTAAAATTTAAACTACCGTAATCTCCCGCATATAAGGCGCGTCTTATACGTGAATCAGAGGCCTCCTTTGCCTTATAGAATAAGCCTGAAGTTCGGGTGTGCCTTATAGGCGAGGTACTTTACTATAGAACAGTACTAAGCCTTCAAAATTCAGGCCTAGGTGAGCCTTATAGTTTTCTCTTCAACGCAGGATGCGCCTTATACGCGGGAGATTACGGTAAGTAGTAAAGCAAGGTTATGGACTAAAAAATAAAGAATGTGGAAAAGGGCCAAGTAGGGAATCAGGAAAAAATGCCATTTTCAAGTAAGGAATCTGTCAAGTCAAAAGGACTCACTGTCTATTGTCGAATTATCTTCTTATAACATAACATTTGATAATGCATCATTTTTTCTATACAAAAATGATTTTGTCCTAAAACTATAGAAACAATGGCAGTTGTGTTGGTTTGGTTGCACCGGTTTCTACTGTAAGATCAATCAGTGAAATTGACACACAGCATCGTCATATACAGTCCAAATTTTCTCGTCAACTCGCATCAAAGTCTGCATGTTTTTTTACACCCACCACTACCTCCAGGCTGAAAAATCATTTAGTTAGGGTTAGACACAACGCTGACACATGTCAGCCAATGGCCCACGATTTCCTCAATAAATACAGTCGTCCTATGACCCCTGGCGGCCCATAGGAGTTGATGATGAAAATCTAAGGAAGATTTTCCAAGACCAACATAACCATGTTATATACCGTTAGAGGGAAATATCATAAGGAAAATCTTGATACATAGTGGTGTTTCAAGTATCATAACTATTAACACATTACTTTTGTTAACGTCTACCCCTATTTAGTCTTTTTTCCGATATATTTCCTGTAGGTGCCAGTACGACCGGGCGTCACATTGAGGGAGGCACTCACCAAGGCCATGAAGCTACGGGAGCTCATAGCGGAGAACTGTGCTGTTTTCCGCATCAACCCACGGACCCCAGTCTCTTGGGACACGGATATCGCACAGCTAGCCGGTCTAGAGATCTCCGTGGAACAAAAAGAACATATTCCTCTCACCTCGATTTCACACAACTTTGTAAGTCCCTCACACAATTTAGTAAGTACAGATGTTATTGTTTCACATCACCTCACACCTCCCCTGCCCGCTCGCTTACCCGCACACCCCCTGCTCGGCCACGGCTAGCCTACTAGGCCCTGCCTTGACTTCTTCACCCCGTAATCCTTTAACCCTTTAAGGGCTGCTAATGCAGGAGTGCATCATGATGCACCAATCAAGTGCTGGTGAGACTGCTCGCCAGCACTTTATTTGGAGCATGATGCTGACCCTTCGGGACTGAGTCAGCCCCCATAGGGTCGGCATGATGCATGAATGAAGCCCTGGCGAGTTACTCAGCAGGGCTTCATGCATGCTGCATCAGGACCACTGTGCATGATGCATTAATACATCAGGGACCCTTAAAAGGTTTAAGGACAGCATAATGCCTCGATACTCGATATGTCGTGATGCGACACTTTCGAGTAACTTGATAGTACTGTATTCATGTACCATACTGGTGTCATTCAGGTTGGTATGATGCATCAATGCATTGCTGGTGAGTATCATGCCAAAAGGCATTCATTAATGCATCATGACAATAAAAGAACATGAAGCATTGAGACATCATGCCGCTTGTGAAGCGCCTGCTTATCCCCACGCCTTGCCTACCCCAATGCTGCTGGACATGGAAGATGGTTGGCCACATCAGGTTTGTACCATTAAAGGGGGGCTAGCACCGCAAAAATTCACATGGGTACCTAACCAAAGATTCTTCATAAATTTGCGGGAACAAGCTGAAAATTTGCTTCGACCTGATTGGTCAATGGGTGGTCACATGACTTTATAATGCGGGTGTGCATTGGCATGCTAGGTCTCCTTTAAAGTTGGGCTCATTTGTGAATAGACAGAGATGTTTTGTGATATCAATTTTTAAAGTAACAGCAGAAATGAATTAAGAATTAAAGTCGGGTTCATCTGTAATTAGGCAGAGATGTTTGTAGAATTAAAGTTGGGCTCATCTGCAAAGAGGCAAAATGTTTGTGGAATTACTATTTTGAGTTGGGCTAATCTGTAAGTAGGAGAAATGAATGAATCAAATAATTAAAGTTGTGCCCATCTGCAAGAAGGCAGAAATGTTTGTAGAATTAAAGTTAGGCCCAAGGTCCCTGGTTCAGGATGCTCCTGTTCCAAGGTCCCTGGTTCAGGATGCTCCTGCTCCCAGGTCCCTGGTTCAGGATGCTCCTGCTCCAAGGTCCCTGGTTCAGGATGCTCCTGCTCCAAGGTCCCTGGTTCAGGATGCCCCCTGCTCCAAGGTCCCTGGTTCAGGGGCTCCAAGGCCCCTGGTTTAGGGGGCTTCTGTCCCAAGGTCCCTGGTTCAGGGGCTCCTGCTCCAAAGTCCCTGGTTTAGTAGGCTCCTGTTCCAAGGTCCCTGGTTCAGTATAAGACCTTGAGACCTAATACAAAGTAGTGAATTATAATGTGGCCAACAGTCTGCCTTTTAACCTTTAAGAGCCATAATGTGTCAGTGCATCATGCCCATTTGTTGTCATGATGCATGAATACAGCCCTAGCGAGTAACTCGCCAGTGCTACATCCATGCATCATGCCGACCCTACAGGATTGAAACAACCATGGGGGGTTGGCATGATGCTCCAATGAAGTGCTGGTGAGCAGAGTCGCCTGGGCTTCATTATTGCATCATGCTGACCAATGGGCAGGATACACTAATGCGGGGCCCTTAACTGGTTGAGCCCTAACCCATCTCTACTAACCCCGCCTGACCTAACACACTCACGCCCTCCCTGCTACCTAGGACGGACCGGTGTAAGTACTACTTAATTACTCATCCACATCTAACCTTTTAACCCTTACAGGCCTTGGGGTTCCACCGCTCAATTAAAAAGTCAAATAAACCTATTCTTCTATAAAGGGCAGCTGAAAAAGATATTTTGAGAAAGATATATTTTGATATAAAAAAGAAAAATTAAAAAAAAAAATTCTATTACGATTTGATAAATGAAAAGCATCTTTTAACAAGATGTCTCTTGCAACCTTGTTCGAGAATGGATGTTTTTTTTCTTCGTAGGGGGGAGGGGCGGTTGGCACAAATTATTCAATTTTTGGTCGAATTAAAAAAATTCTTTCACTATCAGAATACTGAGATGATGGCAGGTCATTCTAGCCAGGGTGCATAGACCCTACACTGGCCTTTTTATGATACTAGTGAATCTACAGTGGCTTGCCGGCATCCTTTCCGTAACAATGGAGGTATTTTTAAACCCTTTTTAGTTTAGAATGGCCCTAGTTGGTGAATAAGTGCTGGTTAGACTACAGATCATTACTAACTTCTAACCAATTAACAATTAACAATAGCAGTAAGGTAGAGGTAACACCTTGATTAAATGAACTAAAAAGCATAAGTGGAATAAGTTTAGATTAATTAAAATTGTTTACAATGTTTGCTGCCAGAAATATGATTTTAAAGGTTTTTTGTAGGATCAAACATGTAATAAAAACTACGGTATCGTAGTACCTCGCATGGAAGGCGTAGCTTAGAAATATATTCAGAGCCAAGTCCACTGAATTAAATAGAAGTCATCATTTTTAAAATCCTACGGTAATCCACGCATACAAGCTGCACCCTCACTTTATAAGAATGCTATAAGCTACCATACCAGAGGCATGAAAAAGTATAAAATGTGGGTTATATCTGCAGTCGCGGCTTCTATGTAGGGTTTTATTGAAGCATTTCTCTTTACAAAGGGAATTATAGTGATTGAAGTTGAAATTGGTAGCCCTCTCAAAAAGACACAAAAAAGGGTTTCTCCAATAGAAAGTGTATAGTATTGATAGTAACCAATTTGTACAATAATCAATCTAATCTATGATTATATCTTTCTTTTTAACTCGTTGATAAATACAGTGCACTGCATCCAGTGCAGAAAAAAAATGTACAGGGTTTGAAATTGACTGGTTGAATTGTCCACAAACCATCTATTTTATACCGCTACCTTAAAAAATTAACGGTACTGGTATGTTTGAGAGTTATTATGAGACCACTCCGACTGATCGACTCCCTTTTTCTCGTTCCAGGCACGCAAAACGTTTTTCTCTATAGCATTCTGTGATAGTTGCCGGAAGTTATTGTTCCAAGGATTTCGGTGCCAGACGTGTGGATACCGCTTCCACCAACGCTGTGCGGAGAAAGTCCCTGCACGCTGCCAGCAGGGTGGGGACGACTACGAAAACGACCCAAATATTACAGAACAAATAAAACGGTACGTTATTTTATCACTTAATTCAAGCTCTCATCATAGTGTATGCTGATAGCACAAAATAATAATACATGTAATTTCTCTGTTTCGAAATCTGAATTTTGAGCCTGAGAATTGAAGTTTTTTTTACACTTAGTTTCTTCATTTTCTGACACTGTTAGTGTAACTGTCAAATACCACATTCTACAGGTGATATTGTAGTTTACTATTGTTAAACCCCGCATATAAGCCGCGCCTGAATATACACCGAAGCAAGTCTTCAGGGTTTTCCCTGAGTTTAAGGGATTTCGAAGTTCCATAGAGCTATACGCTCCTGTACAAGGGGGGTCTGAAATAGAGGGATGTAGTTTATCCTACATCTGTCTTTCTTGGTCCAAAAAGTTGACCCTGGTGATTTTCCCAGATCCATAGAGAAAAAATTTTTAACCTTCAGTTTATAGGGGGATGGGAGACTGATATTTTGAAGCTGATTATGTATCAAAGGAGGTATTGTGACCACGTCTGACTGGGTTTCCTACAAGATTACCAAAATGAAATCACATCCCTGCAATTAAAAGAGCATTTCAGGGATTGTTGTCTTCAGTCAATTTTCATCCCTGAATATAAGTTTTACCCTAAGTTCATGCCTGCCCTTGTACCTGCCCAAGGGCTTGTAAATCTTTTAAACATAACATCATACATGAAAATAAAGTGTCATACATAGTCCTTTTTGGCATCTAATTAGAAGTGGTTTTTGAAGTTACCCAGGGAGCGGTTCTCATGCGGGGTTTTGTGGTTCATAGAGTACTTACATGAAAATGATGAGAATACTGTGTTTACCTCTTCTTAGTAATTTTAATGTACCCAACCTATTTTGGCGGTAACACTTATTCTAATTAATAGGTTTTATGCAAACATGGTAAGCTTAATTAAAAATCAGTTCTCCAGTATTTATAAATAGTGAATATAAGGAATTTGGTAATTATGTTTTTGTCTAACCCTTTTGGTGTTCTATTTGATGCACTGCTTTTCAGCCTAACCTCGGGAGAAGGACTTTTCCCTGTTTTGACGATTTCTCCTGTGTAGAGGTTTTCCAGTAACATAATTTAAGGACTCTAACCCTAGTGAAACTAAAAGCAGAAAATCGGTCATAGAAATACATACACACAAATTATGTATGAATGAGAATCAAAAAAAGAGATTTTTCCAATCAGTCGGAAGATTAGTGGAATTGTAAAAATGTCAAATCTTATCACGTGATTTCGGATTTATTGTAAATAAAAGGGGAATGATGGAAAGGTTTAATTTGGTGCCTTTATTTTGGTAGTTTTAAGACCAAAGAAACAAACTTCAGTTTTGTGAAGGGTTATACTATTAAGTGTGCGTCCCCGGAGGTCTACACCAACCCGGCAGGCATCTGTCATCATAAACCAACTTGACGACATGTGGAAAATTCCCGTTTGATTTGACACGACGACATCCGCCCCCTCCATACACAAAGAGCTGTAGCGATAAGGCCATGTTGTTTTCTGTTTACCGTTTCAGTTTATTAGCAGGGCAGGAGACCAATTCTAACCTGCCTGCCTCCCTCCTCCCTCCCGCCTCACACCGCTCATTGCTCCCCGTCTCCCAGCCACGGACCATACCCGGGAGGGGCCAGGACCCGGCCATCCCGCACCGCGAGAGGTCCACGTCGGCGCCCAACGTCTGTATCAACATGGTGCATGGCAACACTGCACTGGAGGTACGTTGGTACACGCCCCTACCTTTACTCCTCCTGTGTCCTACAGCCTATAGGTAACAACAACACTGGGGGTGGTGGTGCTCAGTGGTGCCCCCTACCCACCACCACCAGCACCACCACTGGGTACAGTGGTCATCAGCCCATGACCACCGTCGTACGGTGGTGACTCTAGTAGCTGCTGCTGTATCCGTCTACGTCTGTTATTGTTGTGTTTCAGTACGTCAGCCGACAACCTTAAAGACAATGTCCACTCCTCCTCTTCCTTCTCACCATTTCTCCACCATCAACATCAGCTTGCTCATCGCCAAGTCTTGACTCCGTCCAGTCCGCGCTCCATTGCTAGGTCAGGCTGGGCCGGCTTTGGTGGCACACGCGGGGGCGGCGCCCGACCTTGGGCGTCGGGGGACCTACATTCTACCTCGGCACCAAATTCCCATAGTATTCTCAATCTTGACGCTCCATTTGAGGTATGTTCAGATGGGACAGTCGGTTTCTTTGGTGTTTACTTGCTGGTTTCCGTAGTGAAATTAGACATTTTTTGGCCCTTGTGATTTTTACACAATATTTTCTTATGCTACAAGATAATAACCTCCTTGATTGAGTTGATTGATTGATATACACACCGTCAAATTGATTAACTTGATTGATTTGATTGATACTACAAGTGTATGTTCTGTACCTTGTGCGTGTGACTTTATTTCTGTTGGTATCCACAGAGGGGTAACCAAGGTAACGGTAACCAAGGTAATGGTAACCAAGGTGACGGTAACCAAGGTAACGGTAACCAAGGTATCGCCAACCAAGGTATCGCCAACTAAGGTGACGGTAACCAAGGTAACGGTAACCAAGGTATCGCCAACCAAGGTGACGGTAACCAAGGTAACGGTAACCAAGGTTACAGTAACCAAGGTAACAGTAAAATGAATGCCGTAACCAACTCACTGGTTCCCCCGTGCTATGACACATGGGTTCATGACAATCACAGTTTTCTCTGCTGTGGACTATATCCTGCTAATAGAGGCACTGTCACTGTACACATAGACTACGCGGATACCTTTTAAAGCCGCCTGTAACTGCCCCCTTAACTCATTTTACAACCTTGCTGATTTCAATGATTTGCTCAGCCTTGCTGCCATTTCACCGCTATTTAAAGCCCAGCAATGGGTGAGCGATCCTCCGCAGATCGACTCATCTGTGTGTGTGGCTAGGAATCGCTTGTTTATTCAAACTTCTCTTTTCACAAAGCACAGTTTTAATAGCTTCTAGTTCACTTAATCTGACGGCGGGAGTTTTCCCTGCGGGGGAATGTGTGAGTGGAGATGGTGTGGCAGATAAACGTGTGTCTTTGTGCAGTCAAAAAATAGAGAAATAGTTGGGGGGATGAAAAAAAAGAAGTATTATAAAAAGAAACCAGATTGAACCCTTTAGGAGAGTAGACGTTCTTTGATGTAGTTTTCTCTCCTTTGTTGGCATGATGCACTAATGCAGCACTGTCGCGTAACTCACCAGTGCTGTGTTGGTGTATCAGGTTGACTCATTATTATATGTATACTCGGGCTATGTTTATGCATCATAGAGCATCATGATACACTAATGAAGTACTTGTTAGAACTTCATTCATGCATCATGACGCTCTACTCCATGATGCACGAATGATGCACTATTTGCAATGGGAAAACTCGTGGAGTGTACGAAAAGCAAAAAAAAAAAATAATAAAAAAAATTCTATGTCTGGCTGACTGGTAAATGTATGTGCGTGTGTGGAACTGGTGGAAATGAAAATGGTGTATTGAGACCTAAAATACTGCTAGTAACCACAGGCTTTCTCTCCTAATAATAGAATTAACATTATACTAAGCTATTGCAGCTCAAAGTATGCCATTAACCCTTTAGATTCTCAGTTATAGACAAAAAGACAGCTTAACCCTAGGAATACCATACAGTGCATAGTTTTAGTCAGTACCATTATATATATATATATATATATATATATATATATATATATATATATATATATATATATATATATATATATTATAAGATGCTTATTACTACTATAAACATTCATAGTCAATCCCATATTAGACATTAACCCTATGGTGAAGGCTAAATCTCTGGCAGCATTATGATTCTAATTGTAGAGATAAAAATTTGATTGAAATAGTTAATGTAATTGGTTCAGTGGTATAGTGGTAGCTTAACAACCCCACCCAGCGTATTTAAGACCAACCAAGCGGCAAGTCTCCACAAGGCTCTTTTTCGGGATACTCAAGGACAATTTCTTTTTAGTTGTTGCTGTAAGCGATTCAAGAAAAGTAATGTACATTATTCGCTGGTGTTTCCACTTGTAAGTATGTCGTTTTCTCTGCTCTCATCGCCAAGCGTCTACAAGAGAAATCTCCAGGGTCTTTGTCAGATTTCTGACCTCTGTACATGATAGTTGTCCATTTCTCAAACTGTAGGGAGATTCCTTGTTTTTGCCGACATTTTTATAGATAAACAGATTTGCTACATTTTAGTAGTTAACCTTTTCGGTCCAGTGGGCCTACATCACATACTTTCAACACTGATACTAATCTTGGGGGAGGGCGAGGGGCCTAATGCGAAAGAAGAAAGAAAAAATTGAGAAAAAAGGGGAGGGGGAAGAAAGTTGAGTAACAGGTACTTGCACCACTGTATATTATAATAGGGATGCACACATACAAAAATCTCCCTCGAAATCCAACAGCCCTTACTTAAGCCGACCCCCTAATTTGGGGAAAAACTAGAAGCCGAAATTGGGACCATTTGATCTTGAACTTGTGATTATGGTTTTATGGTAAGACCCCGTATATAAAATGTGGCTTATACATGAAACCAACCCCAGGTTTAGGAGGGTCGGGATTGGGGTCAGCGTGATGCATGAACCCGCCAGGGCTATGGCCCTCCATCTTGATGAACAATCAGCCCTTAACCCCTTAAAGGCCGCTGGGTGTGTATCATGTCACCAATGAAGTGCTGGCGAGACCAGCACTTCATTGGAGCATCATGTCAACCCTACAGCCCAGGCCCTACAGGGTTGATAGATATACTCCCGTAGTGTGGACATCATGTACCAATGAAATGCTGGCGAGTGGTCTCACCAGCACTTAATAGGTCATGATGACCAATGGGCATGATGCATTACAGTATCAGCGGCCCTTAAAGGGTTAAGCACCGCCGCATTATCTTTGTTCTTTTCTACACTATGATGGGGTGGTGATTCCATTCTGACTCACCAGGTGGGGTGACGAAGGCAGCAGGCTGGTGACCTAATATGGCTGATTACTAACAAACCCCCCCCCCCCCACACACACACACACCAGTACTCAGATTCCCGCCTTTACACCCAGTTACCTCCCTCGTACCAACCTGGACCTACCTCAGATGTCCAGTTCCTTTTCTCACATCTTTGTTGGGGAAATAAATCCCTTTGAATATGACAGGAGAGAGAGACTTTCTACTGGAGATAAGAAACAGAATGGAGAACATTAGAAGACTTGCAGTTTTTCTTGGATATGTAGGTTTTTAGCCTTGTTCTGATTTGTTGCTTGGAGGGCTGCGTCTGTTTTTTACATCCGGGACTTTGTGGATGTTGGATATTTGGTGAGCAGAGTTAGAGGATGAGGCCCTGTCACATGACATGGTCATGTGACAGGCTGTGTGACGTCATCAGGGTAAGTTACTGTATACTACACCTATAGTGGTATGTCCCGTTCAATTGCTATATTGCATTAATGCATCATGCCCCTTAGTCGTCATGATGCCTGAATGCAGCCCCGGTGAGTTACTCGCCAGGGCTGCATTCATGCATCATGCAGACGCTACTGAGGGTGGGCATGATGTACCATTTAAGTGATGGCGAACAGACTTGCCAGCGCTTCATTGGTGCATCATGCTGATGACCGATGGGCATGATGCACTCGTGCATTATCGGTACTTCAAGATACTCCAACATTGATATGAATGAACATGGATGTTCTTATACTTAATGGCTGTTTGGTCTTGGTTGATGATCTTGGCTTTGTGGATTAAGTGAATGATCGCAGCAGGCATCTGCTAATCTTTGTGCAGTTGATAGTTGTTTTTTTGTTTTTTTTAACTTTTTTTGTTTCTCTGCTCAGTCTTGTTTTGAAAATTGTCTTCTTGCACTTTACCTTACTTTTATTATTTTATTTTATTTGTATATTAGATCTTCGAGGTATGCAAAATTGTGATTTTATTTTGTTATTGTTCATGATATTTTGTCTCGTAGTCCGACTTGTGTATTGAAATCGTTTATTTTGCTCGTCCTTTTCCTTTGGCCTTGATAGAATATGGTTATATGCTGTATATAAAGTCTACTTTTATATTTAGTAACGTTGAACCTTGTTCTATTGTCATAAGGACGGCATGGTACCTACATCCTTTAACCCTTTAAGGGCTGCTAATGCATTTATGTATCGTGCCATCATGATGCATGAATGCAGCCCTGGCGAGTAACTCGCATTCATGCATCATACCCACCTTACAGGGTTGATACAGTCCCGGAAGGTCGGCATGATGTTCGAATTGGCAAGCAGACTAAGACGCATGAAGTACTACTCGTCAGCACTTCATTAGTGCATCATGACGACCAATTGGCATCAGCAGCCCTTTAAACCTTTAAGGGCCTCTGATGCATTAACGCATCATGCCCATTGGTCGTCGTGATGCACCAATGAAATGCTGGCGAGACTGCTCGCCAGCACTTCATTGGAGCATCATGCCGACCCTCTGGGAGTATATGTATCGACTGATGCTCCAATGACGTGCTGGTGAGTAGTCTCTCCAGCACCTCATTGGTGCATCATGACGCCCAATGGGCATGATGCATTAATGCATCAGAGGCCTTTAAAGGTTTAAAGGGTTAAACTGTAAAGAGAGCATGCAGCCTGGCCGATGGCTCAATTAGTACCTACCTTAAAACCCCAGTCATAAGCCAACTCCAATTATACCGTAAATTCACGCTTGTAAGCCTCACCCACATATATAAGCCGCACCCTGAGTTGGCCAGGAGGGGATAAGCCATGCGTGGGGCTTGAAATTTGGCACTTTTGTACTGTTAAATGGGGCTACATACTTGCGTATAAGCCGCAGAGGGTGTATATGCTGCAGCTTATGGCTGGGAGTGCATAAGTAAGCTTAAGAAAGAGGTCTACCCGGTAAGTAGGTTTTGAAGTAATTTTTGGATAAAGAAACTCTCAGGCTGCAAGGCGCCCTATATCGCCCCTAAAATTACCAATTTTCTCAATGGAACTTTGAAAAGTCTCGCAGCTTTACCATGGGGGGGGGGGCATAATTGTTGATGCAAGAAAAAAAAATACAATTTGTCTGTATTTTTTGTTTGAAGAAATGTCGTTAAAAAAAGTATTATTAAAGAGATGAATTTTATTTTTGAAAGCCCCAGTAATAAGCCCAGAGGAAGACTCTAGGAAAGTTTTATGAGCTGATTTTTGTCCCAAATCACAAAAGGCACAAAATAAAATGTGTGTACCATAACTTTGCTGGTATAAGCCGCGACTTATACCAGAACCCAACCGAGGTGGGTGGAGGGATGCTGGGGGTAGGGCTTTGATCTGGCACATACCCATACCCTCCGGTATGGTTCCATTATTACAGGGGGGTCTGGGGGCCCTTAGGACCCTGTAGACATTTGAATTCTGAAGATCCATTCATTAGAAAAAAAGTTTTGGTATTTTGAAGTTTTTAGATTTTCCACAAACTCAGGGTGCGGCTTTTATGAGGGAATTTACGGTATGTCCTAGTTTTACGGTTTGTCTGATGTTAAAAGCATGGTTATACAGCCTTTGTTGGCAGCATAAGCATAAGAAGAATATTAGGCTTTTAACCCTTAAAGAGACTTTGGGATAAATGTTAGGGGCCCCCGTACCCCCCTGTTGTGCTGAAAGAGTTGGGAAAATATTGGTTATATGTCATATCTGACCCCCACTCCCTCCACCCTCCTGAGTTGGGTTCTGGTACAAGCCGCGGCTTATGTGGGAGAATTTGTGGTAATCCACCGCATGTGTCATGCCAATGCTCCGGCCCTGGCGAGTGACTCACAGGGCAGTGTTCGTGTATCATGATAATTCATGATAATTGAAGGCATGGTACGTTCCCCAAAATAAGGGTTCAAGAAGAAGTATGTAAAAAAAAAAAAGATGAGACGGTTTTACTGCTTTTTGTAATTATAAGAAGTGTGTTAATCTTTGTGTTGTGTTTTGTTCTATTAACATTTAAAGGTTGAGTTTTGTTATTATTTTGCATGTGTTATCTATGATTAATTATGCCTTTTTTATGACACTTTAAGGAATCGCTACCCCCTGATTTCAACTTAAGTCTTTTAGTGATAAGATGGATTTAAGATGTTGAAATTTTATATCAATGTTTATGTCGATCTCTAAGATAAGAGAATGAAATAAACCATCAAAAGCCATATCTTTAGGCCACTATAAAAAAATGGGGGGGGGGGCAGAAATATTGATGCATGAATTTCCGTTATATCAAATTGATGGCAAACAGAATGGCATAGAATATAGAAAGGAAACACTCAATATCATAAAAAAAAAGATGATCAAGATCTCAAGCAAATCCATAGTCCAACTTTGTGATCCGGCCGTATAGATTTATCATTTAAGGTCAACATTTTGAGAGGTTTACAATCAGTGAAATATTGTAGGGAATAGGTTCTTAGTGTAGGAAGTGGGGGGGGGGTAGGATTTTATTATACACAAAGTTGGAAAAAAGAAGAAGTGTGGAATGTACAATTTGATAATTCTGTATATGTAAATGTGTGAATATAATGGTCTCTGTTGTACATACAAGTTGATCCTACTTTTTTTTTAGATTATTTTTTATTGGTCGTCCTGATGTTGACTATAATTGTGAGAAGTAAATTTCCCAATTGTGTGAAACTGTCCCTAAATGAATGTCATATTTATCAATATTTCCTAGATATCTCCAACTTTAGGCTGAATTGTAGCATTGGTCTATAAATACCAAGCACTGCATTAGTGCATCGTGCCGACCCTTTGTGAGTGTATCAAGCCTCCAGGTAGGAGTGTTATCGATACCCAACAAATCGATACATCGTCATTTATAAGATCGCGATTATCGCATCGATAAAACCATTATATCGATACCATTCTTTGTTCTCTGAGTGCCGAAGATTTTGGCTTTCTAAGTTTGAAAGAATTTTGAGAAAATTCCTACTAGAACAAAAGTTATTGTGAAAAGTGTATTGTAAAATCAAAATATATATACATGTACTCTGTTTGCCTTTCATCGCAGTATTCAGTAACTTTCCAAAACAGTAAATTTTAGAGAAAGAACTCGAAAATGAAGAGTACATAAAAATGGCTCTAATTTGGCTTCTAATTGGAGTATTTGAAAAATTCTGTCACTGTTAGAATGCTCCAGTCATGGTCTTTTTGGTCTATTAAGAATAATCGATATAATCAAACTATCAAGACCAAAATGATGATACTCAACATCGACATAAATTGGATGTCAATGACACTCCTATCTCCAGGGTCACCATGATGCATGAGTGCAGCATCCTCGGTAGATATGTTGCCACTGATAGATTCATTTCATCATTTTTACACTTGATTTTATTACATGGCATATATCTTAGGGAAGTGATATTTTTTTCAAGAATAGGTAGATATGATTTGAACTTATTTGAAGCTGTAAAATGTTTTAGACGTGGGCAAAGAGTTAGAATAAAAAAAAAAAAATGAGCATCAGGAATAATTTGCCGTACTTCCACAAAAGATTCCATTTGCACATTGTTCAAAAACTCCACTCCCTAATGAAAATTAAATATATACTTTCAATACTGCACAATTTTTATTATGTAGAAATATGTAGATATAAAATGGTCTGTTCAACGATTAATGTCCTATGTGTTGTTAATACCTGAATAATTACATTTCAGGAATTTGAAAGAAATTTTCAACAATCCCAAGGTCCTGGTGGAGCAGGTAAATGTTTGTTTCTTTTAATATGAAATGTAAAATCATCTCTTTTTCAAGCTACCAAATTTATTATGCTTTCCTCAATGCTCAGTTAGAAATATTAGTGTTTTGTGAGCAGATAAAAAATATGTTTAGTTATTATCATATAGTATTGTCAGATTTTCTGTTGTATTTAAACTTTTATGGGTGAGAGAACGTCTTAAATATCTGTTGGCGTCATGATGTATGAATACAGCCCTGGTGCGTAACTCGCTCGCAGTGCATAAGTGCATCATGCTGCCAGTCTGCGGTCGCATCAACCCCATACGGCCATCATGATGCATGGGTGCAGTTTTGGCGAGTTACTCACCTACCTTTATGTGCATCATGACTAATACTGCTTATCAAGGCATCATGCCACCCTTAAAGGTTTGAAGTAGTAAGTGCATTGTTATATCTAGTAAGTTACTTTTACTTTTTTACTTCTTTTTTTTTACTTTTTACTATTTTGTCTCATGTTGTGGAGCTATACTAGAATCAAGAAGAGCATGTTGTTAGAGCATATTGTACATGCAATAGTGAATGCATGAAAACTTATTTTGTATTACCCGACCCTGAGTACCATCCACTGTATATCAACAATGAATGATGGTCGCAAAAAGCAAATGCACTCGTGCAATTCAAAGGATGCGAGGAATACATTTTAGGTCAGAGTACCGTAGAACCTCATCTATAAACCTGCCTCAACTATAAGCCGAAACCGGAAAAGAAAAAGAAACCAGAAAAGAAAAATTCGACTGAAAGGAAAAAAAGCTTTCTTATTATTCGCTTATATAAATATGCTCACCAGCACTTCATTGGTGCACCGTACCCATTGGTCATCATGATGCACCAATGAAGTGCTGTTAAGCAGCGTAAAACCAGCACTTCATTGGTGCATCATGGTGCCCAATGGACATGATAGAGTATTGCATTATGCACGGTTTATTTAAAAAAGGTGGGGAAATTTAAAGTCGGAAGGGTTTGATTTGGTAAAACCGTTGTTGATAGACTGTGATCTGGTACTCAGGCTAGTATGTATACCCGAGTCGATGCGGAGAGTTCCCTTGCATACCATGACCCTCATACTCTTATAGTACCCATATTTAGGCTGACTTTCCAACCCCTTTCAAACTTTTAAGGTTAGGCCCTATAGGATTTTAGACGCATATGCCCAGTGGATCCACCATTTTGAGTTTTGCTGGTTTTTATATAAGTGGCAAAAACACTAATAAGACATGGTATGATGGGTACCTTGTCCCTGGTTAACACCCACTTCCAGAGACAAGCTGGGTCCATCTTATCAGCTCTTATCAGCGCATCTCGCCAGAAACCAGCTCCAGTCTCACTTAGACCCAATACAGAGTATAGCCTGTAATTGACCCCCCCCCCCCGAAAAAAAAAAAAATCACACAGACGCAGACAGAAATTACACCTCAGATACGGGGCCATGCATAGCTTCTGCCACCTAGGCCTTCCTGTCCTTCTCTGCTGATACACACTTTGCCAATAGACGTTGATTATACTACAGGGCCGCCAATGCATTCATGCATCATGGCGATTTGTCGGCATGATACATGAATGATGCCAGTCTATGGTAACTCTCCAGGGCTACGTTTATGCATGATGCTCATCCTACGGGAACGATACATGCCCGGAGGGTTGGCATGATGCTCCAATGAAGTGCTGGCAAGTCTGCACGCCAGCACTTCATTGGTCCATCATGCCGACCAATGGGCATGATGCATTAATGCATTAGCGGCCCTTAATGGGTTAAGAAGGATAAAAAGACCAAAATGGCTTCCTCATTGTCTCCGCTCTCTCTCCGCGCCGCACTCAGTCTTAGTCCCTATTCTTCACCTGCTTCGTGCATTGTTGTTGTCTTGCAGATTTATCTTTGATTCGGAGTCTTAATATTTTCTCGCCCCCCGGCATGGGGCGTCATGCTAGTGATAGCAGCGCAGTGCCGGTGCCGCTGCAGAGCCTGCTACTACAACACCAAGCATACCATCCCTATGCCACAGTGTCTCACTCCTCCTATCAAGGTACTATTACTACCTGCGCTAACCCCTCAGCACTAACCCGTTATACCCGGATTGTTGAATAGTGCATCATGCCCGTGATGCACCAATGAAGTGCTGGCGAGCAGGCACTTTTTTAGAGCATCATGCCGACCCTCTGGGAATGTATCAGTCCCGTAGGGTCGATATGATGCATGAATGCAACCCTTGGGAGTTACTCGCCAGGGCTGCATTCATGCATCATGACGACCAATGGTCATGATGTATAAATGCATTGCTGGCCCCTATAAGCATTAAGAGCTGCATACTGCCACACACTGCATGCTCACCTAGCCCCATGATGCACCAATGCCTGGTTGGCGAGTTAAGCACCAGTGTTGCATAGGTGCATCATGCTAACCTACCTTTCAGAAATGTAGAGTTGGCATGATACATGTATGCAGCAGCCCTCGCAACCAGGGCAGACTCTCCAGTGGTGCATCATGCCGGCCAAAGAGCATGATGCACTCATGCATCATAGCGACAGAAGGGTGTACTAGCGCATCAAGGCAATGTGCTGCACGTGAATGGCTACCGAGCCCTAACACCTTGCAGTGCTGGACGGTCAGCTCCTATTTAACCCATTATGGATGAAGTGGTGATGGGTTATGATATCAACAATTTCTGTAAGGCGGTGAGGGTTTTATAACCTTGTACATACCATGTACCGTATTCAACGTAAAAAACGCACATACCCTAATAAGCGCACACCCTTATTTTTAGTGATATTTTAGACTATAAATGACCCAAAATTTTCTTTTTCTGGGGCCCACTCAAACTACTGAGCCAAGATTTTGGATATTTTTTTAAGTGCACAGTGCGCTAATTACGTCGAATACGGTATTGGTGATGGTAATGTTATTGAAAGAGAGGTAGATTGTGGAAATGAAAAGATTTCAGAGAAGAGAAGAAGAAAATGATGCGACTAACACCTGTAACACCTTGTGTATAAGCCTGATTTACTGTAAGTCGCACAAACCACGGCTCTGTGGTGCAGCTTGATAATTGGTACCGTAATCTCCCTCGTACAAGGCGCGCCCCACCTATAAGGCACACCTAGAGTTTTAGAATATGGTCAAAAAAATAAAAAATTCATAACTTCTCTTCTACTGAATGGATTCTCAAAATTCAAAAAGCTATGTGTTGCTTGGACCCCCAGGACCCCACTGGACCCCATATGCAGCATATGTGGCCATATGGGAGTGGAACATATCAAAAGAAAGGTCTTAGTGTCCCCCTTGTGGATCCAGGGAGAACTAAAACCCCTCGTATAAGACACACCTTATACGCGGGAGATTATGGTAGTATTATTCTGAATCAGCCAAAAATTAGAAAAAAGGGCCATATCTACATTGGGGTCGCTAATTACAGAATTAAGTGGTCGCTAAAAGGTGGTCACAATTTTCTGATGTCGAGTAAGCCACAAATCTAATTGTATTAGCGACCAAAACTAAGATAATACCGAAAATGAAATCATTTAGGTATTTAGTTCATATGATGTCTGCCCACTTTGAAAATGGTGAAGGCTTCACTTTGTCATCCCGTTGTTTAGTCATCAAGATATTGGAATATGGCTAATGAATGAATAATTATGCAACGTTCTGAGCATTTAAATCAAGATCATCTTGGTGTGGAATTGCCACAATGTAATATAGAAAGCACTTTAACGGACATGATCTTAAGCAGTTTGGGCCCCGTGAGTTTGATAATTCTGGCTTGGTGGTGATGGTATGCAATAGTTAAGGGTAGACTACCTTTGACTTGACCACTACATATAAGGTGCATCTTATAAGTAAATCAAAGACCCCTTGCGCCTTAGAGAATAAGCCCTGGGTGCGTCTTATATGTGACGGCCTTAAGACCTCACATATAAGACGCGAGGCATATGGGAAAGTTGGTATGCCTTATATGTAAATCAGACCTCCCTGAGTTGGGGGAGCACCTTATACACGAGCTTACATCTGTCATAAAGTAGAGATAGTTGACAAATTGTCATACAAAATATATTTGTCATACAAAATATATATTTAAACAAGGTTAGCTTGCTGTGGTGGTCAGCTGAGGGACCAAATATGTAAGCGGTCATGTTTTGCAAACTACCGTAAGGATGTTTGGACTAATGACAACCTGTACTCACCCCACCTGCATGTGCCTTATATGTTACACACCATCTTAAACTGTTTAAAGGCCGCTAATGCAGGAGTGCATCATGCCCATTGGTTGTCATGATGCACCAATGAAGTGCTGGCAAGACTCCTCGCCAGCACTTCATGGGAGCATCATGCCGACCATACAGGGTCGACACTTATACTCCCGGGGGGTTGGCATGATGCTCCGATGAAGTGCTGGCGAGCAGTCTCGCCAGCACTTCATTGGTGCATCATGACGACCAATGGGCTTGATGCATTAATGCATTAGCGGCCCTTAAAGTGTTAATGGTTACTAATGCATCATGCCCATTGGTCATCATGATGCACTAATGCTAGCACTTCATTAGCGCGCCATGTTTGACCCTTCAGGTCTGTATCCACCCTGTACGGTCGGTGTGATGCATGAACGCGGCACATGCGAGGCATTCGTGCATCATAACAACCATTGGACATGATGCAGGAAAGCACCACATGGTGGCATCAAGTGTACCGTAAAACCGCAGTCAATAGCTTATTTTTTTATTTTTTTTTGGGGGGGGGGGCAAAATAGTCTTATAACACTTTAAGACTTTTTTTTTACAATAGATATTAGAGAAAACCAAAAGGTCCCAAAAAATCGGCTAATTAATACATAGGCGTTTCACAGCATATTACCTACACCTTCTGCTCCTGTTACTGCTCCATCTAATATAACAGTTCGGTCAGGCTAGTCTGAAAAAAAAAATAAATCAGAGGGGGAAAAAACGTGATGCATCAGTTTTTTTTATGCCCACTATATCATCAAATATTGAAATTTTTATCCCGAGACTCGCTGCACAATTTCCGTTCCCAATTCAGTTTGTTTGTTTCAAGATTCATGTCATGACTTCCCTGAGTATTATTACTGCTTGTCTGACCTGGTCTTTGCATTCACTTGTTAACTAACTCCCATTCATTGATGCTTACATGTGATAGAGGTACCTTCCTACCTTCTTTAATTCTGTAGAATTTGGTTGTGCTCGCGAGAACTTGCGTAACAAAATATTGCTTGTTCCTTTATCTTTAAAAAAAGTGGTAATAGATATGTTGGATCTACTTTAAAGTGAATTCTAGGCACCTCAGTGGGATGCGGCGAGTAACTCGCCAGGGCCATACTCGAACCTACAGGGTTGATACATTCCCAAGGTGTAAGCATGGTACAGCAATGAATTTCTGGCAGGCAGACTCCTTGGTGCAGCATGACAACTAATGGGTATATAAGCAAATGTCCACGACCATGGGATATTTAAATCGTATTCCCCAAGGTGGGACTGGCGTATCCCATGAAGCCATTATATGGCATGGCCTAGGGGGATATTTTGCTTTTAAATGAAGAGAAACGGCTCAGATCTGTTCAAAATCCAAGATGGCGGACACCCATTGAATACGGCCACATTGTATTCCATCCCCCCATTGAATACAACATGTCCGGTACTATTCTATAGTAATGATCTTATCTGCCATGACATAAAATGCATTAGCAGCCCATAAATGTTGAATACCGTATTCATTGTAATAAGCGCACATGCTCTAATAAGTGCACACCCCTCCTTTCTGGGTCCCACCCTGGTGTAAAATCAGTGAAATGAAGTGTAAAAATAAAGATTTTAGGAAAAAAAAAAACTATGATTTTAGGCTCTTGGGGTTGCGCTTATTAGAATTAATTTTTCTTATAAGGTCTTGAGCACCTAACAATTAATATTCTGCACATGTGCGCTTATTAGAACGAATACGGTACTCATGATTGTGTACCCACTTAAGGGCCGCTGATACAGGAGTGTGTGATGCCCATTGCACCAATGAGGTGCTAGCGAGTTTGGTCGCCAGCACTTCATTTGAGCATTATGCAGACTTTCCGGGACTGTATCAGCCACGTTAGATCAGCATGGTGAGTTACTCAGCTTGAGCTACTTACCCTTCAAGGTCCACTACCGTAATCTCCCACGTATAAGGCGCGTCTTATACGGGGGTTTTAGTTCTCATTGGATCCACAAGGGGGACACCAAGACCTTTCTTTTGATATCTTATGTGCCCCCTTGGTCAAAATAGGGCATAAGGGGGCCCAGGAGGGTCCGGGGTGGCCCAAGCTACACATAGGTTTTTGAATTTAGAAAATTCATTCAGTAGAACCAAAGTTTATATGAATTTTTCATTTCTTTGAGAATTTTCCAAAACTCTAGGTGCGTCCTATACGCGGGCTGCACCTTATATGTGGGAGATTACGGTAATATGAAGACTGAGCATTCATGAGCGTAAATGTAGTAGCCCTGGCGAGTAGCCCTCTCCAGGGCTGCGTACATGCACTATGAAGACCAATACCACCCCCAGCTTATGACTGCTTGTTTGGAGTATTATACAATTACACTGTTTCATTCTTTATTTCTACTCTCCCTGTGACATTACAGCCAGTGCCTTAACGGGGTCGCTGGTGCCGCCGGCCACCCAGAGCCAACAGAGTCCGACGGGCAGTCCCACCAAGGGTCATAGTCACAGCGCCCACACCTCCCCAACCAACACAGCCAAGGTGCAGCGGCCGCGCGCACGTTCCGCAGAGTCAGACAACAAGAAATTGGTAAGCTGCAATCTTTTTTCATATACACATTTCACCTTTATACATGCACTATTGCCAAGTAGTATAGGAAGAGGGTATAAAACAAGGTTGTTGAAAGAAAGGGGAAATTTAGAGACGGGCGTGATTGTATTCTACCCATATTGTTACCTATATACTGGTACACCAAATTTATCAGTGTTGTGAAACGCACTTCTGTAATTGATCACTTTTCTTTGCCCAACAGCAACCCCGGTCGCGACGGGACTCCAATGAGGACTGGGAAATCCCAAACGAAGAGATCCTGCGGGGGCCGCGGATCGGGTCAGGGTCCTTTGGGACGGTATACCGTGGTCAATGGCATGGGCCTGTAGCAGTAAAAAGACTGAACGTAAAGGACCCCACACCAGCACAGTTACAAGCCTTCAAAAATGAAGTAGCAGTATTAAGGTAGGGTGTTGAAAGGCATGAGTAAGAACATGTCGGCAAATATTGACTACCAATGTTCCCACATGTCAGTTAAAATGATTTTTTTGTTAAGGTCAGTAAAAGTTCAGCTTAAAGAAACATCCTGAGTACCGTAAACTCCTGCATAGAAGACGCGCTGCGCGTATAAGACGCACCCAAAACTTAGCACATGCATTTTCGTGTATAAGACGCACATTTTAATGCTGATATTTGTAAGATTAGTACATTTCTATAGGAAAATTACCCCTCGTATAAGACGCACCCCCAACTTGAGAGAAAGCTATAAGACTCCCCAGCATTTTGTTTGGCGTAGAGGACGCGTCTTATACGCAGGAGTTTACGGTAAATTAGGTGTAAAAATGATTCAATGACAGAGGTTGATCAGTTTTTGTGCAAATAGTGGGAACCCTGACTAGCCCAAACCAACCTTTTGTCAACTGACCTACCATTATACCTTGCGTATACGGTGCACCCTGAAATTAAGGCACACTCCAAACTCAGGCCCATCCTACCTGGAGTCAAATTTAACCAGGTTCCACTGGTCAGGGAAAATAAAGTGGTCAGGAAAAGTTTTGCTACGAGTCAGGGAAAAATACCAAAATGTATCTTTTAGTCGTAAACGCATAAACAAAAGGTACACAAATGTCAATGTGAGAATGAGAGAACCGCACTCATCCTCTCCCATTTTTAACATTGTGATGCCGATTCTGTTATACACTGCAATGTACTGGTTTTGTTTTATAGAAAAACGCGGCATGTGAACATCCTATTGTTCATGGGGTGCACATCCAAACCTCAGCTGTCCATCATCACCCAATGGTGCGAAGGTTCTAGTCTATACAAGCATCTTCATGTCAACGAGAACAAGTTTGATATGATCCACCTCATCGACATAGCCCGGCAAACAGCGCAGGGAATGGAGTGAGTAGTATTAACTTTACCAACTATAGTACTTTATACAATAATGATAATGCCATCTATGCAAAAACCTTTTTCTCCTTGCAGGCCATTCAGGCCGACAGGTTTCATTATTCCGCCTGCCAGGATTGTCTTTAGCAGGACCGAATAACTCTAAGATCATAACTGTCAAGAAAGAAGTAATGAAAAACAAGAATGTACTCACTATTGTTATCATTTAACTCTTTAGATTGTACAGAACAGTGATGCTTTTTGTTTTGGGCTCTAATAATTTTGATAAAGGTGTGATTTTTACAGGCCGTAAAAATGAAATATAGCCCAAGATCACAACCAGACATTCGGTCCTCGTCATCATCTATTACGCATGGCATGAAGTGCGTTAGCACATGGCGCCTCGTTTTTCGTTTACTACCTTCTTCCACTCTTTTCTATCTAGGGCCTTTTCTCGGTCCTACAGTCTCGTTATTTGGAGAAAAAAAAAAGAATTTCATATTGACTGATATTGTATAAAGTAGGAGCTTACTAATATTTAGGCCTCTTAAAATTGATTATCAGCTTTGCGGACACTGTTAGAAAAAAAGGGATGAGGGAGGGAGGCTTTTATTTTTATTTTTCACAAATTTTCTCAGTGACGAGGCAGGTTAATTTTTATTTTTCTTAACAATTTTAGAGATGAGGGAGGCACTATTTTTTTAAGCTTACATAGGTCTCAGGTAAAATCCTGGTGAATAGCAAAATTTTTCACTCATACTAAATGATTTTAAAAGTTTCCAATCAATGGAAGCAACAACTATTGATTTCAGACATGGGAAAAGGAATTGCTGGGGAATCTAAAGGTGTAAAGATTATGAAAATCGACCAAGTAGATCCGAAGGCGGAAATCTAACTTTTTTTTTCACCAAAAATCCTAAGGATGCGGGAATTTGTCATTTTTTTTAAAAAATAAAGAAAAAAAGGCTTCATGCAGCCCTTTTTAAAGGGTGCGGGCGGTGTCTGCAAAGCTGATAATCGATCTTAAGTGGCCTTAGGGTAGATTAACCTAAAGATGGCCACATCCCTTGAGACGTCCACCCCCAGAAAATATCCATAAAATTGGGTTTGCTACTGAATCAACATTATCAACTGGTAGATTCAATACTCATCAACGATTTCATAATGTTGACGCAGGAACAAGTTTATTGTTCATGGCAAATATGTTGGGTGGCCGTCTCAAGGTATGTGGCCTTCTTTAGGTTAATCTACCCTACATTCATAAGTTAATTCACAGAGTTCGCCCCATCTAACAGACGGGAGAGGTCCTTGTGATTACTATACATGTATCTGTTTCCCATTTTGTGCTTTGAAAACTTAAGACTTACATATTGTTTTTTCAGCTATCTTCATGCCAAATCTATCATCCACAGAGATCTAAAATCAAACAGTATCCTTTACTGACTCACAGCTTAGTCTATTAGACTAAGCCTTATTAAAAAGTTTTGGGTTTATATAAGTCAATTCTTAGTTTACAAGCCAGTTTATCCGTGGGGTTTTACGGTAGTAAAACAGAAAGTTGTACTGTTTTCATGGCGAAAAAAAGATTTGATAAGATGTGTTGCAGATGTGCAAGATATCTCTTAACCGCCCAGGCTTCCCTAGCCCACTTAAAAGGGTCTATATCTCCTCTTTCCTATCACCTCAGGATGTGTGTGGTGCACATATGCGCGGGCACTGACACATTCCTCTGTTAAATTATCTACCTGTGAAGCACGAGATAGCCACTTAGTGCCGCTAAAGTGCTGTAAAACACAAATCAATCAATCAATCAATCTCTTAACCGCCTCTCTAGAAGGTATGGATGATTTTTTTTTATTTCCTTATTTGTTTGTCGGGCAACAAATTTTCCACCGTAGTTTTTAATCAGTTAAAAGGAAATGAAGATCAGGCCTAAAAAAAAAAAAAGTTGTGTTCAGGTATCCCGACCTTCCCTAATTTTTTTGGCCTGACCCTAATTTTTTTTAAATTTTTTATTTTTTAGAATTTTTTGGTAAATATGACCTAAAATACAAGAAAAATATAAAAAAAAGAAGTCAATATATAGGCATCTTTGGTATCAAATTAAAGCCCAAGGTCTCACGAATGCTACGAGCTTGAAATAACAAACATTTGTATGGTTTTTAAAGTTGGTTAATCTTTTGAACCATGATTTATGTTATTTTGGCAGTTTTCGGCATCCAGGAACTGAAAAAAATCCGACCTACCTACCCTAATTTTTTGAGCAATGTTACCTGAAAACATTTTTTTTTTGGCCTCAGGAACAGGTCAGTTAAAACTGTAAATAGTTGGAGCCCTAATCTCAATGATGATTTCAATAGTTTGGAGGAAGTGTACAAATTTCTTTAACCAAGTCCTCAGATATCTTCTTGCATGATGACATGACGGTCAAGATTGGTGATTTCGGACTGGCCACTGTCAAAACACGCTGGAGCGGGTCACATCAATTTCAACAACCCACTGGATCCATATTATGGATGGTAGGTAGAGGCTGTCTTCCATTTAAGTGAACTCTATAACTTAAAACCCAAATGCTAAAAAAAACACAATACCGTATTCATTCTAATAAGTGCACATGTGCGGAAAATTAATAGCTACCGGGTTGATGCTTAAATCCTATAATAAAAAATAAATTCTAATAAGCGCACCCCTAAAGCCTAAAAATCCTAGCTTTTTCCCTAAAAATCTTAATTTTAGTACACTTCATATGTGGTGTTCATATATGGCCAAAAAAGAGGGGGGTGCGCTTATTAGAGCAGGTGCCCTCATTAGAACGATTATGGTATATATTATTACTTTTCCCAACAATGAATTAGATTCTCAAGAGGAAGTTTACTGCCCAAAGAAATTATAATTCATTCGTCTCACAACAGTAAATCTAAATCCTAGGCTCTTACTTTGGTGTAAATGACATTATTCCTTGATCGTGCGTTCCGTATCCTTGCTGTAGGTGGAATGTTATATATCAACCATACTTTGATTATTCCAGGCACCTGAGGTAATCCGTATGAAGGATGAAAACCCGTACACGTTCCAGTCCGACATGTATGCATTTGGTATTGTACTGTATGAACTGATGACCGGCTCGTTACCCTATGTCCACATCAACAATAAGGACCAGGTATGTTAAAGCAGAATTACCGGTAACGTTACCCTAAAACCACACTCGTAAGCCGACCTCAGTCATTAGCTGGGGGGGAAATTCTTATAAGCCGATTTTAGGGTGAAATTTTTAACAGGTTTCTCTTCATTCTATTATGATATTTAAAAAAAACTGTCAAAAGACGGGTTGACTTTGACAAAATATTAGAAGTTGATTTTGACCAAAAATAGCACCAAAAAAAGAAAGGTCAGCTTATGACCGGGGTTTTTTACGGTAATTGCCGTGTACAAAGTGTGCCCCCTTATAAGCCACACCGCCCAAAACGAGTATAATCAACACCTGGGGCTTGAGAAGATATCAGTTTTAGTACTGTAGGTAGCGAACGATTGAATCGAACAATAACTAGTTGATTCGAAGTGAGGTTTCAAGAAGAATATCTTTATTGCTTTTTATTTACATTCAGTAAACACCTTGGAACATTAGATGGCTCTTTCGAGACAATACCCCGATATCAGTGGTAATGCTATCGTTTTCGGATAATGCGTTTAGAGCACCGTTAATACAGAAGATCAAACTACACACACGGTAGAATCGCTCCGCCCCTTATATACTGCATGTCACAGCTGATTGGTTCATATGCCATCTAGGTCGAATGCCACACTGTGCAGTGGTGGCCTCTTGCGAGAAGCATTAGAGACAGTCCCGAGACGTTCTTAGAATGTGTTGATAACATACAAGTCTTGAATAGATATACATGTCTTGAAACGGATACTCGATTCCCTACAATACTGTTCTGTGGTGTTAAATCCCCGCCTATTAACTGCCATTCTTTGGGCCGATTCTAGAAGCCGCAAACGGCCTCTGGTTTGCATACAAGCTGGAGTTTTTATGGGAGTCAAAGGTATATAATGTTACACAAGATTTTACAGTAGTGTTGTACAACAGGCACATTACTCTAAAATGTCAACAACATTAACAACCTCCCAGTCATGGGACTGGGTTTTGAAGGTGGTGTCGACCAAACCCCTTCCCTCAGCTGTATTTGAGATGAATCGAAGAGGTGTTGTTTATAAATCTTCCCAAGTTTAAGACCCCTACCCCCTTTTTAATGTTGAAATGATTTCTCATGGGATCTTTGGAAGTTAAAAGAATGACCCACTTAACAATTAAATTTCGAAAAATTCTCAAGTTTCCAGAAAATCCATGGCTGTTGTTAGCTAATGTGTAATACACATCTTGTGCACCTTTCTTGCAGATCCTTTTCATGGTGGGTAAAGGCTACCTGCGGCCAGACATGGCGGCCAGTCGGTCAGACACTCCCAAGGCGTTCAAACGACTTATGCAAGACTGTATCAAGTTTAACTATGAGGAACGACCTCTCTTCCCACAGGTTAGCAGTAGAACGTATTGCATAATTTATTACATTAGAATCATTCAAAAACTTTGTTCAATTTTAATGCATCCCATGTAAGCCAACCATCTCGACCGCTGACAAATTTGTTAGCCAATTAGACCTGAAATTAGATAAACCAGACTGTCAAGATGTTTTACAGGGAGACTTCATGACGCATCTGCTTATAGCTTTATTTGACCATGTGTTACCTGGTATCATTGTTTTTCCTAATTACTCCCATTCCAGATCTTGGCATCACTAGAGAACTTGTTGCGGTCATTGCCCAAGTTGCACCGAAGTGCATCAGAACCTACATTAAATCGCACGAATTTGTCATCAGAAGACTGCGACTACCTCTACACCTGCGCCTCACCCAAGACTCCAATCAACTGCCAATTTGGCGCCTTCCCCTTCTTCTCAAGTGCTGCCTCAAATTATTGACTATTGTGATCTGGTTTGTTTCTGTTTTTTTCGCTTCGTTCCTTATGTCTCTCACAAAGGAATGGTGCGAAAAGAATACTTCAAGCCAGTCGGGTAGTTCAGGCAACTGCTGTTGTTCAACTTATTTGAGACATGCAGACCTGAGGGAGGGGAGGGTTGTTCTATGCCAAGTGACTTTCATTGTTGGTGTCGGGGGGGGGGGGGGTCAGTCTAGGGAAGGGAAAGGCAGGGGTTTAAGATCTTTAGTGAATTAATGCTTAATCTAAAGCATTGGTATGTAATATCAGATGGCAAGTAGGGATGCCTACTTGTGTATAGTGTCTCTACTGAAGCCACATTAAAAGGTTTTGTACAGAAAACTAAGATGTGGAATATTGTGTCACGGGGCCCCATGTCCGGGTCGCTGCCGTTGCCATGAGGACTAATTGTGGATAAGGAACTATTTATTTTTTACTTGTAAATATAAGTATTGTATTAAAATGAAACATAGCTGGTCAAGCCCAAGGTTGGACCAGAATGGCTCCCATGGTGGTGTCTATCAATACACAAGTCAAACCTGGATGCTGATGCTGATAATAATAATAATAATAATATAGGTGTACAGTTGTCACTCATAAATGTATAGTGCTAGCAATAGCTCCAATAGTCTTTGTTAGATGTTTGTTTTAGCGGTTCGCGTACATAGAATTTACATCCATTGAAAAGCGTATCAAGAGTTTGTGAATAATTTCGAGGGTCATACCCAAATGCCAAGGTCTGCAGTGGAAGTACACTGGACATGTAATGATGATAATATCAATGGGAACTATTTTCTGATTGTTTGTAAGGTGTTATTTTATTCCCAGAAATAGATGACTCCTGCGTGTGTACATGCTTGATGACTAGTACTCTTACTATGACTATGTGATGCTAGGGTCTTGGATGTTTTTGTACAAGTAACCCACGGAGAAGTTTTCATCCACGAGAAAATAAATTAATATTCTTTTCTAACATGTGATGTAAAAAGTCAAGACAGAAAGGTTATATTACACAGAGTTTAACTGCAGTGACTGCTGTAAAGGGTGTTGTCTCCTTTTTTTGCGGAATGTGAATTAGTTGTAGTGATAACACTAAGTGACTGTGAGCAGTAGGGCGTAGACCGGTGAGTGGCAGCGTGGTCAAACCACCGCCAGCACGTTGTGTTCCTGCACATATCTGTCAGCGAGAGAGTGGTCGACTCTCCTATCTGACCAGGTGGTGTACCTTCTACGACTACTACTACTACTACTACTACCCGTGATAATCACAGTTGACAATACTGTCCATGTTATGAGGATGTAGAAGTTTGTGTGGAAATTCATGGTGGGAGTCCATCATAGGATGTGTATGATTGTGTGTGAGTTTGCATCTATATGTGCGTGGGTGGTATCTGTGGGTTTGTGTGTGTATATATGCTCTGTAAATAGCAGCATGTTCCCCTCTCACAGGATGATGGTTAGTCATCATGACAGGTTTGATAATCTGACACGGAATTATAATAGGTAATTGAAATTAAAGATTTTCTTGTCTTCTGTTTATCTCTAGCTCCTGCCGTTATTCTATTTTTTTTTATTTATTTTTTTTTGTAATTTGCAGACTTGAGCTGGGCCAAGCAGATGAGAGAGTTATTTTAGGTAGGATGGTTGTTGGCAACAGATTGTGACACAAAGGGATTTGTCTTTTCAAGGGATTGCCCCTAATGTTGGATCATTTGGGCAGAGTTTTACTGACTGGTGCTTAAATAAATCTGAAAACTTTCAGACAGCAGTTTCCATGCAGTTGTAAGTAATACTATGGAAAAGGAAAAAGAAAATTGTATGTGATTGAGATGGGGAGAAAAAAGTCTTTTGGTTCTTTGAAAATAACTACTCATTATAGACCATGTACAAATTATTGGATTTTTTTTCTTTATTGGATTGGGAGGTTTGAGTATGAAAGGTGGTACATATAGTCTGAGAGTACATGGTTTTATATTAATGTATATTTCAATATGATGACATCTATTAAAGTTATATTACTTCTATTCGCTCAGTGTGACATTGAGTGAAGGAGAGAGAACAGAATGTTTGAACAATATTTGTGTCTTGCTAGATGAGTGTCCAGATGAGGAGAAATACAAATACAATGCATGGAAAGAGGAGGATTTGATGATAATAAAACTGTAAACATACTACGTGTACAGATTATCACTGTAATTGTGTACTATTATAACAATGATGGTGATCATCGTCATGCCAATAATCATGTAAACATTGACACTATGGCTGTGCAACCTAACAACATTGTCAGATAATGAGAGTAATAATGAATAATACTGATAAAGTCTACAATTCATGTTAAAGTACAGAAGCAGGTTTGTATAATTGTTGCAGATTGTACTGCAGCTCACTTGCTATCATCTTGTTTTATTGTCGGCCACACCAGCCTTGTAGTAGTCGTGGTGCCCGTAACGTCAGAACAGCCGACCGTGTGGTATACGTTGAGAGGTGGTGCAACATTAATTTAGGAGGCAGACTTACACTGTGTTAGGTTTGAGTTGGGGGTGGGGGCAAATTTGTAGATCGGTTCAATTGAAACCAGGGCCACTACCTTGTAAATACTTTGTCCACTTGTACATAGGGGGAAAGCGGCCCGGTACGACACAGGTTTACATCGTTTGATTAAGCTCGCTCTCTTCCAAGCGGTAGTAAGCAATGAAACAATCAGTAAACAAACCCATTTGTAAACAGCCACAGGGTTATCTATACCTGCAGTAGAAGCTACATGAGAGAAAACCCAAATGGTGTCCAACATGGACGTAACTTTAGCGGCTGCACTGCATTTATGACAGTTTTGTGAATTTGAACCCCCCATCAATCATTGAAAGAGGTGGTGCCTTTTATTAATTGCATTTGCTATGGTATGACATTTAGTGGTAGTGTGAACTTACAAAGTCAAGTTGCAACGCACGGACATGAGGTTTATTTCATTAGGCTATGTATCAGACATAGTTTGTGACTGTTTGATGTTTATTTATTGTAGGTCCTTCATAGGGCGGTATTATATCAAGTCGACTGTAGCGATCTAATCAATTCCGACACCAAGCTACTTTTGGTTTTCTTTACCAATGCGGAAATGACATTGTTTAGTTTTGTAATGTAACAACGATGTTTAACAAGTTAATCATAATCATTGTCCCAGTTTCCATCGGACAGCCAGTTTGTTTGTTGTCCATGACCATTATATGTGTCATCTTGAAAAGTTACTTGCTCCAGTCACACACCTGTGCAGCTTTCTTACCGACTGGGGGCCACCTCTTTCCTAATGCCTTAACAATGAAGATTGATTTCTGCCCCTCTGCTACCCTTCAGTTTTTCTCCCAGTGACATGTAATGACTCGGATCTGATGCCCTTGACACCTCATTGCTCCCTTGGTTCGCGTTTGCACTTGTCAGTGATGACAAGAAGTTGGGCAGACAGAGCAAACGGTGCCCTCCTGCCTCTACTGACTAAACCATATTCAGCTCACAGAGGAAACTGCCTGCATAGCTCCAATATGCAGTATTGATGTACCCGCTTCCTTGTCTTGTACAATTGTGTTTTGAAATAAAATATGGTAGATCACGTTTATTCCTTGTACAAACAGCATTGTCTCTTCTTGTCATTTCATGGAGGTTAGGAGAAACTCCATTCATGAGAATAGAGGAAATCAACAAGTTTATATATCAAATTCGATGTTATCAGTGCACAGTGCGCTTAAAATGTATCTTAAGTAGTTTCAAGTTAGTAGTTTGATTGAGCTTTAGGTGTTTCTTCATGCCAAACAAGGAAATGTGAATGAAGTGCAGAGATGTAAGTTGTCAGGGAATTCCCTGAAAATAGGGATTTAAAAAATCTTGAGATTAAGTCAAAATAGGGATATGTAAGGTCTTCAGGGCCAGATTTGATTCTCATATTCATAACAGTCAGTGTGAATATTCATGTTCATCAAAATAAAGAGAAATATGTGTTCTTGCCCTAATGATAACCCCCTGCTATAGGTTACATGGACGTAAATGCTGCCCTCTCGTGAGTCATATGGTATTCAGGCCTGCACTGAAGGTGATCTGGGTGCTGATTGGCTTAGAAATCATATGCAAGAAATATTGGTAAAATTATGAAAAAAATCACAAGTGACCCCAAATAGTTCCTAAATGGAACAGTAGATGAGTTTTTATATTATGCCAAGGTTTGGGGATTTTATCAGGTCTGCAAATGTTCATCTGGCCAATGGAGGTTTTGAGGCCCAAAATAGGGTAGAATGGCACTTGCTGTATGTATCGCTCTCTTAGTTAAGATTTTCAGGGTTAAGCCTATCCTATATTCTAACACATTGTGTGTGAGAGATGGTTTAATCTTGCTACGGTCGAAAATATTACCAACGAACATTACGGGGGGCTGTTTTTGTGTGTTATGCTATATAGAAACATAGAGGAAATGGAATTAGTTCCACGTAACCTATAGGATGATTGGACATTTGACCTGCCTATTTCAAATGCCCTCTTAATGTCATTTTTCTGTTACAGCAAGGATGGTTTTACAGGAATCTGGCCAAATTAGTCACAGAAATGGTGTGTAAATAAAAAAAATAGGAAAACCTTGCTTGCGGAGGTAGGGTAATTCACTAAATATTGCAGTTTCTATGAATCTCCCAAAACATAACTTTTTCTGGACATAAACCACCTACAGGGTGAAATTCTCAGCAGAAAATGACATTTTAGCCTCATTTTAATCTTCCTAGGGTTATTGATACACAGATATCCATGTAGGGCCTACCATAGGGTCCATTGGAAGTTTGGTCGGGTTTGCGGTGTTTCGTCAAATTTTCAGTGAGAGCGCAATTATCTAATTAACCAGTAGTAATTTATCCCCCAGTGCAAATATTAGTACAATATTGATAACAGGTATTCTTGATGCATGTAACAGAAAAGGCATGCCTTAAAAAATGATCCCCTGGTAAGATATGATCTGTAAAAAGTGGGATTAATTATAGGCCTAATATTAATCATTTTTCACCAGTTTTATCATGTTTTTCATGATTTTGTGAGTTTTTCTGGCAAAATCCTAACAATATTTTGCAAAATCAATGCCCCCTTTATCATCAGGTGGCTGAATTCAATGCAAATATGCAATTTGACAGCTCTAGAACTGCTGCTTGTGCAGTGCATAGATCTTTGATGATAAAGGTCGCTGCTCGGAAATCACATTGAAAACTGGTAGGAATTTCAGTGTGAATTGCACACATCAATCCCCTCATATCATAACATTGAGAAAGGCTGTTGCCACCAAACTTTAGGATTTTATAGGACAGACCCTAAGGTTTGATAGGAAAAACATTTTAGTTTTATCTGAAGACCCTACCCCTAATTAAGGTTACATGGACGTAAATGCTGCCCTCTCGTGAGTCATATGGTATTCAGGCCTGCACTGAAGGTGATCTGGGTGCTGATTGGCTTAGAAATCATATGCAAGAAATATTGGTAAAATTATGAAAAAAATCACAAGTGACCCCAAATAGTTCCTAAATGGAACAGTAGATGAGTTTTTATATTATGCCAAGGTTTGGGGATTTTATCAGGTCTGCAAATGTTCATCTGGCCAATGGAGGTTTTGAGGCCCAAAATAGGGTAGAATGGCACTTGCTGTATGTATCGCTCTCTTAGTTAAGATTTTCAGGGTTAAGCCTATCCTATATTCTAACACATTGTGTGTGAGAGATGGTTTAATCTTGCTACGGTCGAAAATATTACCAACGAACATTACGGGGGGCTGTTTTTGTGTGTTATGCTATATAGAAACATAGAGGAAATGGAATTAGTTCCACGTAACCTATACACATACCCGGGCCTGTGTTGGCTGCTTTAAGGTTACATGGACATAAATGGTGCCCTCTCGTGAGTCATATGGTATTCAGGCCTGCACTGAAGGTGATCTGGGTGCTGATTGGCTTAGAAATCATATGCAAGAAATATTGGTAAAATTATGAAAAAAATCACAAGTGACCCCAAATAGTTCCTAAATGGAACAGTAGATGAGTTTTTATATTATGCCAAGGTTTGGGGATTTTATCAGGTCTGCAAATGTTCATCTGGCCAATGGAGGTTTTGAGGCCCAAAATAGGGTAGAATGGCACTTGCTGTACGTATCGCTCCCTTAGTTAAGATTTTCAGGGTTAAGCCTATCCTATATTCTAACACATTGTGTGTGAGAGATGGTTTAATCTTGCTACGGTTGAAAATATTAACAACGAACATTACGGGGGGCTGTTTTTGTGTGTTATGCTATATAGAAACATAGAGGAAATGGAATTAGTTCCACGTAACCTTAACCAGTGACTTCACTGAGGAATAGGAAGGCCCCCTGGTGTAAGCAAAGAGACTCAACTGGGCAGGGGAAGGCCTGGACAGGGGATCTCAGTGGCATACTCTACTAGGGGAGGTGAAGGGAATGCTGGTCTCTGATTGGTCTAAAATACTCAGTCTCAAGACTAGTCTAAAGTTGCATTCCATACAGCCATTTGAAATTCTGCTCAATAAAAAAACTGGATAGGAATTATAGAAAGAACCATTTTAACCCTTTCACCCCTGAATTCCTGGAATTTGCGTGCAAATCCTGCTTTATAGGGTGGAAAGAGTAAGTCTGTCAGGCTGTTCCACATGGTATGCTCATTGAAGTGTTATATATATATAAGGAAATGTCAACGAGCATTGAATATTTGAGGGTCGTATCCCCAGAGGTATCCCCGTATAACGGCCTCGTGTGATACGAGGCACTCACCGAGGGGGATACGACCCTCAAATATTCAATGCGAGTTGACATTTCCATTTATTACATGGTTCCCTACTCCTAATTTGCTTGAAATAAAGAATTATAACAATATTTACGTTTATTGTTTTGTCGTTTCGACGTCCGATCTTGTTGTGACCGCCATTTTGGATTTTCTTTATATATCACTACGCGAGGACAGTTAGCCGCACGGCCATGCCCATTCTCGCATCTTCTTCGTATAAATTTTTTTTAAATTTGAAATATAGCCATATTATGATTGAACTAGTTAAATAATATGTTATGAATTGTTTAAGGTATATCTAAGTGTTAGCGCCATGTTGAAAAAAGAATCTATTGCCCTGTGCAAGGAACATTCATATCGAAACTAAAACTAGCGGCTAGCTCCGTATCACGTGACCTACTTCGTCGAACAAGGTGTCATGGCGGATGAAAACAAACCGGGACGAGTCTATGCCTTCAAAACCAGTAAATATTGTTGAAATCCTTTATTTAAAAGCATTTTAAACCCGTGGGCCATGGCATAAATGCAAATGTCCACTCCAGTGAATAATTTTACAGCGTATTCACACGTAGCACGAAGACGTAGCACGATGACGTAGCAAAAAAACGATAGGACTACTTTCACGTGATCACGTGCCATGTAATACGGACGTATTGTATCACACCCCCCCCCCATTGAATACGGCCGCTGTAGTACGCTGTAGCATAGTGTCGATGGTATTGACCATGTAATAAGATCTTATTGACTCTGATTTCTGTTGTCTCATTTGCACAGGCACCATCCATCAATTCAAAACTAGTTCACCTGTTTTATTCCTTGTACAAACAGCATTGTCTCTTTTGTCATTTCATGGAGGTTTGGAGAAACAAATGAGAATAGAGGAAACCGACAAGGTCATATACCATATTCGTCTTAATTAGCACACAGTGCACTTGAAAGATATCTAAAATGTATCTGAAGTAGTTTCAAGCTAGTAGGTTAATTGAGCTTTAGGTGTTTCTTCATGCCAAACAAGGAAATGCACATAAGGTGAGCCTCAAATCTAAAATTCTACTTGGTGAAAAGGCTAGATAACTTGATATGAATTATAGAAAGAACCATTTTAATTAAGTCAGGCTGTTCCCGCCACATACATGGTGTATTAAAGTGTAATATATGATCTAATTGAAGCTGATTTCTGTTGCCTCTTTTGCACAGGCACCATTCATCAATAGTAATCTAATACACCTTTTTTATAAGAACGCATCTATAAGTGAGCAGCATAGAAGGACTGTTTCCAGTTCATTGCAAAGCAAAATCTCCACCCCTGTGACGTCACTGTTTGTGACTGTTGCAATACTTAAACTAGGCCACAATGTCAAGTCAGACACTGTTTTCCTCCATGTACAAAGCAAAATTTAAAAGAATATGATCAATTGCAGTTCCTGCATGAGCACAAGGAAATTTGCTGCGTTCAGCAGAGCCATTGGAGGAGCTAGCTACTGAGAGGGTTTCAAGGTTGAATTCAAACCATAATATCTGCACTCCCTGGGTGCTGTAACCAAAAGCAATGGTAGTTTATGCTGTGTTACTGACTGTAGCAAGCCTGACATTATCAGCACCACATTTGTCCCTTTTGAGTATAACTTGG
Source organism: Acholoe squamosa (assembly GCA_949317995.1). NCBI lineage: Eukaryota > Metazoa > Annelida > Polychaeta > Phyllodocida > Polynoidae > Acholoe > Acholoe squamosa. The sequence continues at coordinate 6,614,470 of OX439035.1, read as the reverse complement.
TTGAAGATGTGGCTATTGGTCTATCCATAATGGATCATATGAGTGTTGTAGATATAAAATTGGCATACCGCTCAATTAATGTCCTGGCCACACAACCTTTCAGGGATTTTGGCAGGGGCGATGAGTACCTAGTTGACTATTGCTTATGTTTCGGTCTAAAATGTTTTTGCAATAGGTAGTGTGCAGATAGGCCTGGGTTTAGCTGGTGGGACTTAGTTCTTTCAATACTCACTAGATGGTGCCACCTCACTGTCCTCACTGCCGTGAACCCTTTCGGGGAGAAACGGTATGATCGGAAGTGTGTTCCTGGTACCGGTGAATATGCGAAAGTTTACTGCTCATATTTTACAAGCGAAATTGGCGCCACGTTAGCGCTTCTCCTCGAAAGACGTAACCCCTCACTGCATGTGCCTATTCTCATGGCAAACTGGGTCCTATTCTGACGGGAAACTGTGGCTTGTTTATGGGTATGGACCACTAAATTTTAACATGGTGACATGGCCATTTCTTAAAATCGACATGTGACATGGGCCTTAGTGACATGAGGCAAAACAATAAGTGACATGACATGCTTTCTTAAATTCGACATGGGACATGATAGGCTCTTAGAGGTGACATGGGATATGGGGATTTAAGTAACTCCCCAATTAATATAAATGAACTTGAATCTGCCCTCAAAGCCTTAAAAATTAAAAAAGCAACCGGAACTGATGGCATACCATCTGAGTTTCTTAAAGAAGGAGGGAAAACTCTCACAGAGGTGTTATATGTTGTATTCAGCTGTGTGTGAGAGACAGGGACATTCCCCATGAAATGGGTAGAAGGCATTATTAGTCCTCTACACAAGAAAGGTGACACAGGCAATCCTGATAATTATAGGAAAATTACTATTATGAACAGCACCTGTAAATTGTTTGAAATCATCATCAATAATAGACTTAAGTTCAATAATGCTATGCTAAACCAGAATGATCCACTAAAAAATGGATTTGTTGAAGACAGGCGGACATCTGATAATGTATTTATACTCTACACAGCTGTCAAGACAGTGCAAGCTGAGTGTAAGCCCCTATATTGCTGCTTTATCGATTTTACTAAGGCTTTCGACTATATAAATAGAAGAGCTCTTTTCTACAAGCTGATGTGTAACAAGGTCAAAGGGAAGTTATTACAAATCCTTATGAATCTGTATGAGAAATACCATTCTAAAGTAAGAGTAAACACTATCTTAAGTGAGGACATAGATAGTACATATGGTGTACTACAGGGAGGAGTTCTGAGCCCAAAGTTGTTTAACACCTTCTTAGCAGATATTAATGAATACCTGGTTGCTGAAAGTGGAATAAACATGAATGGTTCAGCCGTTGCATATCTCTTGTATGCAGATGACTTGGTATTACTTGCCACCTCATCAGAGGATCTTCAAAGACAAATTGACAGGTTATTTGAGTATTGCAAAACATGGCATTTAATAGTCAACATGGTCAAGTCAAATATAATGATATTCAATGGAAAAGATAAAGATAAAAGAGTGACCTTCAAATATGGTGATAGAATATTAGAGAGAGTAGACTCATATAAATACTTAGGCTTTACACTGAACTCCAAACATAAAGATATATTTTCTGAAACTTATGACCAACTTTGTGATAAAGGCCGGAAAGCCATCTACTAATCATACTCATGTTGCTATCAGAATATTGGGAAACCTAATCCTAGACTATCCCTTAAGCTCTTTGACACCCAAATACGACCATGCCTTGAATATGGATGCGAGCTATGGGGCCTGAACAAAGGTAGGAAACTATACAATTTTGAACTGATCCATCTTAAATACCTGAAGTCTATGCTTGGTGTAAGGAAGCAGACAACTTCAGCTGCAGTATATGCGGATATAGGTAGAGTGCCTCTGAAGGCTCAATGGGAAGTAAGAGCACTAAAATATTGGGAAAGGATTGTTAACTTTGAGGAAACGCATATTCTCCATAGATGTTGCATGAAACTGCACCATCTTGACCAGCAAGGACAGGATAACTGGTGAACAAATGTTAAAGGTTTGCTATATTCGCTTGGTAGAAAATATAGTCAGCTTTGGGAAAACCAGTCAACATCTAATAACTCTAACATCATAGCTAGTGCAACTGAACCAATTTTTAGTAAATATTCTGAAAAGATTATGAATGAGATTGCGCTTGCTAAGGAGGGTAAAAAGTTAAGAACATTCAAAAAATTCAAGAACTACATAAGGCAGCTCGAACAACTCTTGAAAATCATATAGATGGTAAAATCTGTAATTACCGGGATATGTCAAATATGGATAAGATTGTTACTGTTATGAAAGAAAATGACCCTAGTATAATAAATGCACTTGCAAAGTTTGTGTATACTGCATTTAAGCAGAGGCAGCAGCAGCTTTAGACTGCCCTCTGTGGAATCCAACTATTACCCTAGGTCCTATGTATATTGTACGGTTTCACCTAGTATTATATCATCACATTCATAAATGTAATGTATATAAATATATGAGTTGTAGGTATGGTACAGTTGACCCACCTAGGTTATGTATGCCGTGTCTGTATTTGTGTATCTCTGTAGGGATGTTGTGTGTGTGACTGTGTGAGTGATTGTGTGAGTGATCTGTCTTATACAGCTTTGGGAAAACCAGTCAACATCTAATAACTCTAACATCATAGCTAGTGCAACTGAACCAATTTTTTAGTAAATATTCTGAAAAGATTATGAATGAGATTGCGCTTGCTAAGGAGGGTAAAAAGTTAAGAACATTCAAAAAATTCAAGAGGGAGTTCAGGCTCGAACACTATCTACTTAAAATTAGCAATCAAAATCACAGGACTGCACTAGCACAATACAGACTGACAACATGTGAACTACATAAGGCAGCTCGAACAACTCTTGAAAATCATATAGATGGTAAAATCTGTAATTACCGGGATATGTCAAATATGGATAAGATTGGGAAACCTAATCCTAGACTATCCCTTAAGCTCTTTGACACCCAAATACGACCATGCCTTGAATATGGATGCGAGCTATGGGGCCTGAACAAAGGTAGGAAACTATACAATTTTGAACTGATCCATCTTAAATACCTGAAGTCTATGCTTGGTGTAAGGAAGCAGACAACTTCAGCTGCAGTATATGCGGATATAGGTAGAGTGCCTCTGAAGGCTCAATGGGAAGTAAGAGCACTAAAATATTGGGAAAGGATTGTTAACTTTGAGGAAACGCATATTCTCCATAGATGTTGCATGAAACTGCACCATCTTGACCAGCAAGGACAGGATAACTGGTGAACAAATGTTAAAGGTTTGCTATATTCGCTTGGTAGAAAATATAGTCAGCTTTGGGAAAACCAGTCAACATCTAATAACTCTAACATCATAGCTAGTGCAACTGAACCAATTTTTAGTAAATATTCTGAAAAGATTATGAATGAGATTGCGCTTGCTAAGGAGGGTAAAAAGTTAAGAACATTCAAAAAATTCAAGAGGGAGTTCAGGCTCGAACACTATCTACTTAAAATTAGCAATCAAAATCACAGGACTGCACTAGCACAATACAGACTGACAACATGTGAACTACATAAGGCAGCTCGAACAACTCTTGAAAATCATATAGATGGTAAAATCTGTAATTACCGGGATATGTCAAATATGGATAAGATTGTTACTGTTATGAAAGAAAATGACCCTAGTATAATAAATGCACTTGCAAAGTTTGTGTATACTGCATTTAAGCAGAGGCAGCAGCAGCTTTAGACTGCCCTCTGTGGAATCCAACTATTACCCTAGGTCCTATGTATATTGTACGGTTTCACCTAGTATTATATCATCACATTCATAAATGTAATGTATATAAATATATGAGTTGTAGGTATGGTACAGTTGACCCACCTAGGTTATGTATGCCGTGTCTGTATTTGTGTATCTCTGTAGGGATGTTGTGTGTGTGACTGTGTGAGTGATTGTGTGAGTGATCTGTCTTATACAGAAGTATCTGTTTTCATAGATTTAGTTCTGTAGTACTGTATACTACGCATGTAGTTTGTAGAACATAGAGCATATACTTTATGCTACGTAATTTTTGACGTCATGTGTATCGCTGTCTCATGAATGTAATATATAATGATTAGACTTGAACGAGTTGACTTTAGGGGGTGATAAAAGCATGAGCCATAGGCGAATGCTTTTATCAAACCCCTAAAGTCAACTCGTTCAAGTCTAATCATTACACATTGCATTTATAGCATGCTTTCCACCATTAATTATATTTATTTACCTTTAAAATTGATAGAATCCATTGGTTTCTGTTGTGAGTCGACGAGACGGTTTCATGTTGATCCGAGCAGACAGCTAGTTCAATCTCTATACACCAGGCTGCGCCACTTTCATGGGTGTAAACTTACTTGCAGTGGGAACGTACAGAAGGAGTAGGAGTAGCATTGCTTTAAACGGGTTCGCTATGGTTCCTCTTCTATTAAGTTAATGCCCATGGCTAGTTGATAGGCTATACACCAGATGGCCCGAGAGGTCATGTTGACAAACGTAATGTTGAGGATGCACGGCCAGTCACCCGCTTTGAAAGTTTACAATTTTTTTATATTAAATACAGCCATAATATCAAGGAATCTAGTCGACAGGGAGGTAGAATAAGGTTTCAAGGATTTTCTGCCAAAAGTATATCGTTTCATTTAGTATATATACTTCACAAATGGAGGAATTAAGTTGGTGTCAACTCGTCGTCAAGGTATGTTTCGGTCCACTGTCATTTTTGGGTTCTTTTATCTCGTTATATGGGAACTCGTTTTATCCACTTTTAGCACTCAAATCAGTGCCGAAACTCGATACGCATGCTATAACATGTAATAATAAACTGACAAAACACATGATCGCCACTTTAATGGACAATTCATGGACATAAAACAAGTGTTAACCCTTTATGGTACAAAGAGAACATTGGTGTATACCAGGCAAAAGTGGTTTTTGTCTATTATAATGTTTGGAAATGGTAAAGATTTTGACTAGAAAATAGCATCATTTAGACTCAGCAGGATTTCTATGGTGGAGAATGTGTCAGAATGCCCACATAACTTATTACATATCTCCTTTTTCATATTTTCTTCTTCTTTACATTGTGGGGCATTCCTTGGTAGAACGATAATGTACGCAGTTCACTCTGCATTTTCTGTTGCAGCTCACGTGGATCCTTCATCCAGGGATTTCTCTGAGTTGTATTGGTCTTTTCCAACTGCAAGAGGGTACAGATATAACCAAACTGTCCTCATGGATTCAGAATCCTGTTCATAAAGTTATCATATTTTTAGATGGTCTCAATGAAATCCCCAGATACAGGAAAAGGATGAGGGACGAAAGAAAAAAATAACTGACCCTCTTCAGAAAGTATCTCTGCTAGATATCTGTATCAAGCTCATCAATGGTAACCTCCTCCCTGGGTGCACAGTTGTCATGGCAACCAGACCATTTGACAATCTCAATGAAATTCGAAAAGATTTCAAAGCGGAACTACAAGGATTAACCTCCCACAGTATGTCAAGGGCAGGTATCCCAGTCAAGCTGAGAGGATTATGTTAGCTTTGCAGCAAAACCTAATTTTGTTGTCGGCGTGCAGTATTACCTATTACTGCATGCTGATAACAAGGTCGATTAGCGAAGGCGTTAACTTTATCGATGAAGAAGTGAGGACTTACACTGGCCTGATGTCATTTCTCCTGATCCATTGTGAAACGAGAAAGAATTCTAGTTCAGATACTGTGTTCAATGTGTCTGACTTTTATTTTCTCCAAAATTAGCTAAACTGGCGTACCAAGGTATCAAGGTCACCAGGCGACAAAGGTTCACCAAAGTTTACGTTTGATGAAGATGATTTAGCTCAGGCAGACATCCACTCAAAGGATGACTCTAGAGCCATTACAAGAATCAGTGATCCTTGAAATAGATAAAAGAAAAAAGAAGAATCAACAACAGCTAAATTTGTCCATTTTAATGTACAGGAACTACTGGCAGTTTTCCACTTTCTATCTCTTGGTCCACAATCTGATTTATCACTGGATGAAATGTTTTCAAGCGGAAAACTTGATATGTGTTTTCTGTATATGTTTGGACTGCAATTTGATCAAAGAAAGCCATGGATCAGGAAGATATGTACTGCAATCAGTCCCTAACCCTCAGGTCATACTGCTGGTATTGAAAGCCAACTTGCCTCAATTTTAGACACTCTGTCTATAGAAGGGGATGTGGGTAAACTAAAGATGTGTCAGCTCATTTACGAAGGTCAGTGGGTACAAGAAGCCGAAAGGACAGCGCCTCGTCTTGTATCTAAAGGGAAACTCAGTATAGAAAATATCGCTGGGAAAATGGCAATGACAGCAGTAGATGTTCTGGCAGTGGACTTTGTCTGCAGACATGTAGGCCCCTTGAGCTGTATCAAACTATCTGATGTTGAAGCAGATGGCAACTTTGTAAATGTGATGTTGTCCACTCTCTATCAGCGCAACCTCAAATCTCTCCAGGAACTGGACCTCTATGCTAACAATATACAAGAAGATGGTGCCAAGAGGTTAGCTGACATACTATCCACTAACACCTCCCTCACTGAGTTGAATATCGCACAAAACGACATAGGTCACAGTGAAAGCGAGGCTCTTGCAGAGATGCTTGCCCAAAAGACCTTCCGCGCAAAGCTGAATTTGTGGAGTAACCATATGTGTACAGATGGTGCTAGGGCATTAGCTAAAGCCCTGTTCAGTAACTCCTCTCTAACACATTTGAATGTTTTGCTCAATAAGATAGCGATCACAGGTGCCAAGGATATTGCTAAGATGTTGCTCAGCAACAAAACTCATAGAATTGGACATTTTGTTTAAAGAGATAGCAATCCCCTACAATAAGATAGGAGACATTGGTGCCCAGACAGTGGCTGAGGCCCTGGCCCATAATAACTCCCTGACATGTAGTATTGGACATCAGATTCAATGAGGCCGGCATTAAGGCCATCACCAAGGCAGTGGGTCACAACACCTATCTTTTAGACCTGGATATCTCGGTTAATCCTACATCTGGCATGTGTGTTGAAGCCATAGCTGAAATGCTAGTGGTGAATTCCTCTTTGTCAAAGCTCAACATTGCATGTAGTGAAGTGCGTCAAATCGGGGGTAAAGCTGTCACTGAAGCGTTGGCCAGTAACGATTCTCTGACAAAGCTGGATATGTCATACAACGATTTAGGGGATGGAGGCATTAGTAGAGTCGCTGACAACTAACACATCTCTCAAAGAGTTGGATATAACATAACGAGTCTGAGGGCATGGCCAGGGGCTTATGCGCAGCCTGACCTGGCCATGCCCCCGGGCTGGGCATGATTGTGGGATAATGCCCTCCATACCAGATTTCTTAGATAGGGCCCTGGCAAGTTACGCGCCATGGCAAATTACTCGCCAGGGCTGCATGTATCATGGTCTAAAAGGTTTCATGAAATACGTAGATTTAAATGATACAGCCATGTCCATGCTCATGTCGAGTGTTTCATTCCCGCCATGGTAGAAAAGCATACATATGTGAGAAGCAACTGACTATTGGGTTGATGTGACAGTACAGACTTTGGAAATGATCTTTGTCACTGGTTGTATACATGTGTCTGCAGAACTATGATTTATTTTGACAAAATAGATTTTGATTGACATGATGCCCAAAATGTAAAAGCATAATTTAATCAAAGCATATGTGTGAGGAGCAATTGAAGATTGGATCATTCCCCCTGTGGAGTGGGGACATTCATGTGAGGGCATGGAGGAGCAGAATAACTTTATTGGAAGTCCACGAAGGAGAAATCCTCCTTCCATTCTACCAGTGGGCATACCAGATTCGTAAAAGGCGACAAACTTGGGGTTTCTTGTGGCTTGGGGTGAGCGTGTAGATTCGGTCATTCATAGATGCGGTCATTGCTGTGTCGGGCAAGCAGCATATAGATACCTGTCTAACTGTTTAGGACAAGCAGCTTTTAAATATCTGTCCCAAATGAGAAAGATAGGACTTGATGTCCAATCAAACCACAGAATGTCTGCTAATTTTTAAGTACTATTAGTGGACGTAAAATCAACCAAACCAAACCAAACATTGGATCAATGTGACAGTACAGACTTAGGAAATGATTGTTAAACACATGGCTGTGCTATCTAAGATAGCTACACGTCTATTGGAGCCTCATATCACCAATTACAACCATTTTTGTCACTGGCATTATGTCTGCAGAACTATGATTTGTTTTGACAAAATAGATCTTATGATAACCTCCTTTTTTATTGATATGATCCACAAAATGGAAAGCATACTTAGATAAAGCAGATAACCAGTAATTTTCTTTAGTTCCTTTAAACTCCCTTTCTAACTGTTTGAAGTAACTTAGGTGAAATACATAAGGGAGTCCAAAGATATCACCCCTAGCTGACAATAAATGATTCAGCCTTTGGTAAAGAATGTTTTTGAGATCACTTAGTCACATTAAGCATTTAATATTTTGAAGCACTATTGATGTTCAGACTTGAAAAGCAAATTGTGAATGGAATTGATTTAATCTTTATTAGGAGCAAAATCACAACATGGAGTATGTTACATCAATATAACCAGAAATACAAACAAAAAGAGATATTTATTTCATGTTGAGATACTGACAGCCCATAGGCCTAACAGTGCAGTACCGTATCACACACCCCCTGTGAGATAACCTGCGCATGGCTGGTGAGGATGTAATTGTGTCCCGATGATGTAATTCTATGATGAAACCATGAAATAAATGCAAATGCCGATCATGTGCCGCATCGCACTACGCCCTGCAGGCTTCGTGCGATGCGACACATGATCAGCATTATCGGCACGTGGGATAATCCCCCGATATTTCTCCAACTTGTGAACCTTTGCTTATATATCAAACAGTTGTTAAAGAAGCTCTTAATGTACCAGCATAGACTAGGTCTATTACATGGTTAACATTGACTGTGAGCATCTCTGCAAATCTTGATATAGCGTTCTCGTGACATACATTTATAAATATATTAATTTTAGTTTTCATAGGTATGATAGATATCTGTTCTGCATTTACATTTAAATTTTCATAATGATGACTTTACAGAAACATATTATGAGTATATGAGTCTCACGTTGATATTAATTCCTTAATTGCAATTTAAAGTTATAACTTTTGAATGCACAAGGGATTCCCATTAAACTAGACCACTGTAATCGAACGCAGTGACACAGTGTAGTTTCAACAATGAAGCCCCAGATGACAGTATTGTGATAAAAGGAACTCCTGTAAAAATAACGGTAGATCGCTGGGAACATTGGAACAAGAATTTAGTCGTTATTTCGACAGTGTTTTTTTTTACAGTTTTTGTCAAGTGTTCAACAGCAAACACTGAGTGAGGCTAACAATTATTTACATATGGACTGAGTAATATATTGCTAGGTAGGTGGGGAATGGTGGTATTGTTCTTGGGCACTTAGAAAGAGAGTTTCAGGGTTTGAACACCTCCTGCCTTTAGGGAAGGGTGGAAACTTCTTATGGTCACTTTAGATACTTATTGTATTGTGTCATTTTGTAAGGCATACTTGCTTTTTGTGGGTAGGGAGGGGGGACTCTTTGTTGGGGGTGGGGGATGTGTTGGCCATATTGATGAGGGGTCAAAGAAATTACATTGCAAATAGTAGTTAGATAACCACCAAGCCCCCCTGGCAACAAATGATTCGGCTCCTTAACACAATAAGTAAGTATCTATCAAGTTCCATTAAATAGAACAAATCTTTTTAAAAGACAATGTCTAAAATAAACATGTGATGCATGACTTATAGGCGAGGATTACATCATACAGTGTTTGACTGTTTCTTCATTTGTTTGGCTTCATTTCACATGGATATGCTTTTTTAAATACAGCTGGAGGCTAACTCATGAAGAACACTATTCATAAACCTCTATCGAGCCATCTCTGATGGGATGGGAACTCCCTCAGGCATGCCAGGAAAGTGGTGCCTCCCTCTTAAAGATAACATACATAAAAGGAGCCACTGCAAACCAGATAAAGGGCACACAGTCGAGCACGATCAGGACGTTTGCTTCATTCTGCAGTGGATGTCTGCCGCTAATGGTGTAGCAACATGCGGGTAACATCAGGATAGCCATTGCCAACACCACAACCAACATCCACCACAGCATCCGCCCAGTCAATGAATGCTCCTCAGGGATTATGGATGGGCAGTGAAGATTGTTGACTTCACTGACTTGGGTGACGGTCATGTTTCGGCGCGAGTTGAGTCTCACTAGTTTTCTCACCTGAGGCAGTCGTCCCATCGATGGTCCGAAATCAGTCTGGGACATCTTTGACAAGCCTATATTATGCCGATTTGTGTAGTCGAGCATGTGGCTAAAGCTGGTGGGTTCACTGTCTTTGCTCGTAGCGTATTTACTTGTCGATGAGGCCTGGGAGGGGTTCGGGGGACGTGTTTCCTGACTGCTACCAGTCTTGGGTCTTGTTTCCAAACTGCTACTTGTTTTTGTATCAGATGTTATTGTTCCAGTGGTCTTCTTCTTCGTCCTGGAGTCACCTTCTATTTCGGCATCTGCATCATAGTATACATCCTGCAAGGAGCCTCGGCTTGCTTCAGTTGACCCAGAATTACGCACACGCACATCTTCTGGTAGGTTAGTGATCTGATTGATCAAACCAGTTTTCCTCTTTAACAAACGGTTGCCAAAACTAAGCGTTCCAGAAGTAGCTGAAGGGCGGACAACCCTGATCTCAATAGGTGGCATGTTTGCGGCGCCCTCTCCATCAGGATTCATAGGCATCTCATGTATTCCACCCTGCCGGGGACAAATCTGGCTGATTGAGCGAATGTTATCAAAAGCATTTGATCCTGTTTGATCTTGTGACTTTCTTGCAAAGCAGAGATCAAAGAAAGCAGACTCCTCTAGGTCTGAGGTAATGACGGTGCTGCAATCGACTGATGCTGTTCGCCATTGCTTGATCTTCTCCATTGTGCTCAGCGGGTCCTGAAAAATGGTGTTACTCAGGGTTGATCGTGTTTGGGATGACATCTTTCTCCAAGCGTCCATATAGGAAGAGTGTCTCTGTCTGGATGTGAGATGCTGATCCTGTTCCGGGAAGGCATGTGCATCCAATAGCTGACTCTGATTCAGGTGTCCCTCTAGTAAATCTTCCAAGTCTTTTGTGGAAGTGCCAACATCACGGTAGGAGATTGCAGATGGGGAGAGGGCATGATCCATTATCCAGGCTTGGGTAACCGGTTTGCTTGTCTGTAAACTGTTTGGTCGACTGTGAGGGCGGAAATGACTACTCATTGCTTCACTCGAGATGCTTGTTGCATTACTTTGAAAGGACCCAGAGCGGTTTGATCCTGGCAGCCTGAGACTGTACGGTGAAATGCTGGAGCGGTAGTTGTTGCTACTTACACTCGTATTAAAACTGGCAATGCTCATGGAACTCTCTGAAGAATCTTTGATAGTGCGAACCCCGAGGCGGCTCCCCAATGGTTGGTTGCTCTCCCTTTTGCTGCTACTTTTAACTATTTCAGTGGACTGGCTGTCATCATTGCTATTGCCAGCATTGCTACTAGCATGGCTTTTTGATGGTACTTGTAACTTTTGCCAATGATTGACATAGCGATTTGCCCCAGCCGTGTCCTGCATGGCAGCTTCATTTTGTTTCGCCTTTGAGTCGTTCTCGGAATTGTAACTCGCAGCCATCCTGAATAGATCCGTGTCTGAGAGACCTCTTGTAAAGTGACGGGTGTTCCTGATGGAGCCATGGGTTTGGATCTCCTGCATGGAAGAGGAGCGTTTGAAGCAGGTTCTTTTATCGGTCTGCATCGAGGTCTTCCTGATGCAGTGTATTTGTGAGATGGATGATTGCCGAACGAGCGGAGGCACGGTATCGGCATCATGAGCCACAGCTCCTACACTGAAGGATTCATTCATTTCGATGTTTGTCTGTTTAGTGCCAGTCGCTTCTTGCTCGCACATTTCCAGTTCATATGGCCTGACGACTTGGTGGTTGGTCCTGACCTGGAGTGCTAAGCTGATGTACCCAATCACCTGGGCAATCAGAATGAGAATCAGCATAATCAGGTCTACATTTTGGACACTTGAACCAGACAGGGTACGAGAATGGAGCATCTCCCAGGTATGGCAGGCCTTTTTTGGGTCAACGGAACGTGGCGTATCATCTGGTGAGCACCACATTAGGGACGTTACTATCCCATAAGCGACACCGATCGACCAGGGCAGACCGACCAGTATTTTACTCACAGGGCCGGAGGTTGTGTCCTGTTGCTTCATACAACCCAGGTAGAACTGATAAAGTACCATGACGGCCATATTGACCAGCGTCTCCGCCGTGATAGCCCTCCTGAGGAGTAACAGGAACATACACCATCCGGATGTCTCACCACCTGTTAAGGCGGTCAGTATGGCTACCATCTCCCCGGGTATGATCAGAACTCCAGTTAGCAGGCAGCTGGCTGTGAGGTTAATGAGGAAGTGGTAATTACGGAGATGCATACACTGCCACCTATTGAGCAGCACCGCGGCGTAGATGCTACCCGCGATGCTGACCGGCATGGTCGTAGCTAGGATGAGTATGGAGAGAACAATGCTGATGACCTGCATCTTGCACTCTTAGGCACCTACAGCATCAACCTCTGTTTCTGCAACAAAGTAAGATAAGCCAAAGAATTAAATTCAGGCATTGGATATTGATAAATTTTGATAAATCCATGCATTGGATATCTGATATGCATAATGACACTTAGCAATTCTCCAGACTTGCTGGTGTTTTGACACAATAGATTTCAATCATGCCTCCTTTTTAGGTCCAGAATATTTCTTGTACTCAGGTTAGGTTACCTACCCTATCATTTTGCCCAACCCTAATTCTCATATTCTCAAATCCTAATTCTCATATTGTTGTAAAAGAAACACAAGAAGTCAAGTCCACCCATAAGAAATAAGCACTTTTAGCAGCAGCCATGATCCAGCCTCCAAATTCATGGTGATTAGGACACGTAAAACCCAGGCTATAAGTCGTTTTTTTTTTTAGCACCTCCCACGCCGCGCAGCGGCGGTACCGCGAAGCGGTACGGGAGTGCGCTATGATGATTGCATTTGCCCCATGTGATGAGGTCTCACAATACAAAATTACTGAATAGAGAAATTGATAATTGTGAAATCTTCTTTATGTCTGCTTTTATGAGACATGTCTTCAAACACTGGTATACCGACATTAACGGCGGGAGGCGTTTTTTTACGCGGTCACAAACGCATTTCTTGTTAATATTAATTTTTCTTTTCATATGAGTCGATTTCGATTTTTTCCCCAAGAGTAGGTTCGACTCTTAGCCGGGTTTTTGACCAAAAAAAATTGATTGTGAGGTCTAACAAAGGTCCACTTAATTATGATAATTGTTGGGATTTTTGGTTCTTGCGTTTTACATTTAAACCCAATTTCACACGGGAATAACAAACTAAATTCAAATTACGATACATCTATCAAAGAAATAGTTGGAAAGGTGTCTGAATTTCCGTTACACCGGTGTAACACTGAGCATGGGGTCAAATAACCCACTGCCATCCCAGTTATCACAAAACTTTATCAAACGTAGCAAACTGGTAAATATCAACATTCATACAACTTAAAGTGTTGTTCCTTTACATGGTGCAACGTAGCAAAGATTCGTAGCTATACCTCTATTTAGATTTGTTTCATATGAGAAATAAGAATGTTCTTGTTGAGACATCAATGGCAGCAAAAGAGGTCATACTAACTTGCCAAACAACTGCCTTCTAGTGTGGGTGTAAGGAGTTTTGCAAAAGGCTATTTTATTTTTCTCATTAGAGAAGGTAGATTCAAAACTAATGTGATTCTATGTTTTATATCATAATTGGCTTATATGTATCAAGATGTTTCTTTGATACGTCCTTGCATGTGAAATCACATGACAATGTTCTAAACATTCTGGAATGTACTCAGGACATGATGTTATCAGATAAAGACCTCCTTCCTGATTTACCTTGTATTCCAGGAAGAACCTCCCCAATGAATCTTTCAATATGGGTTAATTGTCTCCATCTACTCTTGCAGGGTATCTGGGCCCTCAAGCAGGTATTTCTTGAAAAACAATAGGGGCACCAAAACTATGGGGCCATTGCGTCCCGGGTCAGCATTCGTGCCTACCCCGGGTAATTAAGTCAAAAAAAGAATGGAAAACACATTAACCCTGTAAACGCCACTGATGTATTAATGCATCATGCCCATTGGTCGTCATGATGCACTAATGAAGTGCTAGTGAGGCTGCTCACCAGCACTTCAGTGGAGCATCATGCCGACCCTCTGAGGGTATAAGTTTCAACTCCGTAGGGTCGGCATGAGCAGTCTCGCTAGCACTTCATTGGTGCATCATGATGAGCAATGGGCATGATGCATTAATGCATCATGATGACCAATGGGCATGATGCATTAATGCATCAGCGGCCTTTTAAGGGTTAACAGAGACATATTTCCCTCGGGAACACAACTATTATACTTTACCCAACATCCCTGACATAGGCATTTTAATTTTATCAACTGAACACCAATATCAGAAAACAATAAAAACGAAAAATGTACATGACCACCACACAATCCATGTATGTAGTGTTGGCTCACAGACCCAGAGGGCGTTTCTCAAAATGGTACGACTAGATACAGCCACAACGATTTAAAACCCTCAACATTAGAGTGGGTGGTCGTAGATAATGCACTACGACTGTTGCTTAATGTAGAAATTGTGGACACACAGCACCTGAACACAAGTATATAGCTACAGAGGGTTGGGAGAAATATACTTAGGAGCAGAGTCAACCGCTACCTGCCACCAGGTGTCAAATTAAAGAACTACCCTATCTATCCAGAGCGCATCCAGAACTAGCCAGTGTGTTACTGGTGAGAATACAGCACAGTAGAGACATGGTGTGAGTAATGTGGGAACTAGCTTTCATTGTCCAGCATTCAGCTCTATACCAGATTGATTTCACAGACTCCAAAATAGTGGTTCTTTTAGAAATATTTTTCACCCACTGGAAGTGGGTCTCTAATGGTCTCTACTGTACTCTCTTGTACATTTCATACTCATATAGATCTGACCAATGGTCTTTATGTTGGAACTCAACTCAATGATTTATGAAGAATTTATAAATTTGGTTAATTCTAGGTTTTCAGAAGAACCTAAACTAAGCCAGATGGGATCATTGTCTTCCTTCTTACACAATGGCAAGCCCATTAAATGCAGCCAACACAAAGCCCAAAGTGTTTTTGAGGTAGATGTATCATTGAATGATTGTCATATTTGATAGTATATTTGCATTGTGGGATTTCCCTGGCCATGCAGCTGGACCCAGATATGCTGGTATTAGTTCTTGAATTTGCCACCAGATGTCCTCTATATTGTGCAGTTGGACGACCCCCCCCCCTGAAATATACCCCCCCTGGGGGGTAGACACTGCAGGTCACGTGGACGTAAATGATGCCCTCGCGTGAGGCTGCAGAACACTAATTATTTTTCCACTGTTGGCCTATATAGCTTTTGGGCGAAAATAAAATACTTGTGCAAGTATCTGGGCTTAGCCACTATTATTTTCTTGTAGATATACATTTTTCCCAATAATTTAGGGCCATGGCATGTGGTACAATGTGATTAACTTTTTTGCTATAGGCCTTAGAGTGCGGACATACCCAGATTTGGGGGTTTTGCAGTGAATGATTTCAATACATTCTCTAATTAAATAGAGTGCACCCCCCTCAACTTACCATCAAATATCAGCCTAAATAACACTCAAATCTATTAATATACACCCTAAGGATTAATTTGATACCTGGTTTGCCTACCCGCTGTCAGATTTTAGACCAATAATCATTGTACAACACCCTTCAGTGCGGAGCTACAAAGTGTGTCCTGCTGCCACCTCCCGTCAATTAGTGTACTGCAACCGTGAGTCATATGTTATTCAGGCCTGCACAGAAAGGTGTGCTGGCTGTTGATTGGTTTAGAATTGGAAAAGAAGTATTGGTAGAATGATGAAAAAAAAAATCACAGCTGGTTCCAAATAGTTAAATGGGATAGTAGATATGTTTTTATATTATGCCAGGGCTTTGGGATTTTATGAGGCATGCAAAAGTTAATCTGGTCAATGGAGATTTTCAAGCCCAATATGGGGTGGAATGGCACACTCTGCACATATCATTACATTATTTAAGATTTTCAGGGTTAAGCCTATCCAGCATTCTGTCACATTGTGTTTGAGGGATGGTTCAATCATGCTACGGTTGAAATTATTACCAACCCAGCAAATCTGTGTCAACTTTTGTCATGCTGCGCCTGCCTCACCCCATGCGCTCTTAGGACTTGACGCGTGGGTGATCACGGACCATGACAAGATGTGACGCATGCGTGAACATCCTAACCCAATTTGTGAAGTTGAGTCAACATGCGTGAACCTTCACCAACAATGACACATGATGACATCATGTGTCATCACACATTATCACACACACTGACACATGGGTCATGACACAGTATCACATATATTGACACACAGACTAATTTGTGGGTGGGGGATAGGCAGGGGGGGGGGTTGCAGGGGGTTGTGGATTTCTGATATTTCATAACTTTATTAACATCAATTCAGCTGTTCATGCTGGTTCCCATTGAAGATATCTCTCCTCTGCATGTCATGTGTTGCCCACTTTGCTTGAAAATGGATAGATATTCTGTCAGCTGTGTGAGTTGAATTTTCCTTGTATCAGTCTTGAGGATACCTGTTGAAATGATAAGAAATGGTCATAAACAAACAGTAGTAATCTAAGTTTGACCACCCACTCACATCCAAGTTGATAAACAATGACCACTCCCATATGGCAGCCTGAATCCCCCAGAATTTCCCTGAGCCTTGCTCACATAGAAAGTTCTACATTAATTTGGGGTGTTGAGACAAATAGCTGAATTCAGCAACAAGATAGATGTTCAGGGATTGTAGATAATATCAATGTATTACTGTATAAATGCTTATCACATAGGATTTCAAGTCAAATCAATCTAGAACTGTGTGACCACCTACCACAAGATCTGTTCTCCATGGCTGTCTCTGCCTGACTGTTTTGAAAGCAGGAGGAGAACAAAGGAATGGGAGGGAAATTTGAAATGGACCAATCAAAACACAGAATAGTACATAATGTGTCATTGTGCGTGAAGTTCTGTCATGGTGGGTGAGAGTTGGCGAATCTTGACGCATGCTCACATCTCCTCACACAGTCTGTCATGCTAATGTTGGACAAAGTATCTGCCCCTATTATCACTCAATACAGAGTTTTTTAACCAGCCTATGAAGAGTTCCTGTATATTTGCTCTAATCAGCGGTGACCTAGATGGTCATTATGTTCCTGATTCATATGTATTTCATGCCATGTAAGAAAGGAACTTGCTCTGTGAAACATAAATTCTCATATTGACATTTACTCAATAGGCCCACTCTGCAAAGTACAAGCCATGAGAATCCATACAGTTTCCATAGTCTCTTATTGTTGAAGGCTTGGTGAAGAAATGTCATGCTAGGTGAGAGTTGACAAGTATTGACACATGTTGACATTTGCTCACCCAGTTCCCCTCACATCTTTATGGAAATGAGTGAAGACATGTGAAGCTGTGTAAGAGTTGACAAGTATTGACACATGTTGACACTTGCTCACCCAGTTCCCCTCACATCTTTATGGAAATGAGTGAAGACATGTGAAGCGGTGTGAGAGTTGACAAGTATTGACACATGTTGACACATGCTCTCTCAGGTCTTACTGAAGTAAGTGAAGGTTTGTCAAGCTGAGTGAGAGTTGACATTGTATCACACAAAATGACATTATTCGTTATCACTCAATGTACTCACACATTCTTCACCCAGCATGACTCATGTTCACTAGTATTTGCTGGGAACAAAGATTTAAGGTGGCTGTTTTTGTGTGTTACACTATATAAAAACATAGAGGAAATATATTTAGTTCCCCGTGACCTGCACACACTGATGCTGTTCTAGCTGTGGAACTCTGCCTTTTGTGGCCCTGTAGAGGAGGAACGGAGAAGAGAGTTAGGGACCTGAGCCAATGCTGGTCCGGGAGCCCGAGGTGGGGGGGGACACTCAAATTCTTTTGCAAAATTTGCATGAAGCGCCAGCTTTTCGCTCAAAAGTTAGGGAGATATTCTCAAAAGTAGACCCTTGTTAGGGAGATATTCTCAAAGGTAGATCCTTGTTAGGGAGATTTTAATCAAAAAGTGGCCTTGCCACCGCACACATGTGGTACCAACATATATGAAGTGCTCCGGGAGCCAATGGCCCGTCCCGGGCATGTGATTTTGCTGAGAAATCCCCTACAGATGCCAGTTTGGCATGTATATGTTCTCACATACACACAGTTCATATATATAACTGCGGGCCCGGGTGGCTAGAGCCCTAAAGAAATTCTTGTAAAACCCTGTAAACCCGTTATTTTCGGGTCTGTAAGTGATGCTATTGTGGAATTTATACAAGCAAAAAACAAAGCAACAACAACAACAAAACACAACAAAAAACCTTCACTCCAAAAGTCGTTTTCATTTGTACATTTACCTCTAGGTTTAAAAACATACGTTATTTTGACATTATAAATAAACATAGCTAAAAATGTCTTTTTAGTTTTTTTCAAGCGTTCTGAAGCATTTTCTTTCTGAATGTATTTGAAATACATTCAGCAAGAAAACGGGCTAGTGATAGCTGGGCATATCTGAAAATCCTGGAGCCAATGCTCAAGGGGTTGTAGCCAAGGACTGGGGATGGACCGCATAAGATTCAGGAGTGGATCAAATTTTGAGGGGTAAAACCTCTTGGCCAAGGGTCGTGGTTGAATGGCCTGACATAGTGACAAAGTTAAGGCATACCCAGTACAAATTTAAAACCAAAGTGAGGCAACAATGGTGGAGGGTCTTTTGGTATGCCCCCAAGAAATGTTTTTATTTAAGAGGGAATTTGGTGTATTTTGGTGCATTTCCATTACACAGGCTACCTAAACAAGGTCCTAGCTCAATGGGTTGATGAGATTTTCAAGCGAAGAGATGTGAATTGGCAAGTGCAGCAAAGCAACTTTGTTAATGGGAGTCTTGACTCATGGCCCGCAGAAAAAAAATTTTTGAAGGGCATTTGATGCATTCTTGTGCATCTTGAAAGCTATACTGACTCTTAATTTCCAGTCACTGCTCTAAGGGACTGGTTTATATATTTAAGGACAGCCAATATTTTCCCTGGCATTCCCTCTCTCTTGCCAATTTTGAAATCTATAGCCCACTACGGTACATATTTAACATACCTTCCCTGATTTGAGGTGTGAGGGGAAGGGATTAAGTCTGATACGGAGACAATGGCTGAACTGCACTCAGCCTGCTTTACATGTGAAATTTCCAAGTTTTATTTCTCTTGAATTTCAAGCTTTAAATTTGTTAAAGCTCATCTAGGTAAAGTTAAGGGGATTTACTATCAATAAATATAAATCAGAGAATTGAGGGTGAGGGCAGGGTGAGACTGAGGGTGGAGGAATGGTGGGACTGGGTTGAAGGAATGGTGGGACTGGGGGTGACCACGAGGGAAGGGTGGAACTGAGGGTGAAGGCAAGGTTTGGTGTCCAGGGTTCAAATTTCTCATAAGAATAATAAATTATCCATATGTGGAGGGATCAGAGATTTAGAGAAATGTATATCAGACCCCCCGCCCCCCTCATTCAATACAAGTCATAAAAGTATCTCATTTGATTGTCAAAACATGCATTCTCCTGACTTCTGAGAATCACTCCATAACTTTGGTTCTATTGTGAATATTTTAAAAATTCTTTCACTGTTGGAAAGCCCAGAATCTGATGGTAAGCTGTCGCCGATTTCAAGGCCATTGTCGCCACTTTTTGGCTACATGGCGACACTTGCCCAGCCTTGATTTCTTTCGACATCATAAAAACGATCTTTGCAAACACTTCTCCCCTATTCTGAACCTTTTCCAAATGGCAAGTCCAGCCTTGCATATATAAGCCGCATCGTATGTGCAACTACGGGGACTACAACAATCAGAAAATCAAAATTGATATGCCTCACCTGAGTCTTTTGTTCGATGTCCGAGATCTACTTTGACCATTAACCGAAAGAAGTCGCGAGTAAAGCTGGTTATAGTTGATTTACTTTTTCTTTGGTAAAAGTGTC
The DNA here is from genome assembly GCA_949317995.1 of Acholoe squamosa. Taxonomy (NCBI): domain Eukaryota; kingdom Metazoa; phylum Annelida; class Polychaeta; order Phyllodocida; family Polynoidae; genus Acholoe; species Acholoe squamosa. Next base: position 6,594,126 of record OX439035.1, on the reverse strand, counting down.
CACCTTTAATTTAGAGAAGATTTTGATGTCATGTGGGTGAAGGAGTCCGTTGTTGGTCTTGTATTGGGAGGTGACTGCAGTACAGACAGCAGAAGCTCACCCACGCCCCCTAGTGGCGTTCCTCAACTTTATTACCATAAATCCTCACTTATAGTACATGGCTTATACACAAGAATAGCCTAAGATGCGTTCTATAGGATTGACCTGAACTCCGGGTGCGTCATATAGGTGAGGTTTATATACTATAAGACAGTACTAAACCACTCACAAATAAGCCACATCTGCACCTTATAGCATTCCCTTCAACTCAGGGTGCGTCCTGTATGCAAGGTGTGTCCTATTCACGAGGATTTACGGTGTTAATACTAACCCTTTTATGGTCACGTGATGGCTCAAGAGTTAGGTTTAAAGGGTCTTCATGATGCACCAATGAAGTGCTGGGGAGAATTGCTTCATCTTATAAAACGGCTGGCAGTGCTTTGCTGCAGGGTAGAAGTGACCTTGAGTGCATTATAGGAGTACAGTGCATGCCTGAGCAAGGTCACCATAGCTGTAGACCAGTCGAATACCATTAATTGGTCTAAAAATACCTTGATTGGGTACTTGATTGATTTAGAATGAAATGTACAATGTTTTATAAAGACAACAGACAACTCCTTCCTCACATCTTGACTGCCTGTTGTCCTATAATGCACGAATGCATCTGAGTCTCGATGTGAAGAAGATCGTTGTCTATTCTCTAAATAATGGGCTGTATGATGCATGAATGCAGCCCTGGCGAGTGACTCGCCAGGGCTGTGTTCATGCATCATACAGATCAATGGGTATGATGAAGTAATGCACTGAGTGGCCGGTAGAGGGCCAGAAGACAGTGGGAGGTGGGGAGGTAACCATGCCGTGGTTTCTATGCAGTCAGGAATGTGTGGAGAACTAAACGCACGTCATTCAAGTTAATTATCACTCACATACCTGTCCATTTAACCATGTGTCGCTCATTTCTTGTGATATATATTTAGATTATGAAACAAATATCTTATTGAGTCCCGCTGTTGTCCAGTCAGTCAAAGTCAAAGTCTAGATCAGTCGACCGAAAAAGTATGTGGTACCCGATTCCAGTGTGAAGTTGACCTTTTTCGGTCATTTTTTTCAGACTTTTTCGGTTGATTTTCAGACTTTTCCTGTCCGTTCTCAGACTTTTTCAGTCAGCTGTCATACAATTTCAGTCCATCTTTGACTAACACTTGAAGTCAGAGCACCTGTTTACACTGGCCATTAGTCAATGGGCTGAATTTTCCACATTGATCTATTTCAATGGCGGCCATGTTGGATTTTGGGTATATTCCCAAGGCGGAGGGTGGCAAACTATTTTTCCTGAAAGAGGAGGTATCAAATAGCTGAAATCCACTGAGAAACCCTTTCCGCCTATTTTGTTTACTTACTGGACTAAATGGTAAAGTGGAGAAAGGTTGTCTGAAATGGTCTAATTTGACTGAAAAAGTAAAAAAAAAAACCAACAAAATCTGACTTAAACTATTGACTTTCTGAAATACTGAAAGAAGTAATATTTGGAGAAAAGTCAAAAACCCACTGGAAAAGTTTAACTTTGATGGGAAAACTGCTTCCACTGACCATCAGTCTGCTAAAAACGTAAGCAAAAGTTGAATATTTCAGTCAACGTTGACTGAAAAAGTCTAAATGGCATCATAAAATAGGTAAAGTCTGTGCAGGTGAGAGACAGTAGACTAGAAAAGTCAGGATTTCACTTTTTCAGTCGCAGAAAGTGGGAAAAGGTCACTCAAAGTTGACTTTTTGTGACGTTTTGCAAACCTAATTAAAGTGGAATAAGGCCTTTAGTAGCGTTTGTCAGACGGCCAATGCCATAGCCATAGCGTGACGTCATCAATGGTAGAAAATCAATAGCTCCAACAAATGGTTAGAACATGACTGACTGATGGATATGTTAAGCATGCACACACGTGAAAGGCCTATGGCTTCCAAGTGTTTGATCTGCTGACCAGCACACTCAAAGCTTGGACTTTATGCCTTGGCCAGGAGATCTAACCTTCTGCTTTCACAGAAACACTCAAACACTCAGCAAAACTTACAAACCCCTAAAATTAAGTTTTTCAACATTTTGATATATTTTTTTTTTTTTGCCAAGATGGAAATCTCGTGAAGCAATGGAAATGGGATGTACAAAAGCTTGGTAAGTGAAATAAGGTGTAGAATAAGGGGCCATCAACAAATGACGTCATGCTGGAGGGGGAGGGGGGTCAGGCCTAGTCGGATTATCCAGCTCTGATACCTTGTTCAGTATTGCAATATAATGAGACCACAGGCCCAGCATATACCTTCAGCATTGCAAAATTGGCAAAAACAAAACATGATGGGGGGGGGGGTTAAAAAAGAGTGGTCAAATTTTGCATGACATCATTTATGGATGGCCCCTACGAGGGTCTTGCACACCTGGGAATAGGCAGTTTAGTCTATTAAAGAAGTACCTCACATGCAATGGCCACTTTCTTTTCAGTTCCGACGTTTTCATGTGTTGCAGAGAAAGTGTCAAGAAGTGAGATGCCAGAAAAGTGCCATGCATGTAGGTTACTTTTCATGAGTAGTCAAGTACCTTCCCATATGATAGCTACTAACAATGGTAGGAGGCAAGGGAGAGTGTAACAGAAAGGTAGCTCTTTATGCCATACGGGCTTCCCTAGCTCACTTAAAAGGGTCTATTTCTCCTCTTTCCTATCCCCTCAGGATGTGTGTGGTGCACATATGCACGGGCACTGACACATTCCCCTGTGAAATTGTGTAATGTAGTTCTCACCATGAATATGACCTTAGCTGTCGAAATGGCGTTAAACATCTATTACTCACTCACTCACTTTATGCCATACAGACTCTTTTTAAACAAGGCTGGTGATTTTCACTCTAATGCTGTGGGTGAAAGTTGAAGAGTGTCACCTTTGAAATTGAGCGATTGTAGACTTAACGCTTTAGCTTATTTGTAGGACCCACCTTTCATACCTCCATACAAGCCATGTCATATAAGTCAGCGTGGTATCTGTAGGACCCGCCTCTCATACCTAGCATACATACAAGCCATGTCATATAAGTCAGCGTGGATATATACCTGTGCTGCCCCCAAAATTGGCGATGCCATTCCCAAAAGGTAGAAATCCCACTTGGCAAAATGAAAAACAAGGATTTTTAACGTTAAAAACGTTCTTAGCTTTGTAAGTTCTCCAAACGTTCGTTTTGAACATTAGAAAACCATCAACGGGTTTTTTTAAATTCTAGGCCAAAAAAAAGTGTGTTTCCAGTAACATGACTTCAAAAGGGAGGGTCGGTAGGTCGGATTCATTTTTTTTTTATTTATTTTTTTTTATATATATGTATAGGAAATGTTTGGGCACATATCAATGCATGTACCAAATTATTTTATTATTTTACTGCAAAATAATGGTGGAAAACGTTGACAACTGTGGAGGAGGGGAAGAATATGAAAGGACGATGGATGACAAATATGAAACTGCTCAAAGAGGATGAAAACTAAAATTTAAGGAAAAGTTAAGGATAAAACTGACAAAATTCTTCAAAGTCCAAAAAAGCTTTTTTTTTGCTCCTGTTTTGCTAGGGTCGGTCGGGTTACTGGAAACACAACTTTTCTTTTGCCCAATAAGAACGTTTTTATTTCTAGGTAAAAAAAACTGTCGTTGAAAAAGAAAACGACCGTTGAAACCAAGCATTTATAATGCGTTTATAGCTCTAGTCAATGTAAGAACAACGTTTCTTACATAAACATATGCCAAATGTTTGCAAATGTTTAAAAAAAACACACGTGTTTTTGGCTAATTCGGATATTTTTCTTTTTTTGCCAGGTTCCACAGAGACGATAAACAGAATCCAACACAAATTTCACATTGTTTGAATATGCTTTAATATCTTTGGTACGTTCAAGTGCTACTTGCTTGGACGAGTCAGAATAAACCCCGGTGAGTTTCTTTTTCTTTTTGTGGACAAGCATTGGCAAAGGCAAATAGATCAATGTACAAGTAAAATGGAAAAGAGAAAAATGAAATCAATGGTATCAGCCATGGCCTAAATAATCAGTAAACTCCAATGGACAATGTAGAACTCCATTACTTCTCATCAATTGGGCTCACTGCTTAACCACATTCTCAAAAAAATTAATTTTATATATTTTTTTTTCTATTTACCAGCATTTTTGTACATAAATAGCCATAACAAATAACAGTCAACTCCATTTTGTAAAAGTAAACCTAAAAACATATCATTGAATTCAAACATTACCCTTTCCTTGTTAAGATTACAAAAAAAACAAAACATACCAACACATGTTTCCATATCATATTACACTTTTTCAGTTTTTGTAACAACAATTCTCATTGGACGAATCTTCATTTGTCAGTTATCACAGTACCCAGCATCCTCTGCGCCACCTACTTCCTGTTGCTCCTCCTTTGCTGGCCTTCAATATGGACCGATGCCTTAATTGATGCATTCATGCATCATGGCCACAGGTCGTCATGATGAACGAATGCATCATGACCACAGGTCGTCATGATGCACGAATGCAACCACCATGAGTAACTCGCCAGGGCTACATTCATGCTTCATACTGACCCTACATGTTTGATGCACTCCCGCAGGGTCAGCATGATGCACCAATGAAGTGCTGGCGGACATTTCATTGGTGCATCATGGCGGTCAATGGGCATGATGCACTCCTGCATTAAGGGCATTTAAAGGGTTAAAATATTAAAAGTGATATGTTGCAAAGCAGTCTACACATCTAGTGTTGTCCCATAGTATTAATTGATATACAATATTAAAAGAGTGTAAAATGTCCATCATGTCATGTATAAGAGTGAACAGAGGCCTTCTATAGTACTGAGTCAATGAGCGTTTTCGCCCCTTAACCTTCGACGCACATAACAGCCATCTGATTCCATATGTGAAACATTGGACGACAATCCTGGTTATTTTGCCATCTAATTCAACAACTGTGGTTCAAGTATGACCTAGCAAAGTACCCAGTTAAGGATTTCAGGGCTTCTAATGAATTAATGCAGTATGCCCATTGGTCGTCATGATACATGAACGCAGCCCTTGCCGCGCTACATACCTGCATCATGCTGACTCTGCAGGGTTGATGCACTTCCTTAGGGTTGGCATGATGCACCAATGAAGTGCTGGCAAGCTGGTACTTCATTGGTGCATCATGCCGACCAATGAGCACGATGCACTCCTGCGATAATGGTCCTCAGAGGGTTCATATGTTTCCGTCATAGGCAATAATCTATCTGTAAACCCTCGAACCCATAGATCTATATCAACTGCATTGAAAAGGCGTCTTTTAGACCGGTTAGTGATACATTTTAAAATCCATATTGAAAACAGAGGAAATTGATTATCATATAAAGCAAGGGGAATAAGCTAAAGGCCCTTTTAGAGTTCTCAGAATTTCATATTTCAGTGAAACTCTGAACATTAAAAGAGTCTAGTTTATATGTTCTATACAGCACCGATATATTATGCAAGCAATTCTGAGACATTCTATGGCAGGGTATAGAGTGTCCTATAATACACAATACACATAGGCTCTCCTGATACAATTAGAGTGCAATGTTGACATACCGTAAATCGTCGCGTATAAGACGCGGCTTATACACCAAAATCACATCCTCTGCATCCTATCGGGATTTATTCCAACTCAGGGTGCGTCTTATACGTAAGGATTTTACACTATCTAATAGTACTAAGATGGCCAAAGTTTGATGCATTCTATATGATTTCACCCAACTCAGGGTGCGTCCTATACGCGAAGGGTGTCCTGTACAAAAGGATTTGTGGTAGCACGATTGATTGGATTCAGAAAGGTCCATTTTGGCGGATAAAGACAAGTCGCCATTTTTTTGTCCTATTGTCCAGAGATTTAGTGTGGAGTAAGCAAGAAAAATGTTATTTTACCTCTTTTTTCCTGACATAAAAATGAATTACAAAGATTTTTTTCTCATTTATATTCATTAATTCTTTCTTATGGGTGGGGTGGGGGTTAAGATGCACTCAACTTCCACTCTTTTTGCCTAACAAGCCGCTCTAAATTCTCCCATTGCAAATTGAGAAAAAAAAGTTCAGAGAACAAAATGCTGCCAATCACTTCATATGGCAGTTTGAAGACATTGAGATAAAAATAATATTGACCAAAATCGATATAACACCCTAACTCTGGAGCTTAATTCAAAACATCCTGGGATCACGACCCCAGCGATCTTAGGAATAAATCAGCCTTATCATATTAAGCGATCTTAAGAGTTGACTGGGTTCACATATCCTAGCCAGCACTAAGATTGCATCGATCTTAGCCTCAGCCCTCATACACTATTCCAAGAAGAACTGACTAGGCACAGGGTTAAGAGTCCCAAAATAAAGGAATAGCTGTGGAGTCACTCTTCTTCACAAGAGTGCTTATACCATCGTTCCCTGTCCCCATATGGGCTAACAAAAGAGCACAGGGTGCATTGACCCCCGTACAGTATTCAAGAGTTGTTCCCATGAATGTATGATTTATGCTTGCCTATTAGAAGCATTGTGCCCTCCCCCCAGGACAAAGAGAGAGAAGGGAAGAATTACCTTACAGTGCACTTAATGCATGAGTAGCCCTAAGAGCCCTCAAGGACACTCAGCAAACGTCCTCCCTCCCCTCTTTATGTATGCAGCAGGCTATTCACTCCTTCGATCAGGAGTGTTCCCTGTAAGTGCTCTTGTACTCAGGTGAAACCACTATGCATTTCTTTCACTAAGATCGCAGTGATCTTAGTGGTGGAAATGGAATAGTGAAGTGATCCCAGGACTAGCTATTCTGGACAGGCCTGCAACCACTGCATTACATAGGGTAGACCAGCCAGGTCTTATGATATGTGCCTACACTAAGATCGCTGGGGTTGGGATCCCAGGATGTTTTGAATTAAGCTCCAGAAACATACAAATAGATAATTGCACAGTAGTTGTGTCAGAAGATCCTGGCCTAAAACATATCCATGAGGAGTACAATGGTAGAGTAATGATAGTAAACACTGGCTGGGATGTCCAAGATTCAGTTAGCTGCATTAATTAGTATAAGAGGCAGCAGATATATAATGTCAGGCATTTTCATTGAAGAGAAGCCGGCTCTCTGGTCACGCTTCGACCTCATCACGCCTTCGACTAAAAAGGGAAAAGATATAGTTGCATTAAGTTGAATCATTTTGAAATGGACTTATTTCACCATTTAGCCATCCTGTAGACAGTTATTTCAATATGAGATAGATGAAATACAGCTCTATTTCTGAGATGGGAGGCACTCCCGATGTAAGTTATTTCAGTCATGAAGCAGTCTATGATACCCGCCCAAATTAGATCTCATGGAGTTTTCTATGAGAAATTCTAATTCTTATTTCATCCTTATTTATCGTTTATATCTTCCCCAATGTGTTAATCCTACCTACTCTTTTGATTGCATTTTTGGCTAACCTGAAAAGCTTACTTGTATGATGTTTTCCGACAAATAAATAAATTCTTGAGCTCAAAACTTACGATGACGCGGACACCGAAATGTGCCTCCGTGTCGTTCTTCGAGGTAACGAGTGCTGATTTCAGAGATCCATCGGCGCAGATACCGATGTGTTTTCCTGATTCAGAGGCGGACTCCATAGCAATAAGTCCATTCACATGGTGCAATTTCAGCTTAGTGGCATCTCCTGGGGCATCCTGGGTAATAGAGAGAATTATCATGGTCAAGGTGTTAATTAATGATGATTTCAAGTGTTTCTCTTTACTTAAACCCTATTATAACATAAGGGCTGCTGATGCATTCATGCCCATTGGTCGTCATGATGCATGAATGCAGCCCTGGTGATGCATTGACGCATCATGCCCATTGGTCGTCATGATGCATGAATGCAGCCCTGGTGATGCATTGACGCATCATGCCCATTGGTCGTCATGATGCATGAATGTAGCCCTGGTGATGCATTGACGCATCATGCCCATTGGTCGTCATGATGCATGAATGCAGCCCTGGTGATGCGTTGACGCATCATGCCCATTGGTCGTCATGATGCATGAATGCAGCCCTGCCGCTGTATTCATGCATCATGCCGACAATATGGGGCTGATATGTCCCAGGAGGGTCGGCATGATGCTCCAATGAAGTGCTGGTGAGCAGACTCTTCAGCACTTCATTGCACAAGATCCAAAACTCGTCAATACTGACGACTTTAAGTCCTCAGGTTGACGATACCTAAATCTACAGCTTTAGGTCGTCAAGGGGTCGTCATAGGTGATGACTTTGGGTCGTCACTGATGACCTAAAGTCGTCACTTTTGGTGCCTTTTACAGCCATATCGTCCTGTGCAGAAGTTATATACATTCTATTCTTTCCCTTTCATAGTAACAATAGAATTATATATATATATATATATATATATATATATATATGCTGTGAGAGCTGTGAGTATGTGCCCTATTTATATTTATGAGACTATACACAACCCACTATACACCTTTTGTACCATAGAAGTGCATAGTGGGGACCTCTTATGGCACACGCCCAAACAAGTAGGAAAAGTCAGGGTCCTCAGTCGACTTAGGGTAGTCTTGAAGGCCTGACGACCCTCTGACGACTCTAAACTCGTCATATATGATGACTTTCCAGTAGCGGTGGGTTTTCAGTGTGGGGTATCATGACGACCATGATAAACTCCTGCATCAGTGGTCCTTAAAGGGTTAATATGGGACTCATCCTCTAAAGGCTCTTATGTATTATCATGCAGGGATGAAAGTCACCGAGGCGGAAAATCCCTGAAATGCTCCATAAGAATTAAGTATTTATTTTGTATTTAAAAATATAGGGGACTTGAAAATCCCTGAAATAAAGGGAAATCCCTGAAGACTTCCATCCCTTTATGTCAATAGGTCGTCATGATGCATGAATGCGGCCCTAGTGAGCTACTCCTGTAGGGTCGGCATGATGCACCAATGAAGTGCTGACTAGGAGAAGTACCACCACTTCATTGGTGCATCATGCCGACCAATGGGAATGATGCAATCCTGCATCAGCGGCCTTCCAAGATTTAAGATTAGGTCACAATTGTTCAACAGACATGGTAGCTTATCTAGATTCGCAGTAGAGGGCGGCACAAGGCACGTCCGATCGCCCTCGTGTTCGGATTGTATTACCATCTACAGGAGGGTGTTGCTCCTATTGTAAAAAGAGCTGTGAGTATGTGCTCTCTTTTCTAAACAAGTCGTGCACTGCTTCACCATTCAACTTGCACTCACCACATTAGTCTGAAAAGTCACCTGCCTTGTTTAAAATAGAGAAAGCTGCTGTACCAGGTACCTACTCATGTCACATGCTCTATAGTTTATTATACAGACTGACTTCTCCCAACTAGGTACCTACTCAAATCCCCCTTTTTTTAGCACCGTACTTGAATGACCACTTGTGAGCAACAAAAGGGACAAGTTATAGCTACATGAAAAGAAAGGTCTGGAAACGAGGGCATTTTTAGGCAGCTCTTCCTTTTACTATACGAGCAACACCCTCCAGACATGGTTCACCAATAAATGTGCTTAGAATTGAAAAGCTATTGAATACAAAAGGTTCGGCCAATTACTTGGGCCAAAAAAACACAAGCCTTCCTGGTAAAAAATACCCTCATCACGCCTTCGACTAAAAAGGGAAAAGATATAGTTGCATTAAGTTGAATCATTTTGAAATGGACTTATTTCACCATTTAGCCATCCTGTAGACAGTTATTTCAATATGAGATAGATGAAATACAGCTCTATTTCTGAGATGGGAGGCACTCCCGATGTAAGTTATTTCAATCATGAAGCAGTCTATGATACCCGCCCAAATTAGATCTCATGGAGTTTTCTATGAGAAATTCTAATTCTTATTTCATCCTTATTTATCGTTTATATCTTCCCCAATGTGTTAATCCTACCTACTCTTTTGATTGCATTTTTGGCTAACCTGAAAAGCTTACTTGTATGATGTTTTCCGACAAATAAAAGAGGGCGGCACAAGGCACGTCCGATCGCCCTCGTGTTCGGATTGTATTACCATCTACAGGAGGGTGTTGCTCCTATTGTAAAAAGAGCTGTGAGTATGTGCTCTCTTTTCTAAACAAGTCGTGCACTGCTTCACCATTCAACTTGCACTCACCACATTAGTCTGAAAAGTCACCTGCCTTGTTTAAAATAGAGAAAGCTGCTGTACCAGGTACCTACTCATGTCACATGCTCTATAGTTTATTATACAGACTGACTTCTCCCAACTAGGTACCTACTCAAATCCCCCTTTTTTTAGCACCGTACTTGAATGACCACTTGTGAGCAACAAAAGGGACAAGTTATAGCTACATGAAAAGAAAGGTCTGGAAACGAGGGCATTTTTAGGCAGCTCTTCCTTTTACTATACGAGCAACACCCTCCAGACATGGTTCACCAATAAATGTGCTTAGAATTGAAAAGCTATTGAATACAAAAGGTTCGGCCAATTACTTGGGCCAAAAACACTGAAAACCCACCGCTATGGGAGGGTCATCATAGCTGACAAGTTTAGGGTCGTCAGGGCATTGTGAGCACCTAAAGTCGTCATTCTGACCATCCTGCATAGTCCACTAGTTAGCAGATACCCCATGAGAGGGCCCCACTAGCCCATTCCAATATGCATAATGATTATTGCAGGGTAGGTATTGACAAATATAAGAAATTAATGGGTGCAAATATCATTCAATGTAAAAACGTACCTAGAAATGTCTGGGGGAAAAGTGAGTGAGTGAGTAATGGTTGTTTAACGCCAAGCTGACAGCTAAGGTCATATTCATGGCGGAAAAAGTACATTAGACATCACGTCACAAAGGAATACATGTGCCTGTGCCCGTGCATATGGACACCAGACATATGTAAGAAAGAGGGGACAGGAAAGAGGAGATTCAAGGAACGAATATGTGCCAGTGCCCGCGCATATGGACACCACCCACACTCAGAGAGGATAGAAAAGCAAGACATAGACCCCTTTTAAAGATGGCCTAGGGCTGGGGAGGCCCGCTGGGGGAAAATCTACAGTATAATGCTTACATTAACAATTATGGCACCTCTTTTGTGTTTGGGGCTTTCATATAATTCCCTATTGGTTGACAACAGTTGTTCATGTATATGCAAGTACTGAGGAGAGTGCAATGCACAGCTTCACTTGGGGTAGAAGTACCCTTATGAAGATTGAATTACTGGGGGAGGGAGGGAGCGGACAAAGTTTCCAATTATAAAAGAATGTACATAAGAGATACAATGTGCACGATATGTAGCAGAAATGCTTCCCAAAGTGACGACTTTAGGTCATCAGTGACCTAAAGTCTTCACCTATGACTACCCCATGACGACCTAAAACTGTAGTTTTAGGTATCGTCAACCTAAGGACCTAAACTCGTCACTGCTGACGAGTTTCTGACCCTCAAAGGTTTTCAGTGCATTTTAATTTGCCCAAAATTTACCCAAAAACAAACTGTCAATGTCTCACAGATTCTATCTGAAAACACACAGATGATAAACCACCCGGAAATGTCTTTTCTTCTTCAAAAATTAGAGAAAATGTCAGAGTCAGCCCTGTTTTGCTAGGCGATAGATATAACCTGAAACAAAGTTGATCTTTTATCTTTGGCATCCTACACTGTACAACTGTGCTGTCACCTGTGATTTCTTGCAAAAACTACACTGATCCATTGCAATACAATTACGGTGGTTTACTGTTCAGTTTTATGAGTATCCCTGGGGGATTCAACAGTTATCTTTTAGAGTGTAGGCCTTTAGGCCAAAAAACCTATGAGACCTTTTGACTTACAGTTTGTTTGATCTGGGTGATGCCGTCACAGATAGCGAGGTAGTTGTTACCGTTGTGAAGACGTACCACGTTCATACCCTCACTCACCACCGTCCAGTGTGCTGAAATACAGTGAGAATGAGTATTTATTTTATGCTAATAACTTCTTTCAATAGGATTGCATTTTAAACAAGTTTATTGGCCAATAATATCATAACGTGTTGAAGCTTTTACAAACATCAGCCGATTAATGTTGACGTGCCGATCCGCACACCCCCAGTGGCATAAACGGCATATCTCGATCCACACAGCTGGTCATGTGACCTTTTTAGATGCTAAATTCAGTGAATTTAAGCACTTTGGTATCAATTTAACATGAAATAAATACAGAACAAAACTCCCTGATCTGATGTACAAGATGGCTGACCCCCCCTCGGATTGGCCACCTTGTACACCACGGTGTTAAGTTCTCTTTATTTTTTTTTCATGGTGGAAACAATGAAATATGGCTGTCCCATAGGATTAACCTTAGAGCTCCGTATTCCGCACCCCCATAGAATAACCCTATCACATATTCCATGGCCTATAGATGCAGTTAAAATGCTAATGACACAATGAAATAGATACAAAGTCTGTTTCGTCTGACTGAGGGTTATATCTCACCAGGCAAAGCTTGTGAACCTTTGTCCATTTATTTCGTAGTACGAGCCCTTCATAGGTTTAACGAAGGAGGTTTGTATCACATGGGGCAATGGAATACAATTTTCCCACATTCCATGGTCAGGTCATATGACAGATGTAAACAAGCCCATCTTAGCTGCTTTGATCTATAGTAGCGCGCAGGCTATTTTTTACTTGCTAAAAAGAGGGTACTTTTTTTATGCCCCCCCCCTCAAGAGGGATCAAATGTTTTTATATCCCCCTCAGGCGGGGTCAAAAGTTTTCGCGCCCCCATCTATCGGTTTCATCTGTCGATTTTATCATTGTTTTCTATGGAACAAAACACGGATGAAGGGCAATGGATGGTCCATCCGTCGCAGTGGACGCAGCCCTTAAGCGGCCATCTTTAATTCTGTACTTACTGTTGGTAGCCTCCGCGCCTTCTCCTCCGAGCCCGTTGATACTGGCACCATCAGGCTGCAGTGCCTTCCCGCTCGTCTTAGACACCAGCTGCAGAACTGTGCCTGTCTTAAAGTCCTCCTGGAAGTGGCAATTATAGAATGAAGTTCAAGTTGAAAATTAAATAAGTTATTGGCCATAATACTCTGAATAGACTACAGTGAGTGATATCAGGCTTATGTAACTCTGGAACAATGTGTAATATTACAAGTCCATCTTGTTTCACATTTGGAACAGTGGAATATGTACACCCCATAGACTTGGCATAGGAGCTACGTATTCAACGCCCAACGTGAGATAACCCACTTAAGGGGTGCGTCCACTGCCGACGGATGGACCATCCGTCGGTTTCATCCGTATCATTTATCATTGATCTCTATGGAGAAAATGACGGATGAAGGGAGACGGATGGTCCATCCGTTGCAGTGGATGCGCCCCTTAAAGTATCTCACAGTACTTCTCACGGCCAGTAATGACACTCCAAAAAAACATAAAACACGTAAATAATCCACATTTTATGCCAGTTCGAAATAGTTTTGAACATTTCTGCCCAAAATTGGTTATTTTGTCATTATCATTGCAATTGTTGCTCAGTGGGGGATTTAGATGGGATGCGGGGCGTACAATCCCTCCTTTTCGCCCGGAAGAGCTACAGGTAACCTGCCATTCACAACTGCATAAAATGTCAGATTTAAGCAGATTTCACTCCACCTTAAATGGCTGAAAGATGCCTACGACATTGTATTAGGCAAACTCAATATCTAAACCATTGAATATCACAGTTGACATTCTCAAGAATCTGACATTTAGGAAAAAACTGTGTATGTTCTTTTTCAATTTCTTTTTTCATGCAGATACTTTGTAGGTAATTCTGCTTTCATGACTAGTCCCTTGAATTAATTTGTAAAAGTGACTCTTCTAATCCACCTTCTTAGATAATTTTATGTGCAATAAGTTATATGATTGAATATATGACGAGAAATTAGTGTTAAGTGTCTTTGAGTGTGTGCCTCCCTCCATTCACTGCAGAATTTTTTGGGTACATTATGTAACACCCGGTACCCACCATGCTGGTTGTTATCAGTCCTTATTTCGCCAGCTCCCAGATAAAGTAATGGCGGACGCACTAGGCCTCAGTACTAAGCCCTATAAGGTCAGACTTGTCATTAGAACATGATAGATGGAACTGACCAATAAGAAGGCAGTTATTCATAAGCTGCAGAAAACCTGGGCCATAAAAGTATTGTATTCTAGGTGGGTTAGACCTTATCTCGGTGCCTACAGTCATAGACACCTTCCCTAACGGTCGGTGTCTATTTCCCTGTAGACCCCAGGACACTGAGTAAAGGTGGTTTAACCTATAATGTACTTGAAACGAAAGGCAAACCATCGGAGCCATGTGACCTCAAGAGGCTATATATTTCCAAAAAGTGCAAATTTAACACTGTTTTGAAGCAACCTCCTGGCCACAATTTTCTTTTTTTCCCTTAGGCTAACTGCCTATGGCAGAACATACAAGCCATAGGTAGAGGTCGACACACAGTACCATTCACTTAAATAATTTTCACATTCATTCTTCTTGAAATAAATAGGGCCAAATAAAAATAAGGTTTGTTTCCAGTTACCCAACCGACCGTAGAAAAACAGGGCCGACCCTATAAAACCTTTTTTCATTTTGAAACTTTTAGAGAATTTTCAAGGATTTTCGAGAACTTTTTGGTGTTTTTAAGAGTTTTTCATCACGTTCTCATGTATATAATCTTTTGGTGTAAAGTTAACAGCTTCATTAGGCATATCTTTTACATTTGTCATATCTTCTCCATGATCTTACCATGACATCAAATAATAAGATAGGTCTGCCCATACATTTCTATACCAAAACAAAACCTTTTTTTTTCATTAATCCAACCGATTCTTTCTATACTTTAGCAAAATCAAAAATAATCCGATTAGCAAAATTCAGCCAACGAACAGTAGTGGAATACCCGCTTTAGGTGGGTATTCCACTGTGTCAGTTGTTTGCAGTACAACCGTATGACATCATGTTTTTACTAATTGCTGATTATCAAAAATCATCGGATCAGCATGGATCAGTCAGATTTCAGGTAAGGAGGCCGTTTCACCGCATTTATTCTATAAAAACACATGTCCATATTTGTAAACATGGAGGTCCATTTTTAAGTTTTAGGGTCCGTATTGGAACACCACCAGTGCATTCCCCCCTTAGTATTTAAAATACTGACCCCAAAACCCAAATATGGACGTCCATATTTGCAAATACAGACTTTCGTGATACAAAATGGACGTCCGTATTTATTGATTAAATGCGGTGATGCAGCCTCCAGTGGAATACTCGTTTTATTGTCCCCGATGTGAAAATCAGAAATGATTGGACATAGCAGAACACCTACGTAACTCTTTCTGACGAGACAACATATATAACAAGTATTTACCACAGTTAGGCCACATAAAAAAAAATAAGTTGGTCTACGGATTTCCCTCTCCATATTTTCGGAAATACAAATTTTTTTTTCTTTGAAAAAAATCTCGTCTACAGATTTTGCTTGCTTCACTTTCTAAAAGTTTTCTTTTTGTGATGTTTGGAAAATTTCTTTTTAAAATAAAATTTTTTCGCTCGCCTCACTTTTCCAGCAAGTAATCCAATGGACGCCAAAAAATTCTTTAAAAAAAAAAAATTCTGCTCGCTCCCACCATTTTTTTCAAAACCAATATCCGTAGACCAACTTATTTTTTTTGGTGTGGCCTTATCAAGCATTCATCATAATGCTACTGGTGCATTCCACATTTATATTTTAACAACACACTCCATGTAAGATCAACCGATGACCTAAGGATGCCTACCTTGGATTTTTTTTACAGTTTTATGCTGCAGCTATTAAAGTTGTGCTAGCATGTGATATTACAATTTTTGACACACATACTTCACTCCACAATACTATTGCCACTTGCTTCACACTTGCGTATGAGTTACTTGCGACATTCTAATTCATTTGTTCTTCCTCAATTTCTCTTTTACATTTTGCAACATACTAGGGTTCTATAAAGTTTACTTAATTTTTAAATAGACATTTCAACATTTTGTCATCCCATAAATTCTTATTTCAATTTGAAATGTTACCATTCAACCAAACATTGTTTGAATGGTATATTGGTGAGTGTGGGGGACATGTGGGCTCGGCACTGTCACTTCACCTGGTGTTATCCCTTGGCACCTCAGGTCACATGTGGTTGTGATGTCACACTGATTCAAGTAGGCTGTGAGCGGTTAGGGCTGTTATGCTGTTGGCTGGACATTAATGTGTCATTTCAATGTTATTTCAAATTGACATTTATACGTTTTAGGGTAGACAGCATGTTGAAATAAGTATATTTCAAAATGAAGTTCATGGGCCCCTAACCATTTCAAAGGATTTTCAAATGTCGCAGGTAACGCACACACTACATGTAGTGGACCTCTGGAGGGTCTTTGCCAGAAGATAACGAGTTAAAACCTACTAATTTCACTGAAAACCCTCCAGATCTTTAAACTCGTCAGATTGAGGACCTATGCTCATCAGAAGAGGTACAGAGAGAGGGCAGCACCTTACAAGGATTGAAATCCCTTAGTCTACATCTCCCCAGTATGAGTCTATGGCATTCTGTTGAAAATATGTAACAAATACACAAGGTGGCAGGTATGTGCCACTCATGTTTGATGATTAGGCCTTCAGTTTCCAACTGAAGGTCTTCACCGCTGAGGACTCTAGGTACTCAAGTTGACGATACCCAAATCTACAGCTTCGGGTAGTCAGATTGAGGACCCAAGGTAGTCAGCACCAAGGTTGTCACTCTAACAACATTATGTAATCAGTTTGACTACCTTGGATGAGTGTGTTGACCTAAACCCATCAGGTGGACTACCCTGGTTGCTCAATCTGATGACCTTAGGTTGTAGATTTGGGTATCGTCAGTCTGACGACCTTGGGGCTTTCAGTGTTCTTTTCCAAACAGAACCGATAGAAACGTACATGACCTAACTCTTTTAATAGTACCGACAAAGATTTCACAGCAGAATGCATGGAAAGACACTTTTTGCATTGTAAAAAAGCGTGCATGTTTTATCTAAACAAGTTTGTGAATAATCATTCGGCAATAACCAAACCTGCACGTTAATATTTTTGGTACTCATTTTCTTTTTGGAAAGACCCTCCTGGCATACAGCAGACACTCCTACTTTAACATATAGGTTATACCCTAGATGCTAGCCACTGTTCTATAGGGCAGTCATTACCGGGCATATATTCTGAAAAAAAAGAAATACACAAACATGTCCTGTTAGCGTGTATAGAGAGGGACCTCCCACTTGGCAAAAAAATGTTTTTTTAATGTAGAAAACACATTTTTCAGGTTTACTAGCTTTACCCAAATTTGAGAGAAAAAAATTAACAACGTGTTTGTGTGTTATAGCATAAAAAACATTTTTTGACATTCATTTTTTTTTTTAATTCTAGGTTTACAAAAAATCCTGTAATTTTAAAACATAACTTACAATTGTTTTTTCACAAACGTCGAGAAACATTTCTCTATTAGGAAACGTCTTCCAGAAACGTTTTGTTCTACCTAAACCTTTTCTAAGTGTTCCCAAACACTTTAAAAACGGTTTTCTTTTTGCCAATTGGGTCGTGGTATACTTCTCAATCTACTTCCAATGTAGAATATTGTATAAATATCCTTTTAAAACTGGCAAGAAGTCAGACTTTTGCTATAGACTAAGGTCTACCTACTTGTAATTTTCTGCAAAATCTAAATTGTACTCTTATAATACATTGTATACATGCCTAGGTAACTAACAAATGAGTTACCTATATCTGTCCATGCAGTTTACCACTATTTATTATAGGTGTGAAGGATATATAACCACTATTAACTCTTTTAACAAAGAGAAAGGCAATTTAACATACTTGCTGATGTTCCCAACATGGTTAAAATGCAATGTAAAATGAAATCAGAGAAAAAGGATGGGTTATTAATGTGTTTGTTGATATATTCACACCATACGATTGCCACTGGAGACGATTTATCTAATAATGACTTGTTGACAAGACTGCACTGAAACCAATAGGCGTGTCTCAAGGACAGCAAAATGACAGTATATATACTGCCCTTGATTAGATACAGGATAAATAAATTTACTACTTTATAGTAAGGACATTTAACTACTCATATATGCAGAATAAGTGTTTTCTTTTTGTTTTAAAAAATGTCATTCTTTGTTTCACAGGCTTTTTATTGGGCAGTAACTGATATTTGTAGATGGCATCACTAGTGGTTAGAAGGGCAAAATTTAAAGCTTCCTGGTCTCAACTTAAACAATACAATATTAATAAGCAGTGTAAAAGTCTATCCTGCCGCACTCACCAGAAGTCCAGACAGTGTCTTGTTCACAGAGCTGACAGCGGAGGTGGCTGTCTTATCCATGGCGCTAGCCGCTGATCCCATGGCAGAACCTACCGCCTTGGTGCCAGAATCCAGCTGCTGGCCCGCTGACTTCATGGCTGTATTGGCCGATGTTGCGGCACTGCTCGCCTTTGCGCTGGCCGTGTTGACTGCCGCATTGGCCGAATCAGCTGCAGACTTTCCGGCTTTGTTCACCGAGTCAACAGCAGTGTTGGCTGTATCTGAGACCGCCTTTCCAGCCTTGTTGGCTTGGTCAGCGGCCGCTTTGGCAGCCTCATTGGCCTTCTGCTCTGCACTCTTCATGGCAGAATCAGCGGTGGAGGCAGCCGATTTGGCGGCATTTTCGGCAGCTGTAGCTGCTGCTTTAGCCTTAGCATCGGCAGCTGCGGCTGCTTCTTTAGCCTTAGCATCGGCGGCAGCTGCGGCAGATTTGGCTGCTGCATCAGCAGAAGCTGCAGCTGCCGCGGCCTTCTCATCCGCAGCCGTACCCAGCTCATTGGCCTTATTACTTGCTGCCTCAGCGCCTTGGTTCAATGACCCAGTGATGCCAGAAGCAAAGTTGCTGACTGATTGTGCTGCGCTCTTGGCTGTCTCATCAACCTTCTCCACAGCAGTTTTAGCTGTTCTGTCAGCTGCAGCAGTAGCCTGAAGGTTGAGAAAAAAATAATTAGAAGATCAGTTTGGATCTATTATAGAAGAGGCAAATAATATTTGTAGACTAAGATGGCAAAAGAACCACAGCATATAAATGAAATGTTTTTTGCCTTTCAAAAATTACTATGAAATTTAAGGTTATTGCAACGAAGAAAATGTCTATAGATAGGAAATAACCTTTTTATCAAATGCCAATCGCAAGCTCACTAAGAACAGCAACATTTAAAATGAGAATTTTGGTAAATCTCACATCCAAGAAATGGTTTAGAGCAGTTGGGATTTGAAGAATGTATGATAATTAAAAAAAAATCAGAAACCTTATAAAAACGTTTCTTACATGAAATCAATTTTCTTTGGAACCAGAGATAAATTCATTTTTATACCTTAAAAGCTATGTCTTAATGTACACACTTGACTTGTTTTAACATTAAAAGCACAGAATGGCCAAATGTATACACCCTGAATTGAGATGTATTTTTAAGTCAAAATCTCCCACTCTTTTTGGCCAAGCTGGTATAGATGACATGGTGAATGCATTATTACCTCCTTGGCAGTGTTGTCCACCGTGTCCTGGATGCTCTTGGTCGTGTTGCTGACGGCGCTCGACAGAGACTTGGAGAAACCGCTAAACTGAAAAAAAGATAATATTTGAATGTAAACACAATCTACCAAAACATCATATTATGTTGATCCACTCAATTAAGTTTGCCCCTTAGTGCTTTGATAAATATGATGCTGCCTTGGTCATTTCCTGACCATATTGGGATGACACACTCCTAAACAGCTGCCGTGATTCTTTTAGGTGCATCACTGTTTTTTTGAGCATTTATAGTAAGAGTATTATTTAAACACCATGATACAATTTTCTGAATGATTTGTTTCATTACCTGGGGTGTGTCTACAGAGACTACAGCATCATCTGCATATAACGTGATATTACAATCAACTACTTTGGACAGAGAATTAATATAAATAGAAAATAATACTGGACCCAAAACTGAGCCTTGAGGCACCCCATATGTGATGGGTTTCAGCGATGAAATAATATCATTCGCTAAAGTACACTGATGTCGATTGGATAAATAATTTTTAAAGAAATCACATGTCTTATTACTAAGTCCTAGAGCTTGCAACTTTTGTAATAATTTTAAATGTGAAACTGTGTCAAAAGCTTTTTTAAAATCAATATATAGACAGTAAGTTGGTTTATCAATAATAAAATTATCGATAATTGTTTTGAGATGTTCTGTTATAGCGGTCTGTGTTGAATGACCCTTTCTGTAACCATGCTGAGTTGGACACAATAGGTTATATCATTCCATATATAATTGTAGTCTTTTACATACAATTTTCTCAAGTAGTTTTCCAGTAATAGGTAGTAGACTAATGGGTCTAAGATCTTCCACATTCATAGAAGTTCCATTTTATAAGTCGTTGATAGGCACGAAAGGAAAATGAAACAAAAACATTCTTTTTTAGTTTCATTTTCTTTAAAGAGCATTATGGGATGGGAATGCTTCATAGTTATCAGTTCTGATGATAGGAGAGTTATCATGAAGTCATTTCCTGGACAATTCTTTTTTTTTATTTTCCTGATATTCCAATCATTAATGTCAGGAGAGTTGTTCAAAGTTGCTTAGTTACTAGAAAATGGTAATTTCCCAAGGAAAATGGATGAAAGTTGCTCTTTATTTCAGTAACTAAGCAACTTTGAAGAGCTCTCCTGACCTTGACAATTGGAATAGCAGTAGAATAAATAAAAAGGTTCCCAGAAAATGACTTCATGGTAATTCCCCAAACATCAGAACTGGTAACTATGTTGGTATACTGGTAACTTTTGTTCCATGTCCATTCCATGCCTAGCAATGCCTTACAAAATGGAACTCATTCATGATATAACTCCAAAGGCCACTATAGAGTATGGCCCACTCGTTATGCCCCAGTTTGTGTGATATGTGATATGGCACAGGGTGTCAGTGTTATGATGCATTGTGACGGTAGGCACTGAGCTAGGAGCACATGGCGCGCAATGCTAACATGTGTGAGCTAGAGTGGTAGACGACTCATTTGGCAAAAATAATGGTTAGAAAAATTTTAGGTAAAAAGTGAAAGCTTAAAGTGAAAAAGAAAATTCGTCAATTTACGGATAGGGGATAAAGTTTTTTTTATAATACTTTTGAAAATCTCTTTTTTTAGAACACTGCAAATTTACAAACCCAAGAATAACATTTTTATCATTTAAAAACATTTCTGCAAAGTGAGATCAAACTCCCTCAGTTTAAAGGAAATTTCGTTCTCAACATGAAGTAAATCCTTTTCTCTTCTCAAATCAAATAAGCGTAATTCACCCAATATCAATAGTCAACTCTACAAACCTATATTTAGCAAAGTCAGAAAACCCTCCTGGCTAATATAATAAACAAGAAGCAGCATCATCAGTGTCTTGGAATGCCTGTAGTTGAGTAGGTGTGGGTGAGGAGTACCTCAGCCTTATGTTTTACACCAGTTTTTTCCCCACCTGCTACCACTGTGCCCCTACAACATGCCCACACCTTTTCCTCGGAACTGGCCCTTTAACCCTTTAAAGTCCGCTGATGCAGAAGCGCATCATATCCATTGGCAGTCATGATGCACCAATGAAGTGCTGGTCAGACTGCTCGCCAACACTATATTTGAGCATCATGCCGACCCTATGGAGTTGATACATATAATCCTAGAGGATCGGCATGATGCTCCAATGAAGACCAATGGGCATGATGCATTAATGCATCAGTGGCCCCTAAAGGGTTAAACCTTTAGCCCTTGAAAGGCCGTTGATGCATTAATGTATTATACCCATTGGTCGTCATGATGCATGAATGCAGCCTTGGCTACATTCAGGCATCATGCCGACCCCATGTGATTAATAGACCGTATTGATACAGTCCCGGAGGGGCAGCATGGTGCACCGATGAAGTGCTTGTGAACAGACTCACCAGCGCTTCATTGGTGCATCATGACGACCAATGGGCATGATGCACTTACCAGTAATAAAAGAAGTTGTGTATCATGCTCATTGGTCGGCATGATGCACCTATGAAGTGCTGGCGAGTCTGCTTGTCACCAATTCAATGGTGCATCATGCTGACCCTCTGGGGGTGTAGTTACGCTGTACGGCCTTCATGATGCATGAATGTAGCTTAATTATCATTAATAAAGACCTGGATATTCACCAGGTTTGTATTAAAGATGCAATTTCAGATCAAACAACCCTGTAGAAAGTTTGTAAATGAATCATACAATGGTCAATTATACCCCTTTCCCCATTAAATGAAATCCATTATTTTGACATGAGACCTCCCCGAATATGTAAACAGGAGACATTTGGATCTGAAATAGCTCTTTGTTATGGCGGGAAATGAAAGTCCAGGGTTAGGGAGTTGATATCTTTTATATATATATATATATATATATATATATATATATATATATATATATATATATATATATATGATGAATATTGCATCAGTTATCACCAAGGTGCCCTCAGTGTGCCACCAACAGCCCATATAAAGGTTGTTATGTTATTCGGTGGTTTTAGTGTCGACCTACAGTAAAAATTAGATGTAGTCAGATGCATATCTGAAGCAGAAAAACATTGCATAATGTTTTAAAACGTTGAGAGGTTCTATAGGAAGGGATAACTTATTCAAGTATGGCATGACCCAAAAATGACAGAATTTTAGTTGGGATACGATCTTTAATGGGGTTAATACACTCCCGGAGGTTCCGCTGAAGCACTGGTGAGTGCGCTTCAGGACAAATAAAAAAAAAGTTTGTTTCCAGACCCTAGCAAATCAGGGCCAATTGTTTTTTTTTTTTTTTTTTAATTTTGAAGAATTTTGTCTCATTTTTTCATATTTTAAGATATTTCTCATCACTTTTTGATGATCTTTCCTGTATCCTTTTCCTGTTCTTCCCCTCTCTCACAGCTGTCATTTTCCGTTTATTATTTTACAATGAAACCAAATAATTTGATATATCCATTGATATGTGCCCTAACATTTCCTATATAAATTTAAAAGAAAAAAAAACGAAAAAACTCCGACCTACCGACCCTACCTTTTCAAGTCCTGTTACTGGAAACACACCTTTATCCTTTTTGGCCTCATTGGTGCATCATGACGACCAATGTGCTTGATACACTCTGATAACACATATCAATAATGATGCACTCCTGCATTGCCAGCCTTGCAGGGTAAGGCAGTCAGTGGATATTACAAAGAGTGAGTGTGTGTTTATACTACGGGGTGTGGCCTCAACCACCTCCTGTCTATACTGTATGGGACCTGTGCATACAGATGACTCATTAGTATGGGGAGAATGAGTGGGCGACTGCTTCACCTAGAACATCCATGATGTTGAATACCTTTACATGTCTTTTGTTAGATATTGGTAGACATCCACGTTCTCCCTATTGAAAAAAGCCAAGCAAAAAGCCACATTTCTGATGTCTGTAACCACTATAAACTCTGCACATCTTACTCCTGTGGAGAGGCAGAGAGAGCTTTAGTTTATAAATGGGGGAAAAGGGGTGCTAAATGGGCTTGTGAGCACTTTTTTTAACAACAAAATCGTAGAATTTTGCGATTGTTTAACTACCTGATATAGTCCAACATGTTTGCTTTCCAATCTACCCACTTTAGATGCAAATCACTTTTTCCAAACCCTCACTTACATCCATGATGTCAAATACCTTTACATGACTTTTGTTTGATATAAGTATATATCTCCACGTTCTGTCTATTGTAAAAAGCCTAAAGTGAGCCTTCAAGTGGGGGTCTAGATGGGGGGTCCCCATGTCACATGTCGATTTTAAGAAAAGGCCATGTCACTTGTCACTAAATTTCTATTTTCCCATGTCATTGTCACTAGGCTTCATGTCACATGACGATTTTAAGGAAAGGCCTTGTCTCATGTCACTAACTTTTTCCTTTCCATGTCCTTGTCACTAAGCTCCATGTCACATGTCGATTTTAAGAAATGGCCATGTCATGAATTTAGGGGTCTAGCCCCATTCAAGTATCAGAAATGACTGTGGAATCTACCTTGAATCCTTGTACACTGAACAGTGAAACACCCTAGTTCAGATGCAGTGAAGCAGTGTAGTTCCTGCCCGGGAGTGGCACTGGTGGTTTCAAAGTAAGTAACAGGTGCCGCCTTACAGCCCACCTCTTGAAGGTTGTAAAAGTTGACAGCCCTCCTTTTCAGTCATAATAGCACTAACAGGCCCCATTTCAGCCATAATTGTCCTGACAACAGCCCTCCCCCCTACATATTTAGTCAATATGCACCTGACAGCCTCTGCTTTTCAGTGTCCCACAGTGATCGAATTCTACAGCTCCACAGAGCAGGCAATGGCGATGATCCACTCTGATATGTTATGATGAATAGTCAGAAGAGCCATGGATGCACAGTACCTCTACTCTATAATGTATTTTAGATGAGTTTAGGTTATATGAATAGGGACATATCATTTCAAGATCCAGTGGAGGTCCAAATTGCTGCAGAGATACAAAGGTTAAGGTGCATAACTATCATCTTCATCTCTCTTATTTTATTTTATGTAAATAACTTCTTCCCATAGAGATAGCATTGCAGGGCCGATCGCCACACCCCCAGTGGCGTAACGTGTGCCGATCCACCACAGCGGCCGATCCTGCACTGCAGCCTCATTTCGGGCGCATGTTACCTTCAAAATGGCGGACCGCCACTCGTACGGGGAACTACGGTAGCGGATTTTGCTGATTTTTTTCCTTATTTAAACCCTCTAAAAACATAAAATAGATAGAGAACTAAACTCCCCTGGTGTCCTCGGTGGCCGATCCACCCCTCGGGGGGTGTCTCGCCCTCCGGCTAACCACCCTTGTGGTGGATCAGCCACCTCGTACACCACGGTCGTTTAGTTCTCTCTATTTACCTCTCTTCTCCAATGCCCATATGTCTGTCTGCCTGTCTGCCTTGAGATCCTGCCTGGCACTTAAATTCACCAGGGTTGTATAACCTATACAGTATATAGTGGACTAAGAACTGGCACGCCCAGTGAGGTCTCAGTCTAATAGCCCAGTCAGGTGCACTATAATAACCCCAGACTGGCTGTCTCCTAGATGTGTTTCTTTTTCTCTTCTAATGAATTATGTCATGCAGAAGGTTTTTTTTTCTTTTCTCATTTTCACAGCACGGCAGTCACAACAAAGAGGTGCACTCACACTCACTATTAAGCAAAAGGGTGAGTTCAATGGCTTCCACTCCTATACTATTGTCTGAGATCTCTGGGATCTAGACCTATATCATAACAAAAGGGTTCCAGACAGCTGAGAAAGGGATGAATCTAATTGGCTCATTAGAAGATTAGAGAATACAGCAGCTCCAGAAACACCTCTTTTTACTCATATAGTTGCAACATATCATACCCCTTGTACAGAATTCTCAGACAACCTGCTGTTGCTGCTGCTGCTCTATTTCAGCTTTTTGTCAGTTTTAAGCATATATTTTTAAAACATGCCTATAATGAAAAATATCAAATTTGCCAGGTAGGATGAAATAATCTGAAACAAATTATTCTGCACCCAGCCACCAGGCATGGCCTTACAAAAGCTGATACATACTTAACCCTTCAAGCACCGCTGATGTATTAATGCATCATGCCCATTGGTCGTCATGATGCACCAATGAAGTGCTGGTGAGACTGCTCACCTGCACTTCACTGGAGCATCATGCCCATTGGTCATCATGATGCACCAATGAAGTGCTGGTGAGACTGCTCACCTGCACTTCACTGGAGCATCATGCCAACCCTACAGGGTTGATACTTATACTCCCGGAGGGTCGGCATGATGCTCCAATGAAGTGCCGGTGCATCATGACGGCCAATGGGCATGATGCAAAAATACATCAGTTACTCGCCAAAATTTAAAATGGTGCGCACACTGCCTCCCCAACTAGCACAGCCTGTGCAAATTAGGTCATTTTTACGTGAAAACTCAACCAATTTACGTGTGGAAGGCATCATTTGGCTAGTAGGGTACGTCTCTGTCTTCATAGACTCAAGTGTTACATCAATACATAAGTCTGAGTGTGTTTGTTGCCCTGAAAAGGTTACATAGTATTCATACCCTGTTATCTGAGGAGGGAAGACTCTGTGCTGTTTTTGTATGGCCACAGTAAGGGGGTTGATAGATGGTGGATGGGCTCTATGGTAAGCCTTTTGGGTGAGAAATTGATAAGCCAACGCGTGGTGGTAGAGATAGGATGTAAAATATGGAACTTTAGCGTGGGTAGATTATGACACAAAGGTCTATAAAGATATCCCAGTATTATTAACATTTCTGATGGATATAGTGTTGCCTTGTAGAAGGTTATGACACTGACTAACATATCTCCCATCGTTCTATTTTTACCCTTTCTGCTTGCCATAGGTCCCTTCCAGCTTTGGCATAATATGACATTTTGCTGTTCGTATGAGATATTACACGGGGAAAATCCCATATAGACATAGAAGAAGAAAATAAAATGTAGGAAAGCAGAGATCTGGCTACATCCATCCGGTACATAATATCACCATGGACATGTTTATGGACATGGCTACAGCTGGAAGGAATGTCATGCAAGGTTAAAATAAAATAAATCCATGGAAGATAAAAAAAAAAAGTCAAAATGCATTTCTAGACATCGAACAAACGGATTAGTGCCAGAATACACACGTGGTACTGAGAGAACGCTATTTTGAAAATGAACAATAGGTTATAGATTGGAGAAAAGAATCCACACATGTTATGTTTCTTTTTCACAGGGGTTTCCAGGGTCATCCTGACATATACAGGCTATTTCTTCTCTTATGATCTGGAGATAAATTTCTTTACAGTACTGGCTCCCTTTAAAAAAAAGGATTTTAAGCCTCCTAGCGCAGAGCATTGAGAGGTATTTTTATATGATGAAGATCCAACCGAACAAACGTTGTAAGTATCTGTAAATGTGAGAAGAGAAGGTTGGCTGGTTAGAGTTAAGCTGGTAAAGTATGGAGAAGTTTAGAAGTTTGGAATTGTGGGTGTTAACCTTAGTGTGGTGGAAGCCCTGAGGTATAAAGTAGTTAATTTGGAATAATGAGACTATATGGGAATTTAACGTGTAGCCGACACGGCTGGCCTTTGATAACCCAGTCAGCAGCACTGGGGCTACTGGCCCCTATAAACACAGGAGGGTGTTGCTCCTATAGTAAAAGGAAGAGCTGGCTAAAAATGCACTTGTTTCCAGTCCTTCCTTTTCATTTAGCTATAACCTGTCCCTTTTGTTGCTCACAAGTGGTCATTCAAGTACGGTGCTAAAAAAGGGGGATTTGAGTAGATACCTATTTGAGAGAAGTCAGTTAGTATAATAAACTATAGACCGTGTGACATGAGTAGGCCCGGTGAGTAGGTACCTGGTAGTGCAGCTCTCTCTTTTCTAAACAAGGCAGGTGACTTTTGAGACTAATGTGGTGAGTGCAAGTACTTAGGTGAAGCAGTGCATGACTTTTTTTAGAAAAGAGGGCACATACTCACAGCTCTTTTTACAATAGGAGCAACACCCTCCTGGGGTCTTAAATAAACGGGTCTTGAATAATTGCTTGGGGTACTAAGAAGATCTATGGCATTAAAGACTGTATTGAAAAAAAAAGCATTGGTCTTGAATAAGGGCTAGGCATGAAACAGTTTTGATATTTGAGGGCAAGGGGGGGGGGTGGTGGTGGACAATACAGTGTTGAAAGAAATGGTACTGTTCTTACTCAGTTGTCTATTATACAAACAGGACTGCTGGCATGGTTTACTTCAGTTAGTTACCAATCTGTAGTTTGGCAGGCCTCGAACACACCCAGTGCTACAAGGCACAGTATATTGATCGAACCGACCCAGACAGACAAACCAATACGTCAATATAGCAGGGTATATTTAACCTGGTCTGCCAAAACAGAGTGTGTTGGGTGATTGCAATGCTTTATCGGAGGGAGGGGGTTCTATAAGGTGAAGAAGCTCCACTACGCGAATTTGAAGAGATACAATTGTAGTATTGGGCCAGAAAATCAAGAAGATTCATAAACTGTAATGCTAAATTTGTTCTGTTACGATTTCTGTTGGGATTTTGACCAGAAAAGGCACGATTCTGGGTATAGAAATTGCAACTATTAGACCTACGATTCTGGCGAATCTTGAGAGTGTCTGGCATTAGCCAAATTAACCTTGTGGCCTGCATAGGGTATCAAAGAAGCAACAACAGGGTAAAAAAAGACCTGGAAAAACAGGCCAAAACTGGACGTGTCTCCAAGTCTGTAAATATATGCATTGCTGCAGATTGATTAATATCTTTGGTATAACCTTCAAGAAATATTGCCATGTGTTGAATATTTCTAATGAGGTAGCTCCCCATATTTTGGCATGGAGCTATTTGGAAATATATGGAAATACAGAATGTGGTTAATAGTTGTGATACACCTTTTTTGAAATAGTGTGTCTTTCTTTGTTGGAAGACAAAATAACCTTCTATAATAAAATCTCCTTATGAAACATCCCTCAGGGCAGGTAGGAGGTATTTAAAAGTAAAGCCGAAGGTCACGTGATGTGTGAAATCAGTCATCAATGTACACACAGTTCCGGACAGATGGGACACTGTCATTATTTCTTAGTATAATTATGTACGGAGGGAAAAAACAGTGCACCGGGTCGTACCTCCCAGCATTATACTATCAAATGTTATACACTTTGTAAGGGATTCTCTATGACACCATGGATATTCCCCATTCTGGTATACTGTCCAACCACACAGCTGTTATGTTGCATGGGCATGGGATGAAAATTGCTCATTTACTACTGATTGTACTGTTCGCTAAATAGAGAGAACTAAACGACCGTGGTGTACAAAGTAGCCGATCCACCACGAGGGGTGGATCAGCCATCTTGTGCACCAGGGAGTTTAGTTCTCTATTTATGTTATGCTTTTAGAGGGTTAATTTGATTAATCAATTATTGTAGCTCCCTGTACGACCATTTTGATTGTTTACATACACCCAGAATGAGGCTGCAGTGGTGGATCGGACCATATTACGCCACTGGGGGTGTGTGGATAAGCCCTTCAACGTTAATCCTATGGGAAGAAGTTATTAGCATAAAATAATGTCATAATCCCTGCCTATAACCTATATCCCCATAAGTCTCAAGGGCCGCTGATCCATTGGTCGGCCCTACTGAGTTATCCTACATCATGGCCATACTGAGTAACTCGCCAGGGCTACACTCCTACATCATGGCCCTACTGAGTAACTCACCAGGGCTACAATCCTTCATCATGGTCCTACTGAGTAACTCACAAGGGCTACAATCCTACATCATGGCTCTACTAAGTAACTCACCAGGGCTACAATCCTACATCATGGCCCTACTGAGTAACTTGCCAGGGCTACAATCCTACATCATGGCCCTACTGAGTAACTCACCAGGGCTACAATCCTACATCATGGCCCTACTGAGTAACTTTCCAGGGCTAAACCCCGACATCATGGCCCTACTGAGTAACTTGCCAGGGCTACAATCCTTCATCATGGCCCTACTGAGTAACTCACCAGGGCTACAATCCTACATCATGGCCCTACTGAGTAACTCACCAGGGCTACAATCCTTCATCATGGCCCTACTGAGTAACTCACCAGGGCTACAATCCTTCATCATGGCCCTACTGAGTAACTTGCCAGGGCTACAATCCTACATCATGGCCCTACTGAGTAACTCACCAGGGCTACAATCCTGCATCATGGCCCTACTGAGTAACTCACCAGGGCTACAATCCTGCATCATGGCCCTACTGAGTAACTCACCAGGGCTACAATCCTTCATCATGGCCCTACTGAGTAACTCACCAGGGCTACAATCCTGCATCATGGCCCTACTGAGTAACTCGCCAGGGCTACAATCCTGCATCATGGCCCTACTGAGTAACTCGCCAGGGCTACAATCCTTCATCATGGCCCTACTGAGTAACTCACCAGGGCTACAATCCTGCATCATGGCCCTACTGAGTAACTCACCAGGGCTATAATCCTGCATCATGGCCCTACTGAGTAACTCACCAGGGCTATAATCCTACATCATGGCCCTACTGAGTAACTCGCCAGGGCTACACTCCTACATCATGGCTCTACTGAGTAACTCACCAGAGCTACAATCCTGCATCATGGCCCTACTGAGTTACTCGCCAGAGCTACAATCCTACATCATGGCTCTACTGAGTTACTCGCCAGGGCTACAATCCTGCATCATGGCCCTACTGAGTTACTCGCCAGGGCTACAATCCTACATCATGGCCCTACTGAGTAACTCGCTAGGGCTACAATCCTGCATCATTTTAACTCTTCAGGGTTGATACACTCTCAGAGGGTCAGCATGATGCCCCAATCACCAGCAGTTCATTGGGGCATCATGGCGTTCTATGGGCATGATGCACTCCTGCATTAGCAGCTTTAAAAGCTTAAATAAGCAGTGCTTGATAGTTGTGTTCACGGTAATACCCAGTGTATATAAGACAGGCTGTGGGTCTACTGCCTGGGGGCCTGGTATCATGAGCACAACAAACTATGACCTAATACAGAGGTACACCTGTTGTCCTGAGCCAGGTAGGGCAGCCTTGCCTTGTATGACCTTAAAATGAGGTCAGGAGATGGCCTCTGGGCATGTGGAATGCAATTCTAAAGTTTTAGCTGCATGGAATTTGTGTACTGCAGCACAGTTGGACAATGCTAGGTTATTATGTACAAGTATTTATTGTAATTCTCACAAAGTCCTTATTTCATTTGGACTTTACATGCAAAATGTATGCGAAACATGTGTGAATTTGGTAGAATAACAGAATTTTAATAGTACATTTTTGTTTAGCAATTGCTTACAACATTATTAATAATCAAAGTGTTTGTGCTGCAAGGTCCCCTCCTCCATAGTATATCTACACTGTAATAAAAAGTCGTCTAAATAAGAGCGGAGTCTCAAAGTTGCCGTAGATCAGTCGTTATTTTCGCAGCGATTCCTTGTACCATCATACTGCCAACTGGGGCCTCTTGTGAAAACCACTGGTACATTGCTATATAATTACAGTGGAATCCTCGTCCCAAAGTTGCCAGAGATCCATCAGTATTTTCACAGAGATTCCTTGTACCATCATACTGCCAACGTCTATAGGCTTCTTGTAAAAACTACACTGGTTCACTGCAAACAACTATGGTATTTCATTGTTCAGTTTTTACGAGGATCCCTTGTAGATTCAACAGTTATTTTTTTACAGTGTACACATACAGGATGGGAAAGGAATCTGCTAGGCACACACATATGATTCATTATTGTAATAAGGGGGTGGCTGTCTGTTTAACCATCTATGTTAAACCTTTTTGCATATCCTTTATAAATCATCCATTCGGAAATCCTATGGCAAACAGAAATAAAAAAATCACTAATCCGGCAATACATACCATTATGCCATGTTTAAATGCTGCAGTTGCTTACAGATTCCAATGGATGTATCCCCCCGTCCCTATACAAAACCTGCACTTATATGACATACATGTTTTAGCGCTTAACACTAATTTCAATGGCCATCCTCCTGCCATGCTTATTCGAGACCCCAATTCTAAGACGGTACTTTCTGCATGTCCTTTGTAAATCACCCAATCACAAACATTCCCCACATTGAAATCCAAGATTGCATGCTTCTCCCCAAATTTACTTTACGCCTTTATAGACTGATGCAATATTAATGCATCATGCCCATTGGTCGTCATGATGTAAGCCCTGGCGAGTAACTCGCCAAGGCTACATTCGAGCATCATGCCAAGCCTATGAGGGTTGAGACTCTCGTAGAGGGTGAACATGATGCACCAATGAATTGCTGGTAATCAAACTCACCAGCACTTCATTGGTGCATCATGCTGACCAATGGGCATGATGCACTCCTGCATTAGGGTCCCTTAGAGAGATTCTGAGACTTCAGTCCCACTTGACATCATGTTGACAAACAAGTTTATTTTTGACTGGGTGTCTTACTCCTGTCTTTCTACGTTTTTTGGGGGGTTTTCTTTTTCATGGAAATCCAATGTGCATTATACCTGGGATATAGGAGGAGTTTAGACATGGCTGTATGAATACAATCTCAAGGTCCAATGAGCTAAAAGGTACTTTCAAGGTCAGGGTCTAGTATTAGTCTCTCTGTTCCTTTCTCTGTCTCCATCTCTCTCTCTCCCTGCTTCTTTCTATCTTTCTATCTCTATCCGTCTCTGTTTCTCTGTCTCTGTTTATCTCTGTCTCTCTGTCTCTGTCTGTCTCTGTCTTTCTGTCTATCTCTGTCTCTGTCTCTCATTCTCTCTCTCTCTCTCTCTCTCTCTCTCTCTCTCTCTCTCTCTCTCTCTCTCTCTCTGCCCTTGTTTCTTTCTGTCTCCGTCTCTATCTCTGCCTCTCTGTCTCCTGCTACATATCTTTCTCAGTGCATTAGGAATGTATTCATTCTTCTTTTAAATCCCCTTGATGGTCTGACAATAGGGCATCATACACACATACATAAACAATTGGGTTGTCAGCAGCATGACCTCATTCTATATTCTCCTGCTATACACTGAGAACATTAAAACGGCATATATCTAGCCCCCTTACAACTAACACTGCCAGGGCCTGGGGGGGGGCTCTATCTCTTTCATAGTAGGTACCAACTGCGAAGCTACAGCCCCAGCTTTTTTGGGGGGGGGATTTCACAGCGCCATTAAAGGCTGCTTATTCTTTGAAGCCCTCATTTTCAAGATGTTGGATGATAGTCGCCCCCCCTTTTTGTGGGGCCCTTTTCCATTTTAAAATAACACTTTTTGGAGAAATAATTAGGAAGTTCGCAGCCCTATGGTATGAATGTATCAGCTATAGAGGCGATCTTATTACAAAAGAAATGATATAACAGGTATCAAATGCCCCAACTTCCATTCACTTTATAACCCCTGTTTTGTCTCATATTGACACATTGACATCTCCATCCACCTCTGGGACGGTACCACAGTTGGTACCAAAACTAACAGTGAGTGCCCCCCCCCTCCACCCTCCCTTGGCCAGGTCCCCGGGCTCGTTCAGGTGTACTACAATGACACTGAGCTAGACTGGCTGTCTTCCAGATATTTTTTCCTTTTTATCTGTTTATTTCACTTTTAAAACAGTTCTTTTTTTTGTTTCCTATATTTTCAGCTCAGTCACAACAGAGGAGTGGACTTGGAAAAGGTGAGTTGGTCCTGTCAGTGAGGCAACAACCTACTGGGATGACATCTGGGGGCATGCAATTAGAGTACAATATACCGTAAATCCCCGGTCATAAGCCGGCCCCGGTCATAAGCCGGGGGGTGAGTTCAGGGAAATCCTATAAGCTGATTTTAGGACCAAATTTTCCCTATTTTCTCTTTAATCTATTGTATTAAAACCCCGGTCATAAGCCGGGGGTAGAGTTGGGGAGAAATTTAGAAGCCAGTTTTGGTCCAAAATAGGAAAAAAATCCAGCTTATGACCGGGGTTTTACGGTTCAAATTCAAATTCAAATTCAAAGTAATTTATTTGTCTCAAGTCATAGTACAATTAGCACAATATAGATCAATGTCAACAAATTTTCATAATGAGGTAATAATAACCATTATAGTAATATTTACAATGATTAACATAATAGTTAGTAGATAATTACAAGTGATAAAAAGAAGAATTATAATAGTATATTCTATGGTTATGAGATAAATTTTACTGAGACAAAATGGCTGCCGCTTAATAAATTAGTTTTAGTTGGCCACCATATATTTCACAAGTGGTTATGTAAATACATAAAATACAAAATTAGAATAAAAGGACATACAGGACGATACAAGGAAGGATAGGTAATAGATACTAAGTTACTAATACATATATGTTGAATACTGTTATTATACCTTTAGATCAAAAGGTATAATAACAGTATTCAACATATATGTATTATTAGTGAATATTAAATCAAGACATGAGTTTTTATCTCCAATCCTTTGTGATTCTCTAGTGGCACTTTTGACCTAATTTATTAGTCCATATTGAAGCATTGTATTAGTAAGCCTACAGCTTAAATCTTTAAGGTTAGGATCAAGGAGATCTATGTTAAAATCACCTAAAACAAAGAAATTATTCCTGGCCTTAATTGATAATTCACTAACAATAGTCTCAAGTACATTGTAGAAAGTTTCCATGTTGCCCTTTGGAGGTCTGTAGACCATACAAATAATCTTGTTTTTACCTTTTTTATCAGTTAGTACAACACAGAACGTCTCAATGGCACTTATTGAATAATTATACCTACTCAATAACGATGTAGAACAATGAAAATTATTATTAACATAAATACCCAAGCCACCACCTTTTTTTGGCCTATCATAATTAACTTCATCCGACCATTCTCTATCAGACCTGAACAGCTTAAAACCATTAATATTGTATGAGTGAGAACTGTCCAGTGAAGTAAACCAAGTTTCTGTAATTGTGATAAAATTAACACTTGTATTGGAAAACCTCGCTTTGAATTCATCTATTTTTTCTTTTTTTTTAATACTTCTAGCATTAAGAATCAAGAATTTTTCATTTTGTAACGCTAATACACTATTCAGGGTATTAATAGACATAACTATGAATTGATAATGGTATTCTCACCGTTTTTAAAATAAAATGTATACATCGAAATCTCACATATTTCTGCAACTGTATCTTAAATGATATCCTTCCAACACATGTAACATATATAGTAAAAAAATTCATGAAATAACCTTTGAAAAACCGCATTTGCTTATCAAAGATTATTGAATAATGTATAAATGAGTGAGTTACAGCTCTGTACAAAATTATAATTAAAAATTCTTGTATTCATTAATGATATACAGTATATACAATATATAATTGAACAATAAATAAGAATCTACGAAGTTTTGCTTCACATTTCATGTGGTCGATTTAGAGTCCATGTCGACTTGACTTGACAGGAGAGGTATACAAGTTGTACCGCACAGTTTCTAGTCCAACATTTCGCCTTCTTCCTGTTATATAGAGCAGATAGTCAAGGTATAGTTTATACTCCAGGTATTAACAATTATTGTTAAATTTAGTACCTGAATATGCAAGGCTGGGGAAAATAGATCCATTGTCTAGACTAAAATGGTGCAAACTAATAATGCAGATTGAAAGAATGTTAGTGATGAATAACTGGTGGGATGTACCTGAAAGTTGTTGGAATTTTTCCTGTAGTATTTTCCAAGATATTCACAAATCGCTTTGGCCCACTTCTCCACAGTCCTCAGAGAGCCAGTGAATCCATCATCATAGAGCAGATCAAAGTTGTGGTGCTGTACATATCCAACTTTGTAATGAATAACTTTATCAGTATTTGGGGAATCAAATCCATAGTGTTTGTTTAATTGCCAGATATAATCATTGATTGCCAATATGCTACTATTAAGCACATCCTGTGGAAAGTCTCCCATTGTCCAGTCACAGTACTTGGATAGTTTTACACTTGTCAAAGGTGCAAAATGAATATTTGAATTCACATGCCTCATTCTTAGATAGTTGATTCCTTCATCAAGCTTGTTTTTCAGTGTAACAAATAGGTCACTATCACTGTAGAAATCAAAATATTTCTGGCCCCATTCATTCCTATGTATAACAGAGTTAATACCTCCAAATATCATGCAGATGAGCTTTGAGTCTCTTTCCAGTTCCCTATCTACAACGTCACACAAAGTTAGAATGTCGGCTTCAGGGAAACTTAAAACCGAAATCTGAAGATTAAATGCTTCATTAAGGTTGTCCACGAAGAACTGAAGCTGTTCATCTTTACCTTCCCGTTGATCTGTCACAATTAGTGCGTTAATTAAGTGCATCTTGATGATAATAATATTGAAAATGTCTTCGATAATTCAAAAATCGTGCAGATTCACAACGACTACATGTTATGACGTCATAACAGAAGAAAGTATGTCAAGCCCTACCGCTATCCAATAGGAAATGCGTTATACAGTCACGTGCGCTGACTTGACCTATATCCATGCTCGTCGCTAAGGACTCTCAGACGTTACTAAGTAACACCGCTTTGTTTATAAACAAAGAATGATTTGACACGTGCATCTTTGGTTCAGCCGTTAGCGCTAAAGCAATATCAAACCAAGATATTACAATGATTGAAATGTATAATGATAAAGTTTCCTGATACATTTAAACTATAGAATCTCTGATGGATTCCAATATTAATCCTAGCTGATTTTGTCCTTTTATTGTTGATTCTTTGATGTATTTTTTTTGGGAAATTGACATCCCACATCCCCAAAAATGATCCTTACTGCAGAAGTAGATCTTGCCTGGCAAATTGACTAATTTTGCCCTTAAATCCTCATTTTGGTTGATTTGAATGTCCATTACCATTCTCATTGTTTTGATTTTATTTTCTTGGTTCCATCTAGAACTTCTTTTGATCTGTTTGGACAGAAATTTAGCATCTGAAGTTGTACCGCACCTTGTAATTTCTTCTGCTGTCAAATCATCGTTACAAAATTCTGCCTGAATCCTGTAGAATAGCACTTCTGCACTTGGGTATTTTTCATTTTTGTGTTCAATTTCCAATTCATACTCAGGTGATAGGAAGCTGAATTTAGATTCAAACATTGTGTTATCGTTAAATACGACTGTTTTGATGTTTTCAAGTCTGAATTCTTTGGGCAATTTGTGTAGTTTGTCATAAGTATATTTTTCACCTTCAAAGATGAATACTTTTCCAGATACTTTAGCATTTCTTCCTTTGCTTTTACAGTAACCTGCCAATGCAATCATATTCCTTCTCTTTTCTTGTTCTTCTTGTGTTAGATCATCATTTAAGGACACTTTGTCCCATTTTTTGTTTCCACTGAGATTGGAAACTTTTTTGTACAATTCGTATTTTTGACTACTTGCAACTAGCTTAACCATTACAGGTCTAGGATTCTTTTGATTTTCTTTTTTCAGACCCAATCTGAAACAGGAGTCAATGTCATTTGATGTAAAACTTACACCAATATCCTTGAAGAGATTATCAATCTCTGATTTTAGACTAATACTATCCTTTTCGGGCAAGCCTTCAATTACCAAGTTCTTCTTTCTTTTTTCTTCTTCTAGCTGAGAAATTCTTTTTTCTAAGTCAGACATTTTCTTATTGTGTGACACAATTTTCCCTTTCAGAGAATTATTCTCCTCTCTTAACTTGTTGTTGTCATGGATTAAATCTGTTATTTGCTCAGTAAGATCATCCCTTAACTTGTCCATGAGTTTCTTCATATCATCGTGACTAACTTGAGAGTTCTTCATGTTGTCTAATTTCTGTAGAATTAGATCTTCTTTGACCACATCCCTATCTAGTTTATCTAATTTTTCATTATCTGCATTTTGCACACCATTTTTAGTATTATTAGACAAAGTGGAATCCATTTTCCCCTTACCTTTTGGTTGATCTGAGTTTTGTAGTGAAGAATCAGCTACCCTTTGGGTTTGAATGTTTACGTCGCCTTGGTCTTGTAACTATCCAGTGTCTTTATCCTGTTTTCTATTTTTACCCATTTCAAGAAATTATACCAATTTGGTATCAATAGAATCACAATAAAAAGTTTTACAACTTTGTCGCTTATAATGTACCAAAAAAATAAATATTCTCTCCAAAATTCGAGATTTTGTACAGAGCCGATGTTAGGTTGGTCTACTCAGAGCCGCGCATGCTCACTCTCCATAGATCACCTTTTATGATGGACGTTTTACGGTGGACCCTTTTACGTGCTAGGTTCTCATATAAGCACCGTGCCATCTCAAATAGGCGCTGGTTGTATTATATTTAAACTGTGCATATTAACCACGGCTCATAGACCATTTCAAGCCCCTGGGGTGGCTCGAAGCACCTCCGACAACTTAGAGTGCTTTCTGTAGGCTGTATAAACCTTAATAATGGTCAATTTGCAAGCTGTAAAAACAAAATGTAGCCAAGAACCCTTTTGCCGGCATAGCCTGTGTCCAACGAGTTTTCATATTGACTGATTACAGTCCCTCTAACCCCTACTATATATATATATATATATATATGTATATATATACATAAATATATATATATATATATATGTGTATATATATATGTGTATATATATATATATATATATATATATATATATATACATATATATGTGTATATATATATACATATATATATATATATGTATATATATATAAATATATACATGTATATATATGTATAAATAAATATAAATATATATATATATATATATATATATATATATATATATATATGATTCATACAGGCTATAGATATCAGACATATTTTCAGACACCGTCATTTATTGGGCGACATTTCGTTGGAGTAAACACTTGTAAAAAGCAGTGTCTGATAACAAGGGAAATGCCTACCTTGCACTTCTAGATATTGAACAAATTGATTGCTACATAGGCCTAGGTATTCCAAGGTAGCAAGTTGTTAAAATGGGTGCGGCCATTGCTGGAGTTTGTTACCAGCGAGTTCTACTGATAACAACTATCAGATGGGTACCAGTTGGACCCCGAGAGGACAGCAGTGAATAGTTGGTGTCATTTCATTGGCTGATAATCAAACTAGCTAAGTCCGTTATAGGGCTATTGTTGTGAAAATCGAAAATGGCATGAAATCCATTATTCAGAGGAGAAAACAATCAATAGGTGGCAAGTCTTTTTTTTGAGGGTTTTTATTTGGATTGCCTACATGCTGTGTTTATGTCTCATGGAATTTCTAATATTTGTATAATTATTAGATGAACGAAAAGTCCATCAAATACAGCTCAAAAACTCCAGTTGAAACTTTCAAGATGCATTTTCTAAGTACAAATCTGAAACAGTACAACGAACACTGTAAAAAATTACTGTTGAATCTACCCTTGTAAAACTGAACAGTGAACCACTATAATTAATTTCGCAGTGAACCAGTGTAGTTTTTTTTAAAAGAAGCCCCAGGTGGCAGTGTGGTGGTACAAGGATTCTCTGTGGGGGAAAAAAACGACGGATCTCTAGCAACTTTGGGATGAGGATTTCGTCATTATTTCGGATGAGGATTCTGTCATTATTTCAACGACATTTTTTTAAAGTGGATAGTGCAGTATCCTTTCTGTTGGTCTCCTCAATGAATTGTGTCAACAAAAACATAAAGAATAAAGGAAAGTGTGTCACATGGAACACTGCTGCGGCTGTGGCACAAGTAGAGCCCTGGCATAGAAGGGTTAACGCTGGACGCTGTGACTGGTTCCAGATTGAACCGACCCAGACAGTCACACCATAAATAATGAGATAGATTCAGCCCTTTGGCCAAACTTTAGCCTAGCAATAGGGTGTAAATGGAGTGTAAATGAAGCACATAAGGCCTAAAAGGAAAAAAAGTTTTGTGTTCAGGTAACGCTACCCACCCTAATTTTTTGGCCCTACCCTAACTTTTTATAAGCGTTTTGGGGAAAAAATCTGATTTTTTGCACTTATCGAGACTTATCTACCTACTTACCCTAATTTTTTCAACCCCGTTACCTGAACACAAAATATTTAAGATTAATACATATATATGCGTTTCAACGTGTCATAGATGTTTGTCATTGTGGCGCAAGAAAAAAAAAACCCAATGCAGTTATTGTCAAGGTGAATAACGGAGCCCCACTGACAATGAACTAAGGGAGTTTTTTTTTATCAACAGCGGGGTCGGGGGTGGTGAGTTTTCACGTGGTTTCTGTCCCCCTTTTCTCAAAGATTCCTTGTAATACCAAACTGCCACCTGGGGTTTCTTGGAAAAACTACACTGGTTCACTGCAATACAATTATGGTGGTTTACTGTTCAGTTTGACGAGGATCCCTGAGAGATTCAACAATTATATTTTACAGTGTAGGGTGTAGTTCCCCCTGACCCTCCCCCCCCCTGCCCAACCCAAGCATTACAATGCCCCTGTACAGGGCATGCGGCCAATATCGATTGCCTTGGCTGCTGGTCTGAGCCATGGGCAGTGGGTAATAAGAGCCAAATTCCAGACGTACCAAAAGGAAAGCCACTATAACAAAATCATATGCCACATACATCATAGTGCATTTTCAAATCACTTTCTTCAATTCACCCTTTACGGGTACATATATAACTACATGGGCTTTGAGTTTAAGGGTGACTGATGCAGGAGTGCACCATGCCCATTGGTCGGCATGATGCACCCATAACGTACTTCATTGGAGCATCATGCCGATCTTCTGGGAGTGTATCAATCCCATAGGGTCAGCATGATGCATGAATGCACACTGCAGTCATGCATCATGACAACCAATGGGTATGATGCATTAATGCCTTGGCGGCATTTTAAGATTTTAATGCCCAATTTTACATTATGATGCATCCATGCATGAATCCCTGCTAAGTAACACAATGAATGCATTTATGCATCATGCCGATCCTGTGATGCAACAATGCAATGCTGATGAGTTACACAGCAGTAATGCATGGATTCATCATACAGTCAAAAAGAAAATAATGTACGTTGAGAGAGATATATGCGGCCCTTAAACACAGTTTGAGGAGGGTATATATATATATATATATATATATATATATATATATATATATATATATATATATATATATTGATTTGACCTTGAGTCTGGTTGAATGCATGAACTGTCTGCCTGTGGTGTGTTGGGTTAATGTCTACAGTAGATAGTAGTATAGCACAGGAGACCAGTGTACAAGGTGGCTCCTTTTATTTCATTTTTTTTACTTGATGGAGGGGGTTGTGTTGCCTTTTTTCCATAGAAATAAAAGGTTTGCTCTCCCTCTCCCGTCGAGGGGTCATTAATCGTGATTGAAGGCGCCCTTCGAATGGTATAATTTTTTTATTCTTTCTGAAAACAGGTATGAAATATTTTTCTGCCATAAGACGGCTGTGTCCCCCATTTAGGGTTTTTCCTCCCTCTCACCCCTACCAATTCCTGTTAGAAAGATCATTCCCTAAGGCAGGGTCCCAGACATTGCCCTGTTGCACCCACTGACAGTGAGGCAGTCTCGAGTACCAAGCTCTCTCTGGTTATACAGCCTGGGAGTTTCTGCAGCAGACGATGGGGATTGCTCTGATGCTACGGTAGGTGCTGGAACCTATTTTATATACAAAGGCTATAAATAGATTGAGGTATGATTGTTACAAAGTCTTTGATAATGCTGAATAAACGATGGTATTTGGGCCCCTTGTGGCTTCATATGCATGCTATACTGATGGGCAGGAAAATAAGAGGGGCCAAAAAGAATTGATAAATAATCCATCATTAAATAATAGACATATATAATGTGAGCTGTTGTACCCCCTGCACGGGAACAATCCCTTCCTTTTGACAAAATGATGACAAAAATAATACCGAAAAGGGAGCAAAATGGCCAAAAAAACAAACAAACAAAAAAACAACAACTTGTTTCTCATCACCGCCCCAGTCAGAAAAATCGTCATTTGAGAACTTTTTTTTAAAGATTTTTTGTTTAGGATTTCCTGATAAAAATACATTGAAAATGGACTAATATGGACACGTTTGGTATCAATATTGAAGCTTAGGGCCCCAGCAATGCTAGCTATGAATTAATAATTAGTTATCATTAATTAAATGTTAATGATAACTTTCATTTTAAAAGGCTTTTTTTTTCTAATCCACGGACAACAGTGACGCAAAGGTTTTGATCTTTAACAACTGCTTATCACAGGTTGCCGCAGGGGTACCTACTGTAATGGCACGTTTAAGCCCCGAGGTCTCAAATAAGGACTGGCATTGAATAGGCGTGGGTGTATTGAAATTGATCTTAAACACTACAGAGCGTATTTAAATAAGTGCCTGTCTCGGTTGAGAGCCGCGGATCTAGTGGTATTGGAATCAATGAGTGCCCAGGTGCTACAAGTACCACTGGAGGGTGTTGCTCCTATTGTAAAAAGAGCTGTGAGTATGTGCCCTCTTTTCTAAACAAGTCGTGCACTGCTTCACCTAAGTACTTGCACTCATCACATTAGTCTGAAAAGTCACCTGCCTTGTTTAAAATAGAGAGAGCTGCACTATCAGGTACCTACTCATGTCACACCCTCTATAGTTTATTATACAGACTGACTTCTCCCAACTAGGTACCTACTCAAATCCCCCTTTTTGAGCACCGTACTTGAATGACCACTTGTGAGCAACACAAGGGACAAGTTATAGCTACATGAAAAGAAAGGACTGGAAATGAGGGCATTTTTTGCCAGCTCTTCCTTTTACTATCAGACTATAGGGCATTAGCACATTAGACTATGGAGGCCGCCATTAGACCCCGACTGCACTATGACTAACACCTTCAGCCCCCGTCTCCGCAGTAAATGCCAGGGATGCTTCCCATTGGTCAATAATACAATAGCCATGTGCCGTATAGGAGCAACACCCTCCTGCGGTATACACCAAAAAGGCCTACTATATAGACCCTTGCTACACTAGGGCCCCCTCCACTTCTATTCCACATCACATTAGACCCGTGTCTTGGCTGTCTGTGGTGTTAGAACTAGAGAAAAACAGTGATGGTGTGACTTTGGACCAAAGTATCGTAATGTCTCGTTTGTTTGCCTGACCCTCAGAAATATGCTAAAAAGGAGCGAACAGGTGAAAGCAGCTTCTGGATAGCAGCGAGACTTGTGTGAATAACTCTCTGGGGCTGCATTCATGCATCATGCCAATTAACCCTTTAAGGCCTCTGATGTATTAATGCATCATGCCCATTGGTCGGCATGATGCGCCAATGAAGTGCTGACGAGACTGCTAGCCAGCACTTCATTGGAGCATCATGCCGACCCTCTAGGAGTATATGTCAACCCTGTAAGGTTGGCATGATTCTCCAATGAAGTGCTGGTGAGTATATAGTATCGTCAGCACTTCATTGGTGCATCATAACGATCAATGGGCATGATGCGTTAATGCATCAGCGGCCTTTAAAGGTTTAAGGGCATGATGCATGAATGCACAAGCAGCCTCTAGAGGATCAAATAAGTCAATACAGTACAGCTGATGCCCTTGCTAAGGTCACTTGAAGGTCAGCACTGTATGACCTTTGTATAAAGTCAGCATGTGGTTCATTTAAGTTGCTACAATATATGGGTCTTTGTCTGAACCCTTCTAGGGCCTGATTTAGGCATTAGACAGGGTATTATAATCTCAAATAACTCATTAACATAGGTCTATGGTTTCAGCTTGAACCCTTTAAAGGTCGCTGATAATTAGTACATCATTTGTCGTCATGGCGCATGAATGAGGACCTGGCAGGTAACTCGCCAGGGCTCATTTATGCATCATGCCAACCCTACAGAGTTGATACTGTCCCAGAGGGTCATCATGATGCACCAATGAAGTTCTGGTGTACAGACTCGCCAGCACTTCAATAAAGCACTCGTGAATTAGTGGGCGTTAAAAGTCTACTCTTAAAGGGTTGAAAGCCCGACCATATTCCTCTTTCTAGCTGTAACCATCATTACTCTTACTGTACAAAATGGCCTATTTGCACTTTTCTCCTCTAAATTGGTAAAAAGGGGAATTGATGGTGGTACATCATAGAAAGTGTGTGTAGTGGTTGCCAAGGTGAGGACAATGAACAATATCCACCAAGGGGAGCGGGCCACTTTGTATATTTGGCACAGGGATAACAATTCTAGTTATGCAACTGTAGACAAAATGTCGTCAAAATAACGGTGCAATCCTCGTTCCACAGTTAGCAGAGATCCATTGTTATTTTCAAAGAAACTTTTTGGTCCATCATACTGCCACCTGGGGCTTCTTGTGAAAACTACACTGGTTCACTGCAATACAATAACGGTGGTTCACTGTTTAGTTTTACAAAGATCCCTGGTAGACACAATATCACAGAGACAAATTGCCAGCATAGCAAGGCTGAAAATCTCCAAAATAAGGAGATAGAACTAGCCAGAACCTTCACTGAAAGTGTCTAGATACATGTGTATTGTGTCCCTGCTTTGAAACTAGAATTTGATTTAATTAATTTTGAGCTCATTAATTTCAGTTTCACTGTACTCCCAGCGCTTATGCTACACAGGTGATTTGAATGCCGTTTTTAGTTAATTTAAGATTAATTTCAGTACCCCGGCGCTTATTTGAGACCATGCTTATTTGAGAGTCTGGCGCTTAAATTGGCCGGTACGGTAGGCCTGTATAGTATACCATTACAAAAGGTTTCCACTACACATGCCCCCCATCTCCTCTATCTTCCCAAGGTACTACAACTACTACTATGGTCACCAAACTGTGACCAGGCCTGGGGACAAAGCATACATAACTTTAGTTATTTTGTCTG
This sequence comes from Acholoe squamosa, assembly GCA_949317995.1. Lineage (NCBI taxonomy): Eukaryota > Metazoa > Annelida > Polychaeta > Phyllodocida > Polynoidae > Acholoe > Acholoe squamosa. Next base: position 6,549,545 of record OX439035.1, on the reverse strand, counting down.
TTTTATGAAAGAAAGAAGTTGTCCTCTTTACACTCAAATGCTCCACTAATGTTTTCTTTTCTTTCTTAGTTGTGTCTGTGTCATTCTGTCTCAATATTGGATGGCAGTATACGTACAGTAAGGTGCAACGTACATGTGGGGATAGCTCCCCGGGGATAGCTCCTGACACGTGCCTCATAGATTCTAACATCTCTCATACGACTCAGGGGCGTAGGAAAAGGGGGTTCCAGGGGGGGCTGGGCCCACCCAATAATGAGGAGGTTCCCTATATAAGCCTATATAAAAATATAGCGCCCCCCCCAACCGAGACCCCTGGATTCCACAACTGCTTTATGTCTATGTTTTGTGTATGTCTACATCGTGTCATGCTCTATACTGACATTGAGTGTGTGATACCTTTCACAACACAAAACAGAAATCTTTGTAATCCTTATAGATGTTTTTTTCTGTTTCAGCGAGAAAGGCCTTTAATAAAGCCCTATTTACATAGTAGATTCATTTAAAGGTGGTGTTGACATTGGCCCAGTATTGCAGGTAATTAACCTACCTCAATTTACATCGAAAAGATATTTTAGCGTCCCGACTGAAGTTTCGATTATGTCACAATCAGATCTGATAATAAAAACATATTGATATTAATATCCTACAGAATTTTTTTTTTATTAATTTGAGTATTATATGGGATTTGGTGTTTTGATCATAGTTCATCCTTACAATCATCTAATGTAGGAAACTATATTTGACACCACCAGGTGGGGTTGGCGCAGTTTGTTTAGGGTCACATCTCTCATGTCACAATGACGTGTAGGCATGTGTATGTTAACCCTTCAACCAACAGCAGAAAAAAAAACCTTTTTCCATTTTTTTTTCTTTTTGGTTTTACCTCAACCCCAAAAACGCGTTATTTTGCAGTTTACAAGATTTGCTAACATTCTTTCTAAATGTCAAGTGCACTCTTAGACAATAACTGTTTTAAATAAGGCTGCCCTGGGTGGAAACCCACTAAAGCCGTATATAATATGCAGCAAAGGTCCCCTATAGGACTCAATATGGAGGGCTAGTGGAGCCACCATTTTGAATTTCACTAGTTGAGGTAAAAACCCACTGATAAAACATACCATGATGGGTACCTTGTCCCTGGTTAACACCCACTTCCGGAGACATGCTGGTCCCATCTTATCAGTTCTTATCAGTGTGTGTCTCTGGAACCAGCTCAAGACCAGCTAGTGGCCAATTCTATGGACCTTTTTAATAAGTCTATATGAAAAGTCTTTCCCCTTACAGACAATTTGGTCCAGCAGAGTTTGTTGTTCTGCAGGCCCAGTTTAATTTTGGCAGGCCTGAATACCTCAAAATTATCATTGCAAGGAAAGAAAAAATGAAAAACAAGAAATAACTCACTATTTTAATCCTTCAACTCTTTAAACCTTAACAAATAGTAATTGCCTTTTCTTTAAGGCTGTTGGATTTGCAAGCCATACAAAAACAAAATGTAGGTCTAAGGTCTAACAATTACAACCAGACATTCAATCTGGCAGTCAGCAATTTCCCCCGGCCCGGCAGCGATTTTGCTGACAAAAAGCTGATGTCTGATGAATTTTCGTATTTGACTGATGACATTCCTGAACAAAATGGATACATGGAGTGAACAGGTCTCTGAGAGAGGATCAGTCTGGGTTGAGGACTGTTATGTAGTAGATGTTTCAATGGGATAAAGATTTGAAGTAAGGAAGGATTAGGGTATAGGCTATTTTTGGGTTGGAAAAGAGGGATCAGTCTGGAATTTTTATAACCCAGGAGCCCCCTAACCCTCTAGGGCCACTGATGCATTAATGCATACTGATGCATTGATGCATCATGCCCATCATGATGCATGAATGCAGCCCTGATTACTATCTCGCGAGGGCTGAATTCACGCACCATGCTGGACCTACGGGACTGCAACACAACCAAAGAGTCGGTCTGATGCTTGAGAATTGGCAACACTTCATTGATGCATCATGCCCATCATGATGCATGAATGCAGCCCTGGTTAGTATCTCGCGAGGGCTGAATTAACGCACCATGCTGGACCTACGGGACCGCAACACAACCAAAGAGTCGGTCTGATGCTTGAGAATTGCCAACACTTCATTGATGCATCATGACGACCAATGGGCTGGATGCATTCATGCATCATCCGCCATTTAAAGGTTAAGGACTGGATGATGTCTCAAAGCTTCATAAGTCTGTTGGTCTAAGTTGTCTTATATTAATCATTGAAGCAGATTCCCAATTTCAGCAGTACCTAACCCATTCAAGACTAATCTCAAGTCCTGGTGTATATATATATATATATATATATATATATATATATATATATATATATAGCTGCTATTGCTATTGCTATTTGGGATCCAGATCATGGCGGGTGTGGTACAATGCCAGGTGCACAGCGTGCTGCTGTCTACAGGGGGTAGAATGGTGAATGGGTGCACTTCTTCATAAGGGAGTGATCATTTTTTAACAACGGGGGGGGGGGGGCTGGTGGGTTTGCACGCAGATGCGCAAAAAAATTTTCGACCCCCCCCTCGGGAGGCGAAAATCGCTGCGTGTGAACGTGCCCTTTTAACCTATAGTAACACGCGGGTTTTTTCACTGAAAACAGGTGAAATATTTTGACCTCCTGTAGTCAAGGGGTTGAAAAAATTGTTAAAAGATTATCACTCCCTAAGGGCATCATAGGGTGAACCTTTCCCCCACCCCTAACACATTCCTCCCAGACCAGGAGGTTATTTTAAAAGGACCAACATTACAGCCTCTGCCATTTTGTGTCATGTTTTTCTTGGCTATTTGAGTAATGCTAGCACATCAATGTTAGCAGGGAGGGTGGGGTTATGGTAAAATTCAGTTAGAACACTAAATTATAAGCTAAGGGAGTGATTCTTTAAGAACAGGCGGGAGGGTGGGGTCAGTGGTTTGCGCATGGATGCATGAAAATATTTTGAGCTACCCCTGTTGAGGGTCAAATTCATTTTACCCCCACTAGGGGACGAAAATCTCACACGAAAGCACCCTGTTAACCTATAGTAAAGTGTGGGCTTTTTCACTGAAAACAGGTGACATTATTTTGACCCCCTTTAGGGGGGTTAAAAAAAAGATCATTCCATAAAAGTACCATTGAACTGTTTCAGATATAAAGAGTTCAACAGTGTGTTCCCCATTGGGCAGTGGTAGCAGATATAAGCAGCCTGGAGGCTATTTCGAAAAGAATTGGAAATGGATTCTCACTGTTGTAACTCACCTTCCAGTTCCTGGCTGTTCTGCTGCTCAGAACCAACTTCTCAGCTTACACTAAGAATCAATCCTCTTAGTGTGAGTCATACTGGGAAGCATTCCCCAATTCATGACCACTTCAAAACCACATCTATAACCAATTACCTTGCTGTAAAACAGGGGAGAAATCATTGCCTGCTGGTAGTCAGTTCCCATTTGAGAATACCACCTCCGACCGAATTGAGATCCTGTCCTTTCGCAGCAGCCTCCAGCTCTCCCCAATCACTTCTCCCTAACATTGCAGACTAAATTTGAAGGCACAGCCAGCAGGCTATTGCAAAAAGATTTGGAAACGATTTTGTCAGAGCTGGTATTCCCAAAATGGAACTGACTGACCTCAGGGAATCAATTCCCTGTTGGGTTGCCAAAAGATAATTGGTCATAGAAGTAGTTTAGGAGTGGTCAGGAACTGGTGAATGCTTCCTAATCGAGAACCAATTCCCAGACAGTTCCTTTCTCCAATTCCCTGGCCTTTCGACTATGGGAACCATTCAGGTGGAATTAATCATGGAACCAGTTCCTCAACTTTTTGCAATGCAGTCTAATTCAGAGTAAGTCAATTCCATTACAGTATAAGGTGGGAATTGGTCTCCCTGGGTGGAGAATCGGGAGGAACTGGAAGATGCATTAGTTACAGTGAGAATTGATTTCCAAATCTTTTCGCAACAGCCTCAACTGGTCACTTTCACAGCATGCTATGTAGTACTGCAGAGGGTGTAATGTGAAGCTGTATAGGGTGAAATAGCCCCCGGACCAAAATTCAGTCCTTCACCTGCACAGCCAACTCCTTTCCTACCCCATAACACATCCCACCCCTGCTAGTTCACACTACCACTTGCCAAGAACAGGGGAACCCTGTGCAACATCCAGGTCCTGTTGTACCTAGTTCTACCATTACTGTCACGGCTAGGTAAGGGTCCTGATGGTATCTACCCAGACTCCTGCCAAAACTAGGTGAAGGTCCTGATGGTACCTGGTCCTACCCCGACTCCTGTCACGGCTAGGTAAGGGTCCTGATGGTACCTAGTCCTACCCAGACTCCTACCACAACTAGGTAAGGGTCCTGATGGTACCTAGTCCTACCCAGACTCCTACCACAACTAGGTAAGGGTCCTGGTGATAGCTAGTCCTACCCCGACTCCTGCCACAACAAGGTAAGGGTCCTGATGTTACCTAGCCCTGCACACAGACTGATGTCACAACTAGGTAAGGGTTCTGATGGTACCTAGTCACCCAGACTCCTGCCACAACGGCCGCCACAACTAGGCATGGGTCCTGGTGGTACCTAGTCCTACCTGACTGATCGTGCCTAGTCCAAACCTGAGTCCTGCCCTGATAGTACCTATTCCTGTACAAAAAGGTCCTGATGGTACCTAGTCCAGTGCAGACTCCTGCCATAACTTGGGAAAGCTGTTGATATCAACTTGCCCTGCAGGCTTCCAAAACAAGGGGTAGATCCCAAGGGTACCTAGTCCTACCCAGACCTCTGAATCTCAAGTATGAAGGCTGATGGCGCCCTACCCAAACTCCAGCAACAATTAATTCAGAAAGAGTCCTGATGGTTCCTAGATGGTAGAAATGGCTGCAAAATAGCAGTTGTACATTCCCTTTTCAAGCCTAACCAAGGCAAGCAGCATAGTCTAGGATGGGAGAAAACTTTAGATTTACCTGACAATAGATTAGATGCCAAGTGCCCAGCTGCATCAAATAATGACTCATCTCCAGTGAAGCTGTCACATTAAGTTTTTGTACTTTAGGTAAACTCACACTGGTATGATACCCGTATGTGCAAAGGCTTGGGGAATGTTGGTGTAACCTAAATCTGTTTTTTTTTGTTTCTGAGCCACATTGCTTATTTTGCTACTGCTGTACATCTAGGCCTAGACCCCCTCGATTACTCACTCACTCCTAGATCTGTCTCTCTTTCTGAATCTCTGTTGGGGCTGGTATTTGGTGTCGTGAGAATGTGTACAAAATAGACGGGAAGTTACATATCTATTGCACTGAAAACACTTTAGGTCCTCAAGTTGACGATACCTAAAACTACAACTTTAGGTAGTCAAAATGACGACTTTAGGTCATCATCCTGATGACCTAAGTCGTCAATATGATGACTCTGTACTGTCAGTATTGTCATCCTGACAACTCAGGTCATCAGGATGACGACATAAAGTTGTCATTTTGACTACCTAAAGTTGTAGTTTTAGGTAGTTTGAGGACCTAAAGTGGTCACCCGCTGACTAGTTTTGGATCTTCCATGTTTTCAGTGTGTCAACTTCCGGACGCATGTTATTAGGTTCTTAACCATTTAGGGGCTGCTGATTTAGGAGTACATCATGCCCATTGGTCAGCATGATGCACCAATGAAGTGCTGGTGATTAGACCCATGAGCACTTCATTGGAGCATCATGCCGACTCTCTGGGCGTATATCAATCCTGCAGTGTCCCCATGGTGGTAGCATTTAGCGAGCGCCTCGCCAGGGCTGAATTCATGCACCTATGGGGACACTGCAGGATTGATATACCTTAAAGGGTAAGAAAATGTCAATGTCCCATGTCATTACCACCCATCTCCCATGTCGACTTTAGAAAATGCCAATGTCGACTTCTCAAATTTATTAATCATAACACATAATAGCGGCTATGTTATTTCATTAATCTTGGTACATATATTGCATTCTTGGTTGAGGAGGGAAGGCTGACCACAATCCATAAACCACACTGATAACCAATTATAAGCTCTTCACCATACAAAGTAGATCCTGTCCCCTACAGTGTATGTCAGTTAACCCTGTAAAGGCTGCATGATGCTGATTCACATTCATGAATATGAATCACTAATACCAACTTGTACAATTATGCACCATGCCCATTGGTTGTCATGATACTTGAATGCAACCGTGGCTAGTACCTCACCAGGGCTGCATTCATGCATTACTCTGGCCCCATGGGGTTGCGACACCAATGGAGGGTGGTATGAAGTGTCTGCATTGTTGCATTATGACGATGCCTCAGTCATCTTAAGAGATTAGAGGGTTAAACCAAAACTGATGACAGTACATTATACATGAGCGAATTTCTAATTAGACCTAGTGTACGAAAGTCTACTTTCACGTCTTACGAGTCTTTGTATCTCCCTAAACAGTTGGTGGTCAGTCGGGAGTAGTTTTGAGATCAGAGATAAGAGATAAGATAAGGGTCCAATTGAGGCCTTCTACTCCTGGTCCCTGGTTTACAAATCTCTCTGTTTTTCTTAAAGAGGTAATTTCTATTACTAAATAGGCTGTTTTTTTCTATATTTCATCAAGTCATTTCCTGGTTTGTTTTAGAATTTCTGTAAATTTTTCTTATGACTTATCAATGATTTTGTGACTTTGGGTAATAGAAAATGGGAGAGAATTTTCTCAGAGGTTTAGAGCCCCACTGTTTCTGCCCACATCACCCTCCTGGCTGGGGAGGTTTCAGATATGACTGACCTAGGCCTGTAAAGGTCATAAATTCATTTATTCATGCATACATTGTATCTCCCTAAAGGTCTCTCCCTAAAGGTCGTAAATTCGTTTATTCATGCATACATTTTGAAAAAAGGAAATATTGGACCTAATTAGACATTATTGTTGGACTTACCATGATGGCGTGTGGTAGGTAGTCAAACTAGAGACGGAGTAGTGACCTGAAAATATACCACAATAAATCTTTAATATTGACAACACTGTAAAAATTAAACATCGTCAAATCAACAGCAGTTCTGGGACAGAAATTTCACTGTTAAGTTGATGGAGATTCCTTGTACCACAGTCACAATGCTTTACTGTACTGCCATCTGGTGCTTCATTGTAGAAACTACATTGATTCACTGCATTACAATTATTTTGGTTCACTCGAAATTTTACGAGGATGTCTGGTAGAGTCAATGGACATTTATCAGGAGTGCACTTGATTTGACTGTCAAAGCTAGAGAGTTCACGGAATGTGACGGGACAAAGAAAAAAAGAAAAATAAGAAAGGGAAAGGCAGTATAGAGATGTTCACTTTGATAGAAGTGGGGCAGTGTCACAAAAAGGTGTAGCCGAGACAACTTGGACTAGTACTGGACCATATATGGGACTAGGGCACACCACTGCACAGGACCAGTAGTGATGCAGGAGTGCATCGTGCCCATTGGTCGTCATGGTGCACTAATGGTCTGTTGGTGAGTCTGCTCGAGGTATTGGAAGTTGAAAGTTGTTTATTGCTGTATAATCTTCACAAGGAAGCTTTTCATAATGACATTAAGGTGTGTGCTCTTTACCTGGGGGTATGTTTCAGAACAATTAATGGTCAGCAAATGGCCCTACGACCGACCATCACTCTCTGATTGTCCTAGAAAATAGGCCTTCTACTCTAGTACAATGCAAATCGTGTACCCAGTGATAGTACTAATAGTCTTGCACAATGTGAGACAGCACTGTCTGTTTTATAGCCGAAGATAGTCTGGGGTCTATTTCAAAACAACCTACGATCACCAAATAGTTCTCTGATCACCAAAATACTACTATGATTAGAGATTCTGACGAGAACCTGACTAAATCGTAGGATCTATCCCATAGCATATTTAGCATTACAGCGGCGGATCCAGGATTTTCCAAAAGGAGGGGGTGCACCCCGCATTTATACCTGATTTTAGGCTAAATTTCGGGGTAAAGGGAGACATTTAAACTCTTGTTGAGGTCGGCGAGCATGTCTGTTGGAGAAACCGGGACTCGAACCCAGGACCCTCCAACTTTGAAGCGAAAGCTCTTCCTCTGAGCTACTTCCCCTGGCCTGACATACCCTGTCACCAACACGGCCCCACTGACATATCCACCTTCCACCTACCTCTGGATCTGTATGGTATACATAGGGGGAGTGACCACCAAGTGCGCTGGCCTCTGGAGGCTCAACGCACCCTACACTTGTCCCAACCAGCTTCAACCGTATCCCGCCAGACCCGATCATCCAGTTCAGGTCTGAACGGTACCAGTACTGAGTCACACACAGCACTCCAATCTACTGTTCCCAGGATTTACTGTGGGTGCCACCTGTTTCCAAGTCTCACAGCACTAGCAGGTTGAAGCGCTTGTCTATACCATACCAGCCCAGGTCCCGAGTATCTTAGTCCCCCTTACAGGGCAGGACCACTCGGTTTCTCCACCAGTGTAGAGGTTGGTGAAAACGTCTCTTGGAGAAACCGGGACTCGAACCCGGGACCCTCCAACTTTGAAGCGGAAGCTCTTCCTCTGAGCTACTTCCCCTGGCCTGACATACCCTGTCACCAACACGGCCCCACTGACATTTCCACCTTCCACCTACCTCTGGATCGGTGTGGTATACATAGGGGGAGTGACCACCAAGTGCCCTGGCCTCTGGAGGCTCAACGCACCCGGGGAGGGAATGAACCCCTACACTCTTAACTCCTGGCAGAAAGGAGGAGGCACGCGTCCCCGCACCCCCGAGCCCCCCATCTAAATCCGCCGCTGCCATTATACGGGGTTTGAGTTCATATGTATACAAATCATGAGTGGTTCTATTTCTACTATAGTTTTGAAGAGCTAAAGACTCTTTTCCATGATTTATAACAATCAAATATGATGTGATTGGTAACATAATAATCATGGACAAATCATACAATGGATCAATCATGTGAGACAGAATATAGAGGGTAAATCGTTGCCTATTCGGCAACAATAGGTGAGGCTCCACTACGCGATTTTTTGGTACATTCTCACCTAATTTTATCCCTATAGTATAGGTATAGGGTGTTGACATTCCTATATTGTAAACATGAGATTCACAATTGTAAACATGAGATTTCAGGGTTATTTTATGGGTGATCTCTCTCCTTGTGTGCCATATTTACCAGCTAACCTGTACCTGCATAGACTCTGTGATTGGGTGGGAGGTCAATATATAAACATCAACACAGCAAAATATAAATAACAACACAGCAGTCACACAGATCGCAGGGTCTTGTACTGTAAAAATCAAACCTGTCTGATATTGAGTTGCAGAGAGTCATCAGTGTGAAAGTCTGCAATATTTACATTAGGTCAACTTGATTTAGTAAACAAAAACATCTTTTGGCAACAAAAATGTGCCTGAGATTGTACACAAAGCCTTCCAAACATAAACAAAAAGCTCTCTCAATCTTCTATTTACACTTTGAAATAATAACAAAAACCACTCTATAATCTGTGTTTGTGTTTGCTTTTGTGAGAATAGCTCCGATTTTCAGCAAAAATCGCGTAGTGGAGCCTCACCTATACTCCTGGGGCCTTGTCCAGGAATCTGTGCAATTCTGAAACAAACGATATTGGTGATCAAATGCAGAAAAGCGCTGCCTGTTTTATCCCGAGGGTTTTTATCTATTGGGTCAGATTGCTATCTAACACAAAGTCAGAGTTGCTCACGCTGAGCAATTTTCAGAGGAGTTTCAATAAGGCCCAAGTTGTTAATCCTTTTGAAACATACCCTACCATAATCGCCCATGCATAAGGCGCAGCCCGCGTATAAGGCGCACCTAGAGTTTTAGAAAATTCTCAAAAAATGAAAAATTCATAACTTTGGTTCTACTGAATGAATTTTCAAAATTCAAAGACCTTTGTGTAACTTGGGCCCCATGGACCCCCCTGGGCCCCCATATATCATATTATGGCTATGGGGGCATGTAACATATCAAAAGAAAGGTCTTGGATTCCCCCTTGTGGATGCAATGAGAACTAAAACCCCCGTATAAGACGCGCCTTATACCCGGGAGATTACGGTAGTAGTACAACAGGTATTGAGATGTATACGATATTCTGGCTAGGACATGACAGACAGTGTAGACAAACACATTGACAGCAGAAACCAGGACACAGTCAAAACCATGCCAGTTTACTACAACACTGTAGACAACCAGCCAGTGTTTTAATGCATCATGCCCATTGGTCGTCATGATGCACCAATGAAGTGCTGGCGAGACTACTTGGCAGCACTTCATTGGTGCATCATGCCAACCAATGGGCACGATGCACTGAGGCCTTTAATTCTCTAACGTTATACTCTATAGTAGGAACTTCACATGGCAGGCCACATCCAAAAATACATTGCTCTAAACTAAATAATTGTTCATTCATTAGCAAGAAGGCGGTATTTTTACTCGGCTTTGCCGTATAGAATGCTGCCATGAGCCTAACTCGTGAGGAAACAGTCAGTTTTATGCAATTCTCGTGAACCTGTGTCTACTCTGGGTGTGATGGAGGCAGGAGGGGAGGAGGGGTGTTTGCACTGCCTGCCTCTAGCAGACTGTCACTGTAGTAATAATAACACATGATAACAGAGTCCGCCTGGCAGCAGCTTTAACCCTGCAATTCTCAGAGTCCGCCTGGCAGCAGCTTTAACCCTGCAATTCTCAGAGTCCGCCTGGCAGCAGCTTTAACCCTGCAATTCTCAGAGTCCGCCTGGCAACAGCTTTAACCCTGCAATTCCCAGGGTCACCCTCTGCCTCAATTGCTGATTCCTTTGTCAGTGTGGTGTACTCATCAATTATATATCTAATAAGCAAATGACATTGGAATGCTAGGTCTATGGTGAAACGGGATATGATGAAGTTGGACAAAGTATAAAGTTAACCGAGGTTGAGAGTTTGAACTGCATCAATAATATCTGCTTTTTGCTTCGTCTGTCTCCCTCTTTCGTCTCTGGCTGTCTCCCCCCCCCCTCTCTCTCTCTGTTTTTGTCTCTCCCTCCCTCCCTCTGTCCGTCACTCTGTCCGTCACTCTGTCCGTCACTCTGTCTGTCTCTGTATCTCTGTCTGTCCCTCAGTGTCGGATTAAGAGGGGGCGGGGGCGCGCACACCCCCTTTTCCCCATTATTTAAGAGTTTACTTACATATTTTGGACCCTAAAAATAGGGGGTGTGCCCCCCTTCTTTTGGGCCGCGCCCCTTCCGTTTACAGATCCTGGATCCGGCACCGCAATGTCTCTCTTTCTCTTTTTCCTGTCTCTGTCAATCTCTCTGTTTCTCTCTGCCTCTCTATCACTCTCTGAAGCCGCTATAGTAGCAGGGAGGGATGGAGACAGTCTGTGTAGATAGGGAGAGACTCACAGAATAACACCCTTGGTGTGGATTACAAATGGTCTGTCTGTGACTGCAGGTAGCTCTATAATACAGGTATATTAGTAACACTATACCCCTCATCCATATCTTTAAGTTTGGAGAGGAGCTATAAATGTCCTAGTACATTTGGAATATTGCTGTGAGGGAAAGTCCATTTAAAAAATAAGGGGGAAGGAAAAGAGGGGAAGGGTGTAGATGTACACAATGTCTGCAAACACACAGAATGCTGAACTAAAAACCTTATGTATAACACATTATGTCATGGCAGATACGATCGTTACTATAGATTAGTACTAGAACAGCCGTATTCCATTGGGGGCATGAAATACAATATGCTTGTATTCAACGGGGCCTGCCATCTTGGATTTTGAATGGAGCTGAGCTGTTTTTCTTTATCTACAAGCAAATTAACCCCATAGGACATGACATAAATGCAAATGTCCACTCCCATGGAATATTTTTGCATCGTATTCACTGAGGTGAGGCTGTCCGTATTCAACGACGCCTTATAGTCATGGTCATGGACATTTGCTTATATGTGACCCATTCTAACAAAGTGGTACTGAAGTCGCACATTTAGAAGCCTAGATATGGCCCTTTCAAGTGGTATAGTGTCAAAAATATCAGATTTTTCAAAATTGATATTTTAGCATTTTTCTTACATATGGGTAGATATCTTTCAGAATCCTTGCTTACTAGATTGAATTTAGGTCCCAAATGCCCAAAAGACATAGATCTAATTTTAATGGTTATATAGAATTACATAGGAATCATATAGGATTCATAGATTATTAAATGTTTAATATGTCAATTATCTCAGTTAAATCATTTTTTAATCGATCCGACTAAATTTTCCTACACAAGATCTAGAGAGGACCACCTGGTTCAAATATGCAAGTGTTATATACCAAATGAAAGCTCTTGATGAGCTGCAAATGAATATGCCAGTAACTAAACATTTTGCATGTGCGACTTCCGAACCATTTTGTAAGGATGGGTCACATATATTCCCATGTCATACTCTGGTTAGTTTTGTGACTTACTACAAGTGATAACTAACACACCTCCATTATGCTATAAGTGAGATCCACATGGATATATAAAACGTGGGGTGGGGGAGATAGGGGTGTGAACTGACAGCCCCTCCCCACCATGCTGAAAGGCCTGGGAGTATACCACCATGGCCCTATCTCAGACTCCAGGTAGATATCTATCTATTACAGAATGTGACAGTTTCATGCACCTCTAGATGCTATAGGGGCGAGGAACAGGGATATGTAGAATATGGGTGCTATATAATCTATATGGGCTACTGCTGAGGGAGGGGAAGGTCAGGGAAGATGGTAGTCTAGATGGTGCGTCTCTGCAGACAGACTAGAATGGCACCCTGGAAGCCTTGATGTACCAGCTCAGACTCTGGTTAGTTATAATGATTCTTAAGATGAGATTTCCACACCCATCATAGGTGAGAGCATTAGGGATGTGTGAAATATGGTTGGTGTACCGGTGTTGGTGGTGAAGGAAGAGGGAGGGAAGATGGTAGGTCTGGCCTCCCCCTCCAGACACACAGAGAAAGCCCTCCATAAAGGCCTTTATAATAGTGGGTATAGCTGTTAACAGTAGCCCCCCCCCCCCCACCCCAGTGACCAGTATACAGGTGTCAGTAGGCCTTGTACCTGTATGTATGGGTGTGTATTGAGATAACCCCCTGGAGGAGAAGGTATTAATGGAGAGGGTACAGGAGGAGGGGAGAGACAGGAGAAGTGACTTACCTGTAGGCTGCTTGCTGTAGTACTGCGGTACTCAGTCCACCACTGCACCACCACCAACACCACCACCCACCCACAGTCTGCACCACTACTGCTGCCACTGGTACTATATTATAGACCGTCCCTCAACAGTTGGCAGAATTTGCCTAATTAACAGAATCGAGACGCTATTTTTAAGTGATAAAACGTTCAATTTTGGTCAATAAGGTCTCCTGCAGCTTGTATAAATGTGTTTTTTTTTGTGTGTGTTTTTTTTCTCTCTCCAAAAATACCTTTTTAGATAAAGAAAAGGAAAGTAAATCGCTATTCTTTTAGTTTGTAAACCTTACTAACATGACATGCATTAAAGACTACTTTATATAATATATGATATTGTAACAAAAAGGGGCATCTTTGAAAGGGGAATCAGATTTGAAGTGATGTGGAAACTATATCATTTATACACTGTAAAATCTTTTTTTTGCCAGAATAACAACGGAATCCTTGTCCCAAAATTGATCCGCATTATTTTCACAGTGATTCCTTGCACCAACCACTTTATGGTCATCTGGGCTTCTTGTAAAATCCCCACTGGTTCACTGCAAAATAATTTTGGTGGTTCACTGTACGAGGATCCCTGCTAGATTTAACAGTTACTTCGTACAGTATAGGGAGTCTGCCCCCGTGCCCTTTCCACTCATGGTGTTCACAGCACGGGGGTGGTTGTAGGTCCTTGGGGTACGGTAGGAGTATACTACAGACAGGAGGCTGTTGCAAAAAGATTGGGAATTTATTTCTCATGGAAGTCAGTTCTTCTGCACTTTCCGGCTCTACTCCACGCTGAGTATGCAATCCCAACCCCATACTATAATTAAAGGGAGTACTTGCAATGGGAGCCTGTTTAGGACACGGAATTAGATGAAGCAACTACAAGGGAACGGGCTCTTACTTGGGAAGTACTCACTGATTCTGGACCACTGGAACCACTCCAGTTAGCACCTACCTTTAGGCAACACAATAGGGAATTGTTTACCACGGGGAAGTCAGTTCCCTTTTGGGAATAGCTGCTCCGACAGAACTGAGTTTAAACTTTTTCGCAACACCCTCCTCGAAACCCTGACTCACACCCCATGGGTACAACACAGACATTTTGTGCCATACTTTTTCTTGCCTTTCTTTCTCTCTGCTCGACTAAACGACTATACTGTTACAGGTTGTACCAAAAGGTTTCCCACTTGGCCAAAAAAAATGTTTTCTTTTTTAGATGGTAAAACGTTATTTTTGGGTTTGTAACTTCTGCTATCGTTTGTTATAATATATGAAAAAAATACACACGTCAAAGTGGCCAACGTGTACAGTACTAACAGCTTTTGTGACGTTCTAAGATATCTAGGTTTAAAACCCTAAGAAAATACCCCCCCCCCAAAAAAAAAAAAAAAGAAGAAGAACAGTAAGAAACAGACGTTCACTTTTTTTTTACATTTCCTTTCCTTGGCCATGAGAAAAACATTTCAAACATTTATTGTTGAGGTTCATTATGTATTTGTACTTAGAGATATCAGTATAATTGATTTCCTTAGTCAGTTCCTTTTATACGTACCCTCCTGGAAATGTCCACAGAGCACCATCTGACCACAATGCCCCTGATGACAATGTATTATCATGAGGGGCATCATGCATTAATCCATTAACTTAGTAGCCCAGTATAAAGCTGCTGACCTGTCAATTCCTGCGCCACCCCTGCAGGTACTAATCAATAGGGCTGTATAGGTACATGTACCCTACACTCCCCCCACCCACTCACCCACTCACCCATCCCCTACTTCCTAGGGCGTTAAACCTTTAAGATAAAATAATGGGGGAAATATACTCATATATGATGTACTGTATGATGTACTGCAACATCATGCTGACCACCCTCTGGTGTAGCGTCAGTATGATGTACTGTATGATGTACTGGAGCATCATACTGACCACCCTCTGGTGTAAGGTCAGTATGATGTACTGCAACATCATACCGACCACCCTCTGGTGTAGGGTCAGTATGATGTACTGTATGATGTACTGGAGCATCATACCGACCACCCTCTGGTGTAGGGTCAGTATGATGTACTGCAACATCATACCGACCACCCTCTGGTGTAGGGTCAGTATGATGTACTGCAACATCATACCGACCACCCTCTGGTGTAGGGTCAGTATGATGTATTGTATGATGTACTGGAGCATCATGCTGACCACCCTCTGGTGTAGGGTCCGTATGATGTACTGTATGATGTACTGGAGCATCATGCTGACCACCCTCTGGTGTAGGGTCAGTATGATGTACTGTATGATGTACTGGAGCATCATGCTGCCCACCCTCTGGTGTAGGGTCAGTCTGATGTACTGTATGATGTACTGGAGCATCATACTAACCACCCTCTGGTGTAGGGTCAGTATGATGTACTGTATGATGTACTGGAGCATCATGCTGACCACCCTCTGGTGTAGGGTCAGTATGATGTACTGTATGATGTACTGGAGCATCATGCTGACCACCCTCTGGTGTAGGGTCAGTATGATGTACTGTATGATGTACTGAAGTATCATGCTGACCACCCTCTGGTGTAGGGTCAGTATGATGTACTGTATGATGTACTGAAGTATCATGCTGACCACCCTCTGGTGTAGGGTCAGTATGATGTACCGGAGCATCATACTGACCACCCTCTGGTGTAGGGTCAGTATGATGTACTGTATGATGTACTGGAGCATCATGGTGACCACCCTCTGGTGTAGGGTCAGTATGATGTACTGTATGATGTACTGGAGCATCATGCTGACCCTCTGGTGTAGGGTCAGTATGATGTACTGGAGCATCATGCTGACCACCCTCTGGTGTAAGGTCAGTATGATGTACTGTATGATGTACTGGAGCATCATGCTGACCCTCTGGTGTAGGGTCAGTATGATGTACTGGAGCATCATGCTGACCACCCTCTGGTGTAGGGTCAGTATGATGTACTGGAGCATCATACTGACCACCCTCTGGTGTAGGGTCAGTATGATGTACTGTATGATGTACTGGAGCATCATGGTGACCACCCTCTGGTGTAGGGTCAGTATGATGTACTGTATGATGTACTGGAGCATCATGCTGACCCTCTGGTGTAGGGTCAGTATGATGTACTGGAGCATCATGCTGACCACCCTCTGGTGTAAGGTCAGTATGATGTACTGTATGATGTACTGGAGCATCATGCTGACCACCGTCTGGTGTAGGGTCAGTATGATGTACTGGAGCATCATGCTGACCACCCTCTGGTGTAGGGTCAGTATGATGTACTGTATGATGTACTGGAGCATCATGCTGACCGACGTCTGGTGTAGGGTCAGTATGATGTACTGGAGCATCATACTGACCACCCTCTGGTGTAGGGTCAGTATGATGTACTGTATGATGTACTGTATGATGTATTGTATGATGTACTGTATGATGTACTGGAGCATTATGCTGACCGACGTCTGGTGTAGGGTCAGTATGATGTACTGTATGATGTACTGGAGCATCATGCTGACCGACGTCTGGTGTAGGGTCAGTATGATGTACTGGAGCATTATACTGACCACCCTCTGGTGTAGGGTCAGTATGTTGTACTGTATGATGTACTGGAGCATCATACTGACCACCCTCTGGTGTAGGGTCAGTCTGATGTACTGTATGATGTACTAAAGTATCATGCTGACCACCCTCTGGTGTAGGGTCAGTATGATGTACTGTATGATGTACTGGAGCATCATGCTGACCACTGTCTGGTGTAGGGTCAGTATGATGTACTGTATGATGTACTGGAGCATCATGCTGACCACCCTCTGGTGTAGGGTCAGTATGATGTACTGTATGATGTACAGGAACATCATGCTGACCACCCTCTGGTGTAGGGTCAGTATGTTGTACTGTATGATGTACTGGAGCATCATGCTGACCCTCTGGTGTAGGGTCAGTATGATGTACTGTATGATGTACTGGAGCATCATGCTGACCACCCTCTGGTGTAGGGTCAGTATGATGTACTGTATGATGTACTGGAGCATCAAACTGACCACCCTCTGGTGTAGGGTCAGTATGTTGTACTGGAGCATCAAACTGACCACCCTCTGGTGTAGGGTCAGTCTGATGTACTGTATGATGTACTGGAGCATCATGCTGACCACCCTCTGGTGTAGGGTCAGTATGATGTACTGTATGATGTACTGGAGCATTATACTGACCACCCTCTGGTGTAGGGTCAGTATGATGTACTGGAGCATCATACTGACCACCCTCTGGTGTAGGGTCAGTATGATGTACTGTATGATGTACTGGAGCATCATACTGACCACCCTCTGGTGTAGGGTCAGTATGATGTACTGTATGATGTACTGGAGCATCATACTGACCACCCTCTGGTGTAGGGTCAGTCTGATGTACTGTATGATGTACTGGAGCATCAAACTGACCACCCTCTGGTGTAGGGTCAGTATGTTGTACTGGAGCATCAAACTGACCACCCTCTGGTGTAGGGTCAGTCTGATGTACTGTATGATGTACTGGAGCATCATGCTGACCACCCTCTGGTGTAGGGTCAGTATGATGTACTGTATGATGTACTGGAGCATTATACTGACCACCCTCTGGTGTAGGGTCAGTATGATGTACTGTATGATGTACTGGAGCATCATGCTGACCGACGTCTGGTGTAGGGTCAGTATGATGTACTGTATGATGTACAGGAACATCATGCTGACCACCCTCTGGTGTAGGGTCAGTATGATGTACTGTATGATGTACTGGAGCATAATACTGACCACCCTCTGGTGTAGGGTCAGTATGATGTACTGTATGATGTACTGGAGCATCATACTGACCACTGTCTGGTGTAGGGTCAGTATGATGTACTGTATGATGTACTGGAGCATCATGCTGACCACCCTCTGGTCTAGGGTCAGTATGATGTACTGTATGATGTACTGGAGCATCATACTGACCACCCTCTGGTGTGGGGTCAGTATGATGTACTGTATGATGTACTGGAGTATCATACAGACCACCCTCTGGTGTAGGGTCAGTATGATGTACTGTATGATGTACCGGAGCATCATGCTGACCACCCTCTGGTGTAAGGTCAGTATGATGTACTGTATGATGTACTGGAGCATCATACTGACCACCCTCTGGTGTAGGGTCACTCTGATGTACTGGAGCATCATGCTGAGAACACTCTGGTGTAGGGTCAGTATGATGTACTGTATGATGTACCGGAGCATCATACTGACCACCCTCTGGTGTAGGGTCAGTATGATGTACTGTATGATGTACTGGAGCATCATGGTGACCACCCTCTGGTGTAAGGTCAGTATGATGTACTGTATGATGTACTGGAGCATCATGCTGACCCTCTGGTGTAGGGTCAGTATGATGTACTGTATGATGTACTGAAGCATCATGCTGACCACCCTCTGGTGTAGGGTCAGTATGTTGTACTGTATGGTGTACTGGAGCATCATGCTGACCCTCTGGTGTAGGGTCAGTATGATGTACTGTATGATGTACTGGAGCATCATGCTGACCACCCTCTGGTGTAGGGTCAGTATGTTGTACTGTATGGTGTACTGGAGCATCATGCTGACCACCCTCTGGTGTAGGGTCAGTATGATGTACTGTATGATGTACTGGAGTATCATACTGACCACCCTCTGGTGTAGGGTCAGTATGATGTACTGTATGATGTACTGTATGATGTATTGTATGATGTACTGTATGATGTATTGTATGATGTACTGTATGATGTACTTGAGCATCATGCTGACCACCCTCTGGTGTAGGGTCAGTATGATGTACTGTATGATGTACAGGAACATCATGCTGACCACCCTCTGGTGTAGGGTCAGTATGATGTACTGTATGATGTACAGG